>CM050404.1:8746551-9099051 GCA_027580255.1 Therioaphis trifolii
ATTTCGTACATTACTCATACTTTTCCTACGTGTATATTTTGTAATGTTAAACCCAATATTTTTAAAAAGTAAATAAATATGTTTTTCACGTTTAAACCTTTTATATAATATATTATTTTATATATACATTTATTACTTACTTACGTAAATAAATAATAACAATAGAATTAACTTACCTCAAAGTTACTGCAATCATTTCTAGTGGTGGTATAGAGAGTCTCATGCACGTGTCTTGAGAGATTAGCTTTGGAGATACTTTTGTTGCTAGTTCGTCAAACGAGCGAACACTCATTCGAAAATAAGTAAAAAACTTTTCTGGATTTTCTCTTATATCACTAAATGTAGTATGAAATTCACCTCTTAATAATCTAGAATCTGTAAATGGGTGCACCCAGTAACGCCTATCATACGTTCGTACATATTTTTTATGCACCAAGTAAGCTAAAACAGCCTTTTTTTTGTAATAAACCTCCATAGTTGGTAACTGAATGGCAACTACAAACTTACTTAAGTGATGTACCATGCTGAAAGCCGTCTCGGGCGACTGGATGACGTGCGGTTACCGCAACAAAAACGCAATGGTGTGTATTCAACAACTGCGGCGCCGCAGCGGCGAAAAACGCACGTGTGCATCGGGCCTTATACTATTATGAATTTTGAAAATGAATGTGATGAACTATTTGAAGTATAGGGACAATTCAAATCAACATGTTGTTAATTTAAAATCAATGTTATGGACGAGATTAATCCCGAAGACAATAGTAACATGGAAAAATGTCAAAACAAATTTATAAATATTATGATGTCAAATAATATTTATTTTGATGAAAAAATGTTTTTGAACATTTCAAAAAATTTGAAAAACTGTTTCACACAAAATATATATATATATATTTTTTTTATAACTTTTATTTTTAATACATACAATCTATAAATATATTTTACAATAAGCATGTTTGAGGATTTACGTTTAATGACATGATTGACTTGATGAAGTAATCACCCAGCGGCAACACTTACTGGCAAGAGGGTTAGAATTATTTTAGGTCACGGTTACAGCTACGCTTTAACCTTCTAGGTGGGTTCCCAGGAATGGACTCAGAGTTTAGAGCAAGGATTATAGGGTTAGAAAGGTTTGTAAGACGGGCACAGAAAAGTTTGTAGGAGTTTTTGGCTTCTTCTTTGACAGTGAGTATTTTTAAGTCTGAATGTAAGGTATGATTTGAAACATATGGAGGGGCGCCTGTAATCGTGCGTAGTGAGGTTGATTGGAATGTTTGGATGAAAAGTATTTGATTTTTTTGCTGATCCCCATAGTTGGATACCATATAACCAAATTAGTTTGAGGAGGGTTTTGTATAGTAGTAGTTTTGTATTAAGGTTAATTTTTGATTGTTTCCCTATTAGTGGAAAGACACAAAATATATGAAATAAAAAATTTGAAAAAATACGAACATTTCAAAAAATTTGAAAAAAATGTTTCACACAAAATATATGAAATAAAAAATTTGAAAAATACGATCACACAACAAGTTATTACTATTTATTTCGTCGACAAATAATAAAAGTTTCGAGTTTCTAGTGGCTTTCATTTTGGAATCGTGTCCAAGCAATAACATCGATTTAATTGATATCTCGTTCATGACACATTTATAATCGTTATTACTAAATTTTTTGACAGTTTTTCCTCACACTCGGAAAAACCATTAAGAGAGAATAGAGAAACATTACCCCTCAAAACACAATCTAGATACAATGTCTGATCTATAGAGTGACTAGCTGCTAGACGTGACCTTTGGACAAAGTTTACTACCCAAAAATGCGTTTTCAGCAAAAAAAAAAAAATAATATTATTAATAAGCAAATATAATTATTGTAAAACCAATAGATCTTAGCTTCATTTAGACGATATAAAAACCAAGTTCTGCTTCGGCATTTTGTAACGTTTCTAATTTCGGTCAAACATTACAAATGTTTTTGTTAAAGTATATACCTACGTGTTAAAAAAATAATAATAAACAAAATAAACGTTCACAGATAAAATTACTGTCAAACAAAAAATGTACTTTTTCGCAGTTCATTAAACAATTTTAACATAAAATAATAGTGTATAAAGGTTTTATTTTTTTGATCATTTTTTTTCACAATTAAAATCTTTCGTGTTTCGCCTGAATGTTTCAAATTTATTTTCCAAATTACTGATCATTTACATACTTCTTTAAACTGCTGATCAATTAACTTTTACGCTCCACTCAGTTTGATTTCATAAAGACCCATATTTTTAGATTCTGAGTGAAGCGAAGGATCTTATGGTTTTACAATGATGTTTATTATTATTTTTTTTTCAAATATTCAAAGTTTTATTTGAGACAAATTTTGAAAAACGAGATATTTTCAAAGCTCTATTTTACTTTAAAAGTTGTCAACTTTTTTTTATTTACTAGTTATGACTAAACAGCTAAAATCAATTTATTGAAAGTCTTGTTCATGACAAATTTTACCGAATTTACTCGATTTTTCAGCAGTTTTTCCTTACGCTGGGAAAACTGTGGAGAAAAGATAAAAATGAAATTTGTAATTTCTGATCTATTTAGTTACTGGATGAACTGTTCGAGAAAGTTTACTTGAAAAAGAAGAAAAAACAAACATCATTATAAAACCGTGAGTCCTCCGCTTTATTTAGAATCTTATAGTTTTACAATAATTACAAATATATTTCATGTAAATTTAAGAATATTTGTACAAATAATCTACTTCATCATATTAAGACATTTTAAGTTTACATAAGAAATAAAAGTCTTTACCATTTAATATGAACATGTTTATAAAGTTATCATTACGCATAAAGCTTGCAATAGATAGAAAAACATATAAATACATCTGAACAAATCCATTTTTTTTCAAATTCAGTCAAACATACTATGATAAATACATTTTTAGAAGATTTTTATGTAGTAGATAGTAGTGTTTTTTTTTAAAGGTAATCGCTATTACAAAGTCTGTCGGATCTCATAACTTGAAGTATATTACATTATACTATATGCAGAGTGGACCAGTTAACGTGGCGTTAAATATAGGCAAATAAGTCAGTATGTACGTGTAGGTGACGCGTTTCGAGTCGAAACTTTCGACGCAAGGCGTGAACTTACGAAGCGTAGTGCTGACAATTAGAGTAATTAAATTTACGAATTTACAAGTAATGTTTTTATAAAAAAAAAGTTTCCTGTAACGCACTGATAAAAACAAGACAAGCGGATTTATCATTATTTCCTTAGGTCAGCAGAATATATTTTCTAGTGTCAATCCGTTATATTTACTCAACTATATTTCAACTATACCAATATATAATAATAATCACAAATACTTATCTCGTTATTGTTAATTTTTATTTGAGTATAAATTTAAAATGTGCCACTTTTCATTTTAATATTATAGCGTACAACTTACTAAGACACTAAATTTAACATAGTTGTTCTATAAATTATGAATAGGTAATGTTTCACTGCAGTGGCGTAGCAAGGGTATGGCGAATTGTGCCTACGCCAGGGGTGCAAATTATGAAGGGGCGCAAATTTGTGCTTTAAATTGGTACTTATTTTTATTCGACCTTCAAAACGACATTTTTTTATTACCCATATGGTTATACATTTTGAAATGTGTATGATTTTGTTTATCTTGTTTATCGTTAAATTCGTGTTTCAATACAAGTAACGGTGCGTTTGTGTGTGTGTGTGTGTGTGTGTGTGTGTGTGTGTGTGTGTGTGTGTGTGTGTGTGTGTGTGTGTGTGTGTGTGTGTGTGTTTGTGCGTGTGTGTGTATGAACATCGAGTTTATCGTTATCGGATATCCCGTGTCCCGTCTATAAAATATATTATAATATTATTAATTGTCATCTATTTATCAATAATCTTTTTTTTTAAAGTGACGATAGTGCGTATTAACAATGCACAATACAATGCGGGTAATCGTATTGTCATTTCTTAGCCGTCTATGCTATTGACACGTCGCACGCTGTACGCACACACGTAAGTTAATAAAACTATATGAACATTTTATAATTTACTCGTTAGTCGTTAATAATTTAGTTGTACGTTAACATTAACTCCCTAACTATCATACCCAATTCTTAGAACTCAAACTTTTTTAGGTATTTTATGGCTTCAAAAAAACCTTCAGGTGCCTGGTTTGAATAGCAAAGAAAACTGAAAGAATCTAATAATAAAGGTTTATCCGCATCGTTAGGCAAATGGCTTTAGAAATCTAGTCCAAAAGAAAATCTAGTAGTTCCTTTAGAAACTGATACTAACGATGAAATAAAAATAACAGAAAATTCTACCACCATTGAGTCTGATACTTACAATGAAATAAAAATAACAAAAAATACTACCACCATTGAGTCTGATACCAACGATGAGATAAAAATAGAAAAACAGGGCAATACCAAAAATGTTGACTTTAATGACCCTGCGAAATGGCCCAAAATAACACCAAGGTTAAAAGCTATTTTAATTGAACATGGTCCTCCAATCTCTTCTACTCAAAACTACTATCCACATGACGAAAATAATCGTAATTTTAGTAATAAATGGTTCTTCAGAAAACTTAATAATGGTGAACAGGTTCGAAGGCAATGGTTAATGTATAGTGTTTCAAAAAATAAACTTTTTTGTTTTCCATGCATTTTATTCTGTAGATAGACAAGAGAGACTAACAAGCATGGCAATTTTATCCATAGAACATGAATTTTCTAGACAAATTTCATATGACGAAATCATCGATGAATTCTCTAGCCTTAAAGCAAGAAAAGAAAATTTTTAAAGTTCGAAATTTACATTGTAATAATAACTGATAATTATATAATGTTGTATTACCTTATAATTATATAACATATAAAAAAATATATCATTTCGTATTTTCGTCAATTTTTTAATCATTTAAAAGGCGCATTTGTCTAGGTTGGCCAGGGGCGCTAACAAGTCTTTCTACGCCACTGTTTGTATATAAAAATATATTTTATTTCGGAATAAGTAAACAAATTATAATTGTATTTGAGATTTAAACTCGATAGAATACCGTTGCACTAATACTATAACGTTCTTTCTCAGTTGTCTTTATATACTCTATGGTCAGGCGTAGTCATTATATACTCCATGGGCCCACTTAACATCTCACTGACGTGCAATATTGTCATTTCTTCATTTATTATTTCCTCAGTTGTCTTTATATACTCTATGGTTAGACGTAGTCATTATATACTCCATGAGCACACTTAACATCTCACTGACGTGCAATATTGTCATTTCTTCATTTATTTGTATTTGGTGAATTTGGTTACACATTGCGATTATTTTACTTTGCGATTATTATTACTTTGCTAGCGTGACTAGAGGACTCACGTAATTTTTATTCTTTTTAATGGTAAGTATACTTTATTTTATATGCATATTCGATATACTATTATTACAATTTGTATTCGTTTTATTTCAAATCGGAAAAAAAGGACTATATATTTTTTTCAATGTTATCGATTGAAGACATTTTTGTCAATGGAATATGAACACCTCAAATAGTTGTGCCAATTATCGGTGATGGTGCCTGCCTTTTCCGTTCAGTTTTATTTCATTTGTTTAGTTTATTATAATAAGGTTCGGGCTTCTAAAGCGCGCGGTCGAGAGATGGCTACAGAGATCTCTAGCGATCATCCCGAAACATCGTCTGATGACCAGAAAATTCAAGTTTTATTATGATTGTATGTTTTAATCGAGATTATATTTATATTAAAATATTCCTTCATAATATACATAATAACAATTTTTCCTTTATTGTTAAAACCTTCGATTATGTTGGTAAGTGTTCTTATCACCATTTAACCAGTGTTCTGCTCAGATAAAAAAATATTTAGATAAAGGTAAGATATATTGAATTAAAATAATCTAGATAAAGGTAGATAGAACAAAAATTTAATTTATCTAAATATAGATAAATAAATATTATTTTTATCTAGTTCACCTAGTGTCTTAGTATCAGGTCAAGCTAATGGCCAACCTGTTATAATACAATATTAAATAGTTTACTTTTTCAGATTAATTCCAAGACGAAAAAAATGTTTATATTTATAGATTATGTCTTATAAATAATTGAGCATATTTTCATATCCAAATTTATATCTTATTTTATTGCTATAATCATCGTGAACCGATTACATCGAGTGCAGACTACGCTCTATATAACATATTTATCTAGATAAATTTATAAAAATAACTATTATTTTCGTCTAAATGAAAATTAGAAAACAAATTTTTGTTTTTATCTAGATAAGATAATTATATAAAGCAGGGCTGTGAACCGAAATGATTCGATGTCGAATAGCTTCAATAATAATTCAATAATAATATAATTCTTTTACTGGTGATATTGATATTGTAGAAAATTAAAATTATCAAAATAATGGTAAATGAATACAGGGGCAAGCTAAACGTACGTAAATAACAATCTTTATTCCATGTCAGTAGGTAAACACTTCACACAATAACTATACAATAGTACTATATAATATATAGTAGATAAATCAAGTACTCAAATGACATAGTACATGGCGTATAAATAGGGAGATAGTTATTTTTATCCACAGAGGTCAAAATTCAATATATTAATAACAAACTGATAACAAATATATAATCCCGTCAAATACACCACCAAAATATCGTGTCACTTGATTTTTAAATTAAAATAAAATTCGATTTGGATTTTTAAACCGACATTTATTTTGGGTTATGGTTGATTCGGGTTTTACGTCATTCTTGAGCATTATGGTTGAAACAGGTGTTTTAGAAAAAATGTTTTAAGGGTTTATAGAGGTGTTAAGGACTATGGTTAATATTGGTACACAGCCCTGATATAAAGTTTTTATCTAGATAAAGCATCTAGACAGATTTATCCAGATAAAATTATCTATGGCACAACACTGCATTTAATTTAGTTGCAATTATCATCAACCGACCAAATTGACCATTAGAAATGGCAATTATGAACAACAGTATAGTTAATACCGAATTGATTATATTTAAGACAACGTGATTCTCGGGTTTTCGGCTTTCGCCTACGATCACACGGTCCGCATGTTAGCGCTAGGCGCTATTCGCGGGCCGAGGACGTACGGGAGCGACGCCGGCAAGCCGGACGATCGGTCCCGGGTCGTCTATGGACCACCATCGCCGGCCGAAGCCGTACCTTTTTGAGGCCGGAGAGACTGAGATCTCTTTGGGTCCGACCCCCCACTAGGTCCAGTGGTTTGGCATTCCACTATCTTCACGCTGGTCCCACAGCCACTTCGTTTCAGCCGAGGTAGGCTCCTCAAACTTGAGGGGCACTGAGTCCCCGACGGCAAGCCGGACGGGCGTACAGTGGGGCTCCCCTCTCCCGTGGTACCGACTGGGTTTTAAGTTGACGTCGGTGGGTCAACCCGGGGCGAACCCCTCCCACTATTTTGGCTTCCCGGGCCGGCTAGTGGTGGGCCTTATGTTTAAGACAATATGAATTATGAACAACAGATGAGATATTGGCAATAATTAGGAATGAAATTTGTTTCGCATCTGTTGTTTTGCCGGCGGATGTTCCCGGGCTGGCCGCTGCTGTCCAGCCGGTGGTCTTCGCCTGGATGGTGGATGTTGCCTGGCCGACGGCTCCTGTCCGGTCGGCGGGTGTTGTCTGGCATGTGGGTGTAAAATGGCCGGCGGGTGTTCCCAGGTCAGGGGGTATGGCCTGGCCGATTGCTTTTGTCCGGCCGGTGGTTGTCGCCTGGTTGGCGGGTGTTGCCTAGCCGGCGGCTGCTGTCTGGCCGTCCAATGTTCCCTGGCCGGCGGGTGTTCCCTAGTCAAGGGGTATTGCCTAGCCAACGGCTGCTGTCCAGTCGGCGGGTGTTGCCTGACATTTGGGTGCAGTTCGACGGCCGGCAGGCGTTTCCTGAGCCGTGGATGTACCCTGGCCGACGGGTGTTCGCTCCTGGTCAGGGGGTATGGCGTGGCCGATTGCTGTTGTCCGGCCGGCAGTTGTCTCCTGGCCGGCGGCTGCTGTCCGGCCAGTGATTGTCGTCTGACCGGTGGATGTTCCCTGGCCAGTGATTGTCGCCTGGCTGCAGGCGGCTGCTGTCCGGCCGGAAGGCGTAGTCTCCGGGATCGAGCGTCACCGGTCGCACTGACGAGCTGAACGCCGCCGGGTGCAGGCGATTCGGAAGGCCGCCGGTGTCGTCGGACGGGTAGTGAGTCGGACGGTGTCGTAGCAGGAGCGCGCGTCCGTGGTGGCGAGGCGGAGGCGCCAGCGACGGTGGCTACGGCGGCGGTGGCGGCAGCGTCGTCTCTAAAAAACTCGGCAGGTCCCACGACGTCCAATCTCACGGCGGTCGTGTCTGGGCCTACGCACTGCCGGTAATTGAGGCGGTCGACGTGGCCGACGAACCCGCGGTACCGGCCGCGTACGCTGCACACGATCTCTTGGGCGGCCACGCGCCGGAAGCGGGTGAACCGTCGGAGTTCCGTGCCGTCCGGCAGCGTGACGCGCACGGCCACGGTTCCCTGGTCGCGGGAGTCGGTGTGCACCGGGACCTCGGCCACGACGCAACCGGCCGCGCCGGGCCGCGTCACCACGGCCATCTCGCACCGGCCCGCGGCGAACGAGTAGTGCGTGGCCACGTCGGCCGGCGCCGCGCGCTTGGCCGGCAGTCGCATCACTATCACCACCTGCCCGTACCCGGCGCCCGAGACGCCGGCGCACAGTGGGGCGATTAATAGACAATATCAGACATAGTATAAAAATGTAAATCATTGAATTTTTATTTGAAAATGATGAAGATCTATTTTCAAGTAGTTTAATTTAATGATTTTAGTAACTTAATTGTTTTTAAATAAAAATAAAACGAGTAAATAAAGAACAAAAATCGTCATATTCAATAATTTGAAATGTATAGAAAAATTGCTATTAATATTATGTTATAGCATTAAAATTTAAAATTTCGCTAATCAGGTACTAGATCACTTTTAATAATTTTAATCATTAAAATAGTTATAATGAGGTATATTAACATAATATGTGTACTATTCATAACTATTGATCTATTTTTAAACAACTTAAATTAATTATCAAACTTTAAAAATAAAATATAATTATGAAGATAAATTTTATGTAAATATATTCTTGAAATTGAGATTAAGAAAAATTGTCAAATATTGTCGATCTGAAATAAATTGGAGGTGGTTATCTAACTAGTTGACTTCATATTTCTGTAATCAGTTTATCCGACACTGTCCGACCCTTGAATTAATTAACATTTTACGATAATAAATATGAGTGATATTCGCATAGACGTACCTGTATTAAACTTCATTCTGTCTCGTCTTACGCGTCGACTGAATTTATTTAGTAACCATTCATATATATTTTCACATTCTACATACGTCTATCACAGAACTTTTCGGTAAGATTTATTTTTCGATATTAATTGTTTGTACAATGGAGTCCATTAGAACCAAAAATGATTTATATTTATTATTGAAGCGGTCAAAAACTAATTTTAATGATCATTTATTTCTTCAAACTGAAATTTTGAAACTCACCAAAGTTAAGATTTCTGAAGGTGCCCTCAAATCATTAGAATTGTCTCTGAGATATTTTTGTAATAATTTATATAAAAAATGGGTTAGCTCTTCATATAATGAAATTCGATTTTTGAATAAACACGAAACGTGGCTTATGCAAAACTATATATTTCCGGAAGATTTTGCATCTGAAATTGGTAGGAAAATTGTGTTTCCTAAGAAAAGTTCAAATTTGAATGAAGCAAAATTTAATAATTATTCTGATAGACATAAAAATCGTATAACTGAATGACTAAGAAATAATTATTCGAGTGATGAACTTCTGCATGCGGCAAAATTGAAATGTAAAACTGAGGGTAAAAATGACATGGCTACAATTCTAAATTATTTAATTGAAAACCCCAGTGAAGCAAACAGAATTAAAAAAGCATGTGAAAATAATAGTATTCATTTAGACACACTTACGAAAAATAAAGCACTTGGTATGATTATTTCTTTAAAATTATCTAGATATCAGTACAACACTTTGCGGTATAGTCAAACGGTAAAAGACGGTATTAATTACTACTAAATGAAATAGTGGTGAATGAAACCGAGACTATGATGGAAGTAGAAGATACGTGTTGATAAGAATATCGTATATTATTTATGAATATTTATTATTTTTTCAAGTTATTGTCATATACAAATTATAAAAGGAACCTGTATATTATTTTAGATTTAGTTATTATCAAAGGTATGGTACCATATATATATTATATATAAAGTATATTAACGTTATCTTCATGATTATTAATTATCAACGTCAAAAGAATAAAAGTATTATGACGTAATGTCCGAAACTGTCTATTAATCGCCCCACTGTGCGGCGGCGTCGGCGTACCGGCCGTCCAGGTGGCCGGGCCTGAGGGCGCCGCCGTGGCTCACGGTCACGGTCACGGGCCCGCGGACGCTCGTGGCATCGTCGTCCGGCGACCGTTTCAGCTCCTGCAGCAGGTGGACCGTCGTCAGGTTCGCCAATAGGCACGGCGCGAGGGCCGGCGGTATCGCGACGGTGAAGACGACGCGTTTTTCCGTCGGCTGTAACGCGAGAGAAGAAACGTCAATGCTGCTGATTCTCGTAGGGCAGGAGATTCGATATAAAATGTACACCCACGCGACGATGAACACGAATGAAATCGACAGGACGTATTACAGCCACCATAAGATATATCGGGGGGACATAATATCATCCGCCATGATATCATGATATTGAGAAAAATACACGTCGACCGGTTTATCTCACACACACACACACACACACACACACACACACACACACACACACACACACACACACACACACACACACACACACACACACACACACACACGCATACAGGCATACACGGGTTCACCAAAAACTACACTTACGGTTGTTGACGTCTCATCCCGGCAACGACTGGTCACGGTGGAATCGCCAGCCCATCTATACGGGACGGTCATGCCGTCGAAACCAACGGTATGCCGTGCTAAAGGGATCGTTGTCCCTTCGGCCTTGGCAGTTGTGCTGGTACCGTCCTGCAGGTTCCATTCGTCTGCCGTCGTGGTAACTTTTCCCGTCAGGTATCCGCGCCATCTGGCCAATGCTTTTTGGACAGCGTTCGATGCGCGTTGTACACCATAGTACATGGCACGGACTAGGCCGTTGAATAAATTGCCGAAATACATTTTTTTTTTACGAATCTCGACGTGAACAGAAAAATTTCAATAAACTTCGATCAAAATTGGTTTTCGTTCGTGTGATCAACACTGAATATATTCCACGTAACAAGTATAATAAATATTATCAACAACTCACATGGAAACGAGATACGTTAATTCAAAATATACTAAAAACACGCATATTTAGGCCAAAAAAAAAAAAATAAATAAATAAATTTAACCTGAAATTAAATTTTTTCTCCCAACACATTGGTACTGAAAATTTTAAACATAACTATGCGACATTTTAAACAACGTTGAAAAAATCGAATCGGAAAAATTCGTTTTTTTTTTTTTTTTTGTATTTGTTAATTATTTTTTTTGTATAATGAACTCTTGAAGTACAATATTTATAAAACATTATATACAATAACATAAAAAAAAAAAATAAAATAAAATCCAAAATTGATATGATTCATAAATATATCCGTGAAAACATTTCAAAAAATAGACGCGGAACAATAAAGTCGAGAACTTAAAAATATTTAGACGGCATTTTTTTTTTTTTCAGCGAATTCATTAATAATGTCATCATAATCCAATATCTCTACAAAATATGTCGTTCTCAATGTCGAGACTGTTCAAATGGTCCTCAGTTAACCGCGATTGTAAGTAATTTTGAATCCTTTTTAATGTTGAAAAGGATTTTTCAGCCATCATCAACGATAAAACCTACTCACTAACTGTGGTTTATGTTGGTATTCTACATTATACAGCTTTAATAAAACTTCTTTTCCATTTAAATTTTTGTATACGTTTTAAGTTAAAAAATAATTAAGTATTATTTCCATTAGAAATATGTAATTATGTTTGATAATACTAAAAAATGGTACGTTAAAAAAAAAATTCAAATAAAATAAATTAATTTTTAACAAATCACGTATTTGTTCAGATTTTTGCCGCCCTTCGAAATTTGCCACCCAGGGCTATAGCCCTGGTTAGCCCTAGGGTAAATACGTCCCTGTACATACTCGTATTGAAGAAATCGGTTATTTTTTATTATTATTTTTTTTTTGTTTTTAAGTTAAATTGTTAGCCACAATCTGATCCATAGCGTTATCATATCACGTTAAATATGTACATAATATATTGTAAATTATAAATTTATCATGTTTAAGGAAATTCGAATTATAGAGGTACTGCGAAAAAAAATTCGAATTTTAGAGTGTATACCACCTACTAGGGGTCTCAAACGATATATTTTTAAATATCGATATCGAAGTGATATTTCCGATATTTTATCACGATATCGAAAAACCAAATTTAATATCGATATATCGATTTATCGATGTATCGATATATCGATTTATCGATACATCGATATCACACTAATTTACCATAGAAATATATACACACAGAAATATATTAAAATATTATATACAAAAAAAAAAAAAAAATGTAGTTTTTAGTTTTTTTTTAATTGCAAATTTTGATGCAAACTATGAATTGAGTGCACAGACATAAAAAACAATTTTTGAAATACTATAACTTAAATATTTTTAAATGATGAAAAATAAAGATAAATATTTTTGTATAGTTTAATGTATAGTGTATATTATGTTTAATGTTTATTATGCAACCCATAACAGTACAACCATGGGATAATGAATATTATACAATACACATTGGGTTAATTTATTTTAATTTCTTAAAATAGGCACTAAGTGAACTTAAAATAGATATCAGATATAGATTATTCTATATTTAATATTGATTATTCAATATTATACTCATTACTCATTAGTCATTATTCATAAATGGATTTTTTTTCTATTTATATCACGATATTTATTTAGATATCGATATCGAAAATATCATGATATTTGTCATTGATATCGATATCGAAAATAGTCAAAAAATCCTTACGATATCGATATCATATCGAAATATCGATATCGTTTGAGACCCCTACCACCTACAGATATTTCGTATTATCGAGAGGACCGATATACATGTATTTTCTTCTAATTACAGAGGTTTTCTCAGGGTACCAAGCGTATAGTTCGATTTATGGAGTTTTCCGAATTATGGAGGTTCGAATTATCGAGTGACTACTGTACATGTAAGTAAGTAGGGACTAAATAACGCCCCTTTAACTGAGACAATAACCGTGGATCAGTAGGAGTTCAAAAAAATGGAGTGGTTCAAATACCTGCCACCTGGGTAATGGGCACTATAGTAACACAAAAAATGAATGTCAAGTGAAAATTCAATAAAGAATTAAAATGGGAAATGAATGCTTCTATGCATTAGGTAAGCTGATGAGCTCTAGTCCTTTCAAAAGAGGTTAAAATTCAGTTATACTAGACAATCATTTGACTATTCAATCATCTGACAATCTAGACAATTTATCTGGTTCATTTCATTTTGGGGTCCGTTAGATTTGATAGTTTGCATAACTAATTTTAATACTTGTGTATTTGAGGAATTCGTGTATATTTGATCATTTATATATGTATGGTCCTTATTGTGTGAAAAAGAATACCTAACCTATGTAAAAAAACATACAACTCTATCAATCGGACATCGCATGTAATTGCTTCTTTTAGGGTTCATTTTTCTCTGTTCCAAGTAGTTTTTCCAGGTTTGAAAGTACTTGCGCCTGTGAATCGTGTTACTGTTCGCCTTTTTGAGAATGATTATTACGGACAAAAAAAAAAAACGAAATAATTGTGTTGAAATTTTGTTTCATTGTAATAAATGTAATTGTTAACTTTCTAATTTATTAGTATATTTATTGTGTAGTATTGTTTCTTTTACAAATAATTTTTTTATTGTTTAATTGGTACCTATAAATTTAATTAAAAATTAAATCACTGTCTTTAAATAATAATTAAATATTGTTTTAATTATGAAAAAAGATGCCAACGGCACGTAGTGTTCCCAAGCGGTCACCCATCCAAGTACTAACTACGCCCGACGTTGCTTAACTTCAGTGATCGGACGAGAACTGGTGTATTCAACGTGGTATGGTCGTTGGCGAAAGATCAGTGATTTGAAAGTCAAAATAAATAAAATAGTCCAGTCAAATAAGAACAAAAATCGTCGAAGTTTGAACAAATTTTTGGAAAAAAACAATTACTATAATTTTTTTTTTTTACTTTTTTTTTAGCCAAAATCTATAGTTTTACACAAAAATGGCCTATAAGAAAAATTACAGCTATTTATTATCGCATTATAAACCATTTTTTATTTATTTTTTTATTCGTTTTCATAAGCTGTAAGATTGTTGTTTTTTCCGCGGCGTTATATATTCTGTAACAGTTGCAGATAATACAAACCTATTGATTTTAATCGAATGTTTTTAAATTTTATTAATGTATCTGACGCTAAATATTTATACCTTATAAAGTGTAATATGTAGTCAGAATAGTTTTAAAATATCATATGAATATATTTGGTTTTTTTTTTTGTCGATATGAGAGATCTAGGATTTTACTATGACATTTGTTTTCCGTCTGATGCCGCATCGAACATATTATATTGTAGAGGGTAGTCGCTACGTGCGAGTCCTCGATCAAAGGGTCTACGGAATTCGGAGCCAATCAAAATTGGGTTTTTTTTTTTGTTTTTAATATAAGCGATTCGTTACAGTAAATAACCGACTTCAATAATAATAATACATATTGTTACAACATTTTGTTATGATCAAAATATTTATCTATATCTTCAATGAAATGTATAATCAATCAACAAATAAAATTTTAAAACATAAATACGCTTAGTAGCACCATGTGTGATCTGATACGTTTATAAATAAACGTATATAAATAAAAACTAAATGAATAAATTATATCTGAATAACCAAAAAAATGCCAACGGCACGTAGTGTTCCCAAGCGGTCACCCATCCAAGTACTAACTACGCCCGACGTTGCTTAACTTCAGTGATCGGACGAGAACTAGAGTATTCAACGTGGTATGGTCGTTGGCGTTAGCTTAGTAGTTTCGTTCTTTACTTAAATAAAATATATAATTTGAATTTTTTCCTGATCGTATAAAAGTTATTATAAGTTTGAGAACTGATATCGAAATTGATCTTTAGGTTTTTTACGGAAAATTGAAGCGTCTTTGCCTAAGTGTAGAGCGCTTATTAAAAAGGTGACCGTGAAAACAAATTATTCTCAACAAATATTTTTAATGCATTAGTATTCTTCGCAATGATAACATGTCCGTATAAAAAATAATTTATTGCAAAAAAAATTACATAATATCGGTTTACGATGACATTTGTTTCCCGTACTTGTACCGAGACCCGTATTTCTCGAAGGCCACTTGACCACTGATGCGTATACCCTTGAAAATATCGCGCGAACATCCACTGGACTCGGGAGAACAAATTAAAACAGTACCCTGACCATAGATTACCATAAGAACTGTGTGATACACATTAGAGTACGACTTTTTCTTTTGTGTGTGTTACTGTGTGTGTGTGTGTGTGTGTGTGTGTGTGTGTGTGTGTGTGTGTGTGTGTGTGTGTGTGTGTGTGTGTGTGTGTGTGTGTGTGTGTGTGTGTGTGTGTGTGTGTGTGTTGACACATACGAGATTAAATGAGTTGCTGTCTGGTTCAATGAACACGTATACACATGTTATATATATATATATATAAGAATCCTTGTTTTTGATGAAATATTCCTACAAGAGAGTTGAAGTGTCCATACAAGTTCATTAAGATATCTTGGACTTGAAGATTATGGTGATGGATTATATACCTATAACAAATTAAAGTTCTGAGAAAGCTAATCATGGCCATAGTTTTGATGCTTCAAATTTTACCACATGATATACACCGACCAATAGCAGTATTTACTTCCAAAGATTCTTCAAAAGGTCATAAATAAGTCCATTAATGTTCAAAATTAATTTTTTTTAAATATTTATTTGATTATCGATATTATTATGTTAATTTATCATTGTTCGCCCTCTGGCGATGATACGATTTAATTGAGAATACCTGGCAGGGGCCGAATAGGCCACCAAATGTGCGCGACGACGACGATGACAGGAGAGGAACACTTGTATCTAACGCCACGGAATGAAACACAATAGGAGTAGGAATAAGTTTATACCGCAGGAATGAGGAGATTGAGTTTAGTTATTGGGGGGGGGGAGGGAAGTCTCTGTGGCCGATCCGGTCTGATGCAATGACCACAGAGCTCACATAAAATTGGACAAACCTTAACTCTAAACAATCAAATCACAATTATAATCTACGACGGTGACTGGTAACTCTGAACGATGACTAGAATCACGACGACCTGGGGCAGCCTCTCACACACCTCCAGGTGCTGGCGGACTTACGCGTGACTGACGGATCGCTGGTGGACTTGAATGGCCAATAATACACAGAAACAAAGATATAAAAAACTCACAAGAAACCGACGTGGATACTGTTGATCAGTTGATGGTAACTGCTGGTTGCGTGAGATGGTGGTGGTAACTTCAGTGTATGCCACAATGGCGAAAAAACAGCGAAATGCAATTTTATATTGAACTACGTTTTATTAAGGTATAATAATGAATAATAATATTAATAATAATAATAATAATGATGACCGTGGCCAGTGCCGTAACTACCCTATGTGGCGCCCTTGTCGAAATTTATTTTGGTACTTATTTTTGTTTTTATTTCATACGTATTTATAATTTTTTATACAAATATAATAATATTACATTCTTACGTGTTCATCAAAAAACTGCCATATTTTTAGTAAGTATTAATTTACAAAAAAAAAAATAAATAATAATAAATAAGATTAACCCAAAAAAATCACAACGTTTCTGATTCTATGTAAATAAATTTAATATTATATAATATTAAATAGTGCAGGTATTACATTAAATATAGTTATTGTTATTAATATTACAATTGTATCTTTCTAGCCTTTTTTGCACTTGATTTTAATAAAACTTTAAATAATTTATAAAAACAAAAAAGTTACAAAAAACAATTTTATTTTACTCAAATGCACCCCTTGGTTTGCTGCGCCCTTGGCAAGCGCCCATGTCGCCAACCTCTAGTTACGGCACTGACCGTGGCAACAATCATTAACATTTCAAAATCATTATTTTTTTAGGAAACGAACTGGCCAAAATTGTAATCAAAGCAATTTTGCTTCTGGAAAATATTGGGATTCAAATTCTATGAATTACAAGACGTGATGGCGCTTCTATAAACTGCACAATGTAGACAACGTTGGGCATAGTTTCTAGAGTTGAGGGGTTCAATAGTTCATTTCAAAATACATTTGAAATCAACAGACAAGTTTTTGTGTTCTCAGATGCACCTCATTTATTGAAAACCCAACGCAATAGATTATATATTAAAAAAAAAACTACTTCAATTTATGGCATTAAATATATACTTCAATGAATAAATATATTTTAGATTGAACCAGGTAAAGCTTCAATAAAAATGGACATTTTATGAGAAGATTTTTGATTATGACTCTCAAACACACCTCAAAGTTTATCCGAAATTGACAAAAAATCATTTCAAACTAAACAGTTTATCAAAAAATGAAAGTAAAATGTGCATCGCAAGTATGTTTCGAAATGAACAGATTGTATTGGAAATAATATATATATATATATATATATATATATATATATATATATATATATATATATATATATATATAATTTCATAGTTGGTTTACTTTGTGAAGAAAATCATTCTGAGCCTTATCTATTAATGAGTAAACTAGAAAAATTTCTAAATTTTTTTAAAAATATTTTGATAAATAAAAGGCATATTTTACAATTTTTCATTGCATAAAAATCCCAGCTCTACTTATGAGGATAATGTACATATCAAAAATATTAATTATTAAAAAAAATTGGAAATAATTACAGAGAAATGCCATTTAAATTTTGATAATTTTGTAAAACACTACACTGACACTAGAAAAAAAAAAATAAAATTTTACAGCCAAATTTTAAAACTACTGTTTGTTTATTTGATTAATTTATCATTTCATTTCCGAAAATTCCATTAAAATTGAAATTTAATTTTGCACATTAAATTAATTGATATAACAATGGAAAAACTGAGAAGTATTACTGCGCTAAATTAGGTCATATTTTAATGTTTTTTAGATTCTTATTTCTTATGGTTAAATTGCATCTGTGCTAAATTTATTGATAAAAAAAGGAAGGCTTAATGTACTCAATCATGTTGCGACTCACAGTCATTGTACATAGGTAAGTTGGAGACAATATTATATGTGATATGCAGGTGTAACGTTCTCTAGAATGCATTCATTTTATATCTTAATCTAGTATATTCAAAAACAGCCCATAAATATACTTTGGTATAAACTTATAGGACTTAAGGAATATATTTTAACTAATTAACTCGACATATTTTAACTTATAAATCCACGGCAACAATTCAAAATGGCATAAGCGACATTTTTGCAATTATTAGTAGAGCTAGAAAATAATTTTTTTTACCAATTACTTAACTAATCATTGAATATTTTTAATTTAAAAAAAATAACTCATCAAGATAAAAAGTTGGATTTTAATCTATTTAAAGTGACTATTCAACTTTATTTTGATTAATAATTTATATGAATTAAAAGCCGGTGCTTATGCTGTTTTGGACTGTCGCCGTCGATATATGTAAACAATATGTTGTTCTTTAATTTTAAATTTTGGTATAGTTTGGCAGCTAAAGTCATTGATATATTCTTTGAGTTTACTGAACAATTTTGAAACTACTTATAATATTTAAAGGTTTACCAACAATTTTTTTTTTTTTTTCATTAATTTTAGTTCTTTGGCAATCTTTTATTTTTGTTTTTGTTGATAGGTTTATTTCTAATAATATTTTTAGTTTTTGAAATATAATAAATACAACTTATTTTACAAGCATTCCATTATCAATAAGTCTCAATAATTTTTATTTTTTCATATTTAAAATTTTTAATTTACATTAATGAAATGTAGTAAATATAATTTTCCTAATACTTCTAGAATAAATCTTATTGTGAAGTTAGTTAAAATAATTTTTAATATAAAATATTTACAGTTTATCCCTTTAGAAACAAAATTTGATTAAATTATTAAAATCAAAACATATTTAGCAAAAATTACAAAATTAATGTAGCAAAAATAAGAAAGTAAAATATTATAACTAAAATAAAAAAAATAGTTATAACTTTCAGTTTTTTTACAAATATCACGTTTTAATTCTTAGAAACCAAAATCTAAACATAAACATGTGTAATTTAAAACAAAAACATGCCGCTGAAAATACAATAGTCACGGCTTGATCATGTATTATGTTTCAAGTAAAAGATGTCCATGGAATACAAATAAGAAAATAATTTACAGCCTTTATTGCTCAATAATCCACAAATTTAATATCAGGGTGCCACAGGATACTTGACAGGCCTCAAAAATGGATTATCGATGGGTTCTTCTGCTGTTTTTACATCTGATTCATCACCATTATTAACTTCTTCTTCTTCTTCTTCATTTTCTTGCTCTTCATTTTCGTCAAACTCTTCTTTGATTTGAACTTCTTTTTTGATTTTGATTTTTTTACTCGGTACTGGTATTTCGTTGTCATCAGGATCATCATCAAATACTTGATCGTTCGGTAATAATGCTGAGAAGTATGCTGGTGGTTGTGGCTTGTTGGCTATCACTATAACATAAAAAATGTATGGTTTAGAAGTTTTACAAGTATTCTACAATTACGTCAAAAGAGGTGAATTGATGCTTTTCTCAATGTAAAAATTTTTCGCAATCGCTGTCAAGCATCTCAAAATTCATCTAATTTAATATTTAACAGAACAACAAACGTAACAAAATTTAAAAAATTGTCACTGATTTAATTTTTTTTAATTTTTATAGTAGTTAATATAACTGTGTTAACTGAAGACTGTTCAGTTATCACATTCCTAAATTTCAAAGCCCTTTTTATATACATGGTAATAATTTTAGTTACAAAAAAAATAATTGGTAGAAATAAGTAGGTATTACTTGTAAAATATTTAAACGTACACAAATGAAAAAAGGTTAGGTCCTATTAGATTGCTACCAAAAGTTGGACAGTTAGATAATTATTGTAACCAATGCGTTTAATGGTACAAAACAAATGTTGCATAATTGTAAAATAAAAAATCGAAGAGAAGACAAGTATTAATTTTAAGATGCTATGTAATTTTTCTGGATTATTTTCTTGAATAGGTTTTACCGGTCAAAAAATATATTTTTAAGCACTATACCAATTAAAATGATAAAGGTTATGCTTATGAGTTTAAATTTTGGTTTAGTTTATTGTATTAACTACTAAATACTACCTAAATTATTTATTACTTATGGTACCTATTAAAAATATTTGTATGATACTTACAAGGAAAGCAATCATTTTCTTGATTCAAAAATAAGCTTTCTGTAGGACCAGTTTTTATCAAAAATTTAATTAAAGATTTTTCAAGTTCATGTTTTTGAATAGCAGATTTTTCGCGGATCGCTTCATACTCAGTGACTGGTTGTTTGTGGGTCTACAAACGAAAAATATGTTCATACAGATGTATTGTAAATTTAATTTATTTTCTTACTGGTGTTCTAATGTAGGCATGAGGATCAGGAAATGCAGGCATATGACTTGGCATGTATGATGGGTGAGGTAATCTGGTTCCAGCTTGCAGGTTATTTGTTTGGCGAGGTTGAACAGATGGTACAGGACTAGGGAGAACAGCTCGATTTGACCGTTTGGCATAAGCTAACAAACTAGAAGCGCTTTTAAACAAACCCATGTCAATCAGTCCCATCATTACATCAGCACCAAGCGGCTCCAGACGTCCAGCTACTTCAGCATAACGCCGACTACTATTTCCCATCTGTGATAATACTGAAAACAAATAAAAATTTTAACTACATAATAATGAACAGGTCTCAGAACTTTATGCGCAAAAAAATCAATAAAATATGTATAGACATGTGCACTAAAATAGACTTAAATATTTTTTAAAGAAATATATATATATATATATATATATATATATATATATATATATATATATATATATATATATATTTAAAAAGGAATTAACTTTTAAAATTAATGATAATTAAAAAAGGAAAGAATTACAATGCA
The DNA here is from genome assembly GCA_027580255.1 of Therioaphis trifolii. Lineage (NCBI taxonomy): Eukaryota > Metazoa > Arthropoda > Insecta > Hemiptera > Aphididae > Therioaphis > Therioaphis trifolii. The sequence continues at coordinate 8,767,998 of CM050404.1, forward strand.
ATTTCTTAGTTTTGTTAAAATTTTAATATCATCTAATATTTGAAAAAAAAAAAAAATAGGCTTCATACGGTAGTGTGTGATGCCGATAGCTACAGTGAAAGCTCTTGATAAAGATAAATCTTTGATTGCAAAAATAGTAAATAAGACTGTATTAATTACCACAAATGTACTACCAAAATTTGGTGTATTGAAATTCAAAATATAGATAAGGCAGTGGCGTGTAAGCAGCGTTTTTATACATAAGTTATTAAATTTAAACAACAATTATTATAGTTATCGAAAATTTGTTGATTAATAAATACCTGTAATAAGCATTTATCTATTAGTTAAAAAAATCACTAAATAAGCAAAATTATAAAAAAAACTTAGTATAGTATGCAAAAAAACATAATTTTTTTGTTTTGGTTGTATTTATAATAAAATGAACTTGAATACTGAATCAAATTTAAAAAATGCAGCTTCCAAAGAAATGAGTATTGATGTACGGGCCTTGATAATGAAAAATTAATTAATTTACAATATAATTGTAGGTACATCATAACTTGATAATATTATTAAAATCAGTATAAGTAATAATCTCGGTAATAATGAAGGGCAATGATTGACAGATCACAGAGAATAAAATTAAACGAGGCGAAGAAATCGCCGGGTCACACGAATGACTAATGAATAAATCATAAAAGTAATTGTATCGTTGTTTCTTTGGAATCATTTCTACCTCAGTATTCGAAAAATGTTTTACACCGATACAAACACAATGTTTGCAAACACAGAACTTGGCACGGGTTATTTTGCTAAGGGTTCTGACGGATAAACACTAACTGTTGTACAGCATTTCGACAAGGGTCTCCAAGGCAGCCGGTTCGGAAGCGTGGAACCCGATTTCCAAAAGAATGCCGGCCACGGTGGTCTTCAAAAATTTCCTCTCCATGCTCTTGTCCATTTTCAGGCCACCGCCACCGGTCGCGACTAGTTGAAAACGTCACCGTATGTTCAGTCGATGACTCTGTGCAGGAGCACCGAAAAATTTATAAAGAAACGCACAAAGCGTTGGAGAATGGAGAGAGGATGGGTTGTTTTCAATTTTGGACCAAAAGTCGAAATTCTGATCCTTTATCAGTCTAAACGAATAGTGATGATAAAAATATTAAAAAACAATAATTTCTTTCGCGAATGACTACGGTCACGGTTTTAGATGTTGTTATCTATAACCGCGGTGGTGAGTTGGTTTTGATAAGCACGTGGCCATGATAGGAAAATCATGATAAGAACCTGTCACCGCCGTCGCCTCTACCTGTAGTGTAAATAGAAAAACTTTGAATAATGTTTAAATATTAATATTGTTCTACGATTTTTCCGAACGTTATTAACGTTAACTGACGAATTAGTCGATTCCGAAAGTCAAACATTACCTCTCACCATATCGTTCTGTGTGGAAACCACCCTCTGCGGTTCCTTATATTTTTCGATGTAGTATATTCAACAACGTTGTATTGATGGAATATTTCAAAAGCGGTTTGAAGTCGGTGCTCGGCGCACCCGTAGTCGAAGACCAGCCCTCCGGTGCTGATATCGTAAGTCTTTTGGGTACAATTACCAATTATTTTTGAATAATATTCGTTTATGTGCGCAGTGTAATATTGACTAGAACGCTGTGATTTCGTTATGGATTTTTTCACTACCATTATTTTATTGCATGATATTTGCAGGTCGAACGTTTAGTGGAACGTGTTGAACATTCGACGTTATTAGCAGATAGACGCGATGCGTGCAGAGCACTCAAGGCTCTGTCACGCAAATATCGCATCGAAGTGGGTGCTAAAGGAATGGACGCCCTGTGTCAAGTGTTGCAACAAGATCGAGCTGACGCAGAAATAGCTAGTTATGTTCTGGACACATTAAAACTCATCATGAATAATGAAATCTATGAAGAAGAGGGTATAACAATATTAACTATGCATAATAATGTAACAGTATATTTTATAAATCATGTTTTGGTGTACTTGCTGGTTTGGAAAAAAATGAAATAGACATTTTCATTTGAACAATATTACACAATTTGCTTTATTTAACCGTCATATAGCTATGTTTAATTATGTTAATAGATTATGTATCAATGGTTAATGAGCTTTGTTTAGTCGGTCGATTAAATATCAACTACTTTAATATCCATGTTTGGTATAACCATTTGACTTGAAAAAACTATTTAATGAAATATCTGCTAAATAACAATAATGTGGCATTACATTTTTTTTTTTTCATATTCAGTATTATAAACTTAAAAATTGGTTAGTTGATAAGACTTATTAAACAAATATTTTGACATTAAAACATTGATATTCATTAAATTAATTTACAATTATCTGTAGAGTACAATGCACATGCAATTATTTATGATTTATAATTCGATAACACTAATATAAATTTAATTGCCCTTATTGGATACTTTTAATTTATCGGTGCGTTGTGTAATTAACTATAATTTATTTCAAATGAATAATAAATTTGAAATCGGCTACATCTCTCGTGTTTTAAAACATTGGATTTTATTAAATCTTTTATGCATTTTAATTATTAATTAGATACAAAACATAGATTTTGATTAGAGTGTCAAATAAGAATTGCTGTAAAATTTTAATATTATAGTCTTTTCAAAAACGTACAATGTTTGTTTTATTTCATATTATGAATAATGTAATTATTTAGGTTCAACCGTATTTTATCACATTCAGGGTTATCATTTATATCTATTACATTCATTATTAATTTACTTATTTTATTTTGGAAGTATTTATATTAACTTAAAATAAATTGTTCAAATCTAGATAATTATAATAAATTAATAACTATGGTAATAAAATTAATGTTAAAAGATTGGCCGAAAATTTGCACTGTCTTCTTATTAAACAATTTTACCTGATAAATATCTTTTAAGTATCTACTATTTATTTTTCCTGGGAATTTTCTAATTATTAATTTTTTTATGAGATTATGATTTACTTTTTAGCTTTCTGGTAGATATGAAAAACCAATATTTTAATAATTACCCATGATTGTATAGTCAATAACTGTTATTTTTTTTTTTATTAATATCATTTTATTTTAATGGATACCAAGCCCTTAAATTCAATAGTAATCCACTACTTAAAATACTTGTCACGCATTAAATTGATACAAATTTTAAAGTGATATACAATGCTTTATTGACTGATTAAAATATTTATTTTCTATACATTTCAATGGCCCAAATACTTAGTACAAACTTTATATATTGTAAAAAACCAGCATACTTCGTTAATTCATTAGTTTATTTGTTACATTAAAATAACCATTATTAACAGTATATGTTATTGAAATCACATTAGTTAATTTCATAAAAACTTAAAAATTTAAATATCTATTCTAATTTTATAATCTGTTATAAAATAATATATGTAACATTTTAATGTATTTATTACTTCAATATTAACGATTGTTTTATTTTCAGAAATTCCTGATGTGACGGCAAAAGATTCTCATAAACTTGGTGAAAGGTTTACAGAAATTTTTATAAAAAAACAAGAAAATGTTGGATTGGTTTTGGATTATCTAGAAGAATTTGATTTTCATGTACGATGGCCAGCTCTTCAATTACTTTTGTTATTATTAACAAATAAGTGAGTTAAAAGACAATATATATATATATATATATATATATATATATATATATATATATATATATATATATATATATATATATATATATATATTGTGTAACTAAGTATAATTTTTGTTAGTGTGATCAAGAATCACCTCCAACTTTATAAAAGATGGTAACACATTTTTTCCCATTTTAAAGAATTTTTTATTGGGCATCGTGTTTTATTTTGGCATTAGTTTTAAACTAAGAAGTAACAATTTTTATATTTTTTTTAAATACGATTCTGATAAAATTCTATCGCATTTTTATGTATAGTTTAAATAAGCCTGAAATATAGTATGACTATAATGTTAAATTGCTTTTATAAATTTAATCCTTAAACAGAATTATATTAACTGGAAATAATATTGGTATTTGTTAAAAATTGTATTTTTTCTTTGGTTGGAGAACTTAATATATTTTTTATTTACTTTTATAGTACCTGTCTGGTTACAAAAACCTGTCAGTATTATATTATTTTATTTTATTTATAAAAATAAAATCTTTTTAATAATAATAGGGCTAAAGACGTTCAAGAAATCATTTTGGTCAGCCCAATGGGAGTTTCCAAACTAATTGACATGCTGAGTGACAGCCGAGAAGTAATTCGAAATAACGTAAGTTCTTTCCATGACAACTATTTATTTATTTTTCATTAAAAACCCTTTATTTCTTTTGAGTAACGTAGTGCTAAAAATTGAAATAAATAAATAACTTAGTATTTGACTATATTTAGATTTGAACAATTTTTTCCAATGACAAACTAATTTAAAAAAACTGACAGTGACTGTAACTTGTTAAAAAATACTGTACTAAATATCTCTACTATTATTTAATTATTTAATTATTGTTAAATTTGCACATATTTATGCACTCAAAAATTAAAAAATATGCAGAAAAAATGTATTGTGTATTAAAAAACCAAACATATAAAAAAAATTTAAAAAAATTGTATTAAACGAAAAAAAATACAATTTAATTATAAGTATTTAAGATGTGTTTAGGCATAACATAAAAATGTATATTAATTATTGAATGAGTACCAACATGATGTAACAAAATGTGCTTTTAAATTATCAAATTGAAAACTTCTACGATTGTCATGTAACATCACCTTGTATTTCGAAAAACTTCTTTCCACGTCTGATGACACAATGGGTGCGTATTTGAAACAAGAAATATCTTCTGGTGACAACTCTGCAAGGTCTCCATCATCGTTTCTTATTTCTCCGCTCATAATTCTAGAAATTTTAGAAGATAACGTTTATACATCTATATGTCTGTCACGGAATTTCCTATTGTAAAATATTTTGTTTTATTAGGTTGAATTATATTTGTCAAGAATGTCGGCAATCGGAATGTATAACAAACTTTCGAGTAAAATTTAAAATATTTTATTAAGTATTTATAAAATATGCACATTTTATGTAAATTATCCAGAAATATGCAACTTTTATGCATTTTGATGCAAATATGCAAAAATATGCAATAAAAGAAATCAGTAGCAGAATCTACGTATTACGAAATGTCAAGATATTTAATCAGAATTGTTATAAGTCAAATGTAGAAGAATATGCATTTGCATAAAAATCCGGGCCCTAATTATGACTCTGTTAACATTTAAATAATATTAATTATATTATTGTCTATATTTAAAATATTTACCTTATTTTTTCTGGGAAATAAATAAAAATAATTTTATATTTGGTTTATATACATCTTGTTTTGATTTTTGAATGATAATTATTTAAAGTATTTTATTTAGTATTAAAATTAATTATATTTTCAGTGATAAAGTAAATCTCTAAAAAGTCAATTTTTTAGGAGACTCATTTATGTACCAATAAAATCAAATTTTCATTAACTATTTTAATTAATTAAATTTAACAAATTTTATTTTTTATATAATTATAATTTCATTATTATAGATCATTTTGTTTATGAATTATGATTTATACTAGAGAGATACGGGGTAGTTTATTGAAAAATTAATAATGGATTTACGTTATTGCTTTAACTATTATTATTATTTTGAATATTTATACTTATATATGGGTTATTTTTTTCTAAAAAATTGATATCCACAGCTAATTTTTAATATTTAAGAGTTACATACGTGAAAATAGTATATCACTGATGATATTATGTTATGTAGCTAGAGTCCAATTAATTGATGAACTTTTTCAAACTAATTTTGTTCTTAAAAGTTTGGTTTTAAATTTATTACTTTAAGATTTTTCAGTGTTGATTATTTTTTTTTATTGAATTTTAATATCTTTGCTTCTGATGATTCATTATTAATTTAGATTTCTAATTGTTCAGACAAATTGATTTAAAAAATTAAAAAAATTATATTCATTCTTGATGTGCGAACTTTTCAAAATTAATTTTTTTAATATTAAATTATATATATTTCTTTAATCATTTATTTTGTTTTATTAATACATATATTTTGTGATACTATTTTTATGCTTATATTTACTATTAGAGTAGTGATTTTCAACCAATATACAATGGAACACTGGTGTTTTGTGACAGAGCAAGTGTTTTGCAAACATTTTAAAAACAGTGAAAAACAAAAATGTTTATACAGACAATAAGTTTTAAGTTTTATTGTCAATGATTATTTTTTACTTTTATTTAAATATTTAAAATGAATTCCTAAAATATTGGCTTATATTTTTTCCATAATTTGTTTTATAAATTGTGCATATTATCTTTAATTAACTGCAATGTAAACTATTATGTTCATAACTGTTAATATTTAATGTATTATTCAATTTATTTATTTATAATAATAATTAACGGGCAAGCCCAAAATAACATGAAATGGATAGAATATAATAATATATAAACATATATAAGAGAAAACATAATTAAAAAAAAAAAAACAACTAGTGAGTAAAAGAAAGATCATTATTAGCTGTTCGCAAAAGACGTATAATAGGAGAGTTTTTATAGTATTCAGTTGATGAGCGAGGAATGTAAAAAGGGATAGAGTTGCGAGTGGTGCGGGATGGGACTCGAAAATTAATTAGGGATAAGAGAAAAGGAGAATCAATTTTTGACGAAAGAAGATTGGAAAGAAAAGAGAGATTAGCCACATGACGACGGTCAGCTAACGAAGATATATTAAGGACACGAAGGACAGGTGAATAATCATGAGGAGGGTGAGGTATATTAAGCCTGTAGGCTGCAATTCGGAGGAATTTCCGCTGCACACGCTCAATGGAAGCGCTAGCACAAGTGGTAGAGGGGTCCCAGAGAACGGAGCCATATTCTAGCAAAGGACGGACCAGAGCACAGTATAAGGCTTTGAGGGGTAGTACAAGCTGGAATTCGGAGGAGGAACGCAGGACAAAGCCAAGTATCTTGAGTGCTCTGCAACAAATGACTTCAATGTGTTTGGTAGGGGAAAGGTCACGAGTAAACGTAAAACCTAGGTATACCTAGGTATTTATAAATACTTTAAAAAGTATTTATAAATATTGTTTTATTTTATGGCTATTTTCTTCGAAAATTGTATAAATTATAAATATTATTAAATTTTAAGAATTATTGTATTAAAGTGTATTAGTATTAATAATAATTAATATAAGCATTATAAATAATTTTCCATGATGGTATTAATTTATTTGTTTTAGTCTGTTCTTTTACTTACACTGCTGACCAAGAGCAATGCAAATATTCAAAAGATATTAGCATTTGAAAATGCTTTTGATAGACTCTTTGATGTCATACAAGAGGAAGGCAATGCAGATGGAGGAATCGTCGTACAAGATTGTCTTAATTTCATGTTGACCTTGTTACGAAACAACATTTCGACACAAAATTTTTTTAAAGAAGGTATGTTGTATTTCAATTGAAATTAAAATGTTTATTAATAATTTATTTCCTTATGATGATGTGAAAACTTATTTAAATTTGTAGGCAATTTCATTTCAAGAATACTGCCACTTTTGCAGTTGCCCGCTGATGACGAGTGGCCCATTCAGAGAATAAATAATGTCCATGCTGTTCTACAAATTATCCGTACACTAGTATCACCAACGAATCCAGCGCAAGCCACTTCTTCTTGTCAACAAGCTATGCTCACTACAGGAATTCTAAAAGCAATATGTGACATGTTGGTTGCGAGTGGTGTGCCCAGGAATCCGCTAACTGAAGCCATATCTACAGTTGCAGAAGTTGTACGCGGGCACAACGATAACCAAATGTATCTCGAAGCAGTAAAATCCAATGGAATCCCTGCAAAGTGTGTAGTACTATAATTTTAAGTTTTTTCCTGGCCAAGTTACAATACAAGTCAATCCATACATGTTTGTTTTCAGGGATGTTTTGGTGTTATTGTTATGGTCAATGTTGAACGACAAACAGCCATTTGAGATGCGTTGTGCAGTGTTGTACTGTTTTCAATGCTATTTGTACAAAAATGATATTGGAAAAATGAAAATCATACACAAGCTTTTACCAGTAGAAAAAGAAGGTGAATAGTGTGTTGTGTTATTTAGATTGTTTAATTTTTTAATTTTGTTCATTTTCTCTTTCACAGTCGTTGAAACCTGCGCTAGCCATCTTCTGTGTCAGGGTTTGTTCAGTAAAGAACCGTTGAGCAGCTGGTTCTCTGCTGTGGCACTGTCCTATGCACTCATTGATAATCCAGACGGCAAAGAAAAGTTACTGAACGTCAAGTTGGCGTCCAAAGACCAAGACCCACCTACGTTGCTGCAGCAAATTGTCAGCTCCATCCAAACAGTATGTTTTCTACGTGTAACTATAATGATTTTGTGATTCGTGTTATTAACAATTATTTATCTACATTTTTATAGACTGACAAAGCACAGTTTAAAATTGGATATTTGATGTTTTTGTCCACTTGGTTTGCTCATTGTTCTCTGGCCGTGGAAAGTTTTTTGAAAATTACCAATGGCGTACCATACTTCATCACTCAGGTTTGTATTTGCTTAATTAAATGCTACACATTTTTAGTTTATTTGAAATTTAAATCATTGCTGAATAGTAGATATGATGTTTTTTCCATACAATTTTATTTAAAACTAAATAATCTCAATTCATTTTGTGCGCAATGATTAATGAATATTATTTTATGCATCAATTTTGATGAACTGTTACTGTTTGTTTATCACTGACATTATCAATCAATTTTTTTATTTTGTATTTTGTGAAAATTTACTTTTTCCCTTCTTTCTATTAGGAACAATGTGGGGTTACGTTTCAATACGAAAATGTTATTTCATTTTTTTAGTGCAATAAAAATTAAATGGCAGAATGTAATAAAATTTTTTTGTCAGAAAATTAGTTCTAGTTAAAAGTTCTTTGGGTATAAAAAGTCAATAACATTCAAAACTATAGTCAAATAATTATAAAAAAATATCTTGTTGTTTTTTTTTTTTTTTTTACATGATTGATAAAATAATTCTTCTTTTCGTACCATACATTTTTGAACGACTCATACATTGTCATAATTTTAATTTTATGGAAACATAATTATAATAAATATTTAACATGACCAAAATATACCTTTAATTATTACTATTTTAAATTTTATTTACTATTACATACATACGTGTATAATATTAGATGAATTCACTGCAATAACAATAATAATATGGTTGTTATATATTATTCATTTATAAATATGTATTTTATTCATATGTAAATTGGCATCGATTTTGTAAGTAGTCTTTGGTGATATTGTAGTTATTTACGTTTTTACATACAAATAAACAGAATTTGTCAGGAACTTGAAATTAATGTTGTTTACCCAATATGTTGTTACGATTGACTATGTTAAAGAATATAGATGATATCTACTGTATATAAATTGAAAAATCTAATAACAAAATTCAAATTTTTTTGAATATTTGTATTACGTATATAAAGTATATTATATATATGCTAGTTTTCAAGATTTGAATTTTGTAGAGAATTCTTTATTTTAAAATGTATGGATAGTAAGACAATTTTAATGCATAAATTTACTTTGTGTTATTTTATGTCTTAGTAAAGCAGCTATTTTTTTTTTTTTTATATTTGATGTATACAAATGTATTATTGCTGTTCATTGCTTTTTACTCATGCATACCATTTTTTTTTTTATATCAACTAGTTTAAAAATGTACGTTTTGAAGTTGTCGACATTGATGTTTTTCTCCTATTGTACAAAAATCACAGACAAAATGATGCGAGCATTTCACATTTTGTGATTGAATGGTTGATTTTAAGCAATTTAACCTTGTTTATACACTTCTTAGAAGAATATTATCTACTGCTCTACAAGAAGGTTTTTTTTTTTTTTTTTAATATTACTTTTATATGATGTTGTTACTGGCCAATAATTTTACGAATTTCTATTCTACAGCATTTTTTTAAATTTTTTTTATTTTTAGTCTCAAGAAGGTCTTAGACAATATTCTCTCCACAAAATGAGAGTATCATTTATAGTTCAAATATCAGCATTGATTTTCCTGTAATTTGCTTAATCTAGAAAAATAAAATGTAATTTGGAATAATAAAATGTTTAGTGAGTTTGCTTTTTTTAAAATTTAAACTAGTACTTTAAAGTAAAAACTGTATCAATATTATTTATTTTCACGTAATGATGAAATATTTTATGTAAATTATTTTTTGGTGACTAAAAATGTATAATCATAGATGCTCAATACAACAGAACTAAAATTAGTATATATTTATTTATTACCAAGAATCAAATTTTTGATCAGTATATAAAAAAAAAATCTTTTGATAAAATATAACATTTTCCATGTTTTTATTGGTTTTTTTTTCGCAGCTTCATTTTGATTTTGACGTTTGTTGTTTTTAAAAGGTTAGAACTTATAAGTTAATGAATATCACTATGCATTTTGTTTTGAATAAAAATTTTTTTTGGAATAATGCAAGTATTTGGTTCATTTCATTTTGGGGTCCGTTAGATTTGATAGTTTGCACAACTAATTTTAATACTGGTGTATTTGAGGACTTTGTGTATATTTTATTATTTATATATGTATGGTCCTTATTGTGTGAAAAAGAATACCTAACCTATGTAAAAAAACATATAATAATGTAAGCATTTGCGTATTACCTATTCAATAGATACAAGATATCATTTTATTTTGAAACATTAACATTATCTTTTGATGTCGCTTAAAATCTTAATAAAAAAAACTTCACTTTTATTTTCATTAATTTCTTAAAAACTGTGAAATTAGAGTATTATAGATTCTTGGAATTTCATTAAAATTGATAGCAAACTACTGAATTGTTTATTATCGGTGGAACATTGAGCTACGTGGTAGCAAAAAGGTACTTCAGCCATTTTAGTTTTATTGGAAACACATTATGTTTTTCCCTTTAACATTTATTTTCTACTTTTATTTTTGATGTAGAAAAACAAACATTGAAGCTTTACTATGTCACTGCATAAGTCTTAGTTTTTTTTCTAGCACTTTTTTATTTTTATATAATGTGTAGTCGCTACTTATGTTTTTTGGTCATTCATGAATTATTTGCAATGTTTGATCAAGGCATCTTGAGTATCTGTTTGTTGTTAATTAGGGGAGTACAACATGAATAATAACACATTTATATACAACCTCGCAGTTCGGCATGACTGAGCTCAATTTGAGTTCATGTTGAGTAAATTTTTGAAACTTCAGACTAACTATCTTATTTTAAACTTTATTTTTTCTTCGTGAAAATGTTATAAGTAGTGTAATTTTTTAGTGTAAATTTACTTTAGATTCTGGATGAATCTAAGATTTTATTGATTTCACAATAATGTTTAATTTGATTTTATTTGTTTTAGTTGTTTTTTACTTTTTGGTACACTTTATTTTATTCAAAAGTTTTATCCAGCAATTCTATCAATCGGACATCGCATGTAATTTCTTCTTTTAGGGTTCATTTTTCTCTACTCTAAATAGTTTTTCCAGGTTTGAAAGTACTTACACCTGTGAATCGTGTTACTGTTCGCCTTCTTGAGAATGATTATTACAGACAAAAAAAAAAAAAAAAAACAAAATAATTGTGTTGAAATTTGGTTTCATTGTAATAAATGTAACTGTTAACTTTCCAATTGATTAGTATATTTATTATGCACTATTGTTTCTTTCATAAATAATTTTTTATTGTTTTATTGGTACCTATAAATTTAATTAAAAATTAAATCACTGTAATAATAATTAATATTGTTTTAATCTTGAAAAAAATGCCAACGGCACGTAGTGTTCCCAAGCGGTCACCCATCCAAGTACTAACTACGCCCGACGTTGCTTAACTTCAGTGATCGGACGAGAACTGGTGTATTCAACGTGGTATGGTCGTTGGCGTAAGAACAGTAGTTTCGTTCTTTACTTAAATAAAAATCGTAACATTTTCTACTATAAAATAAAATAGTATTAATATTGGATGGTCGCGCGAAAGCACAAATTCCTAAATGCAGTGTTTTAGATTTTGAGTGAAGCATAGGATCTATAGGTTTTCCAATAATGTTTGTTAATCATTTATTTTTTCGAGACATTTTTTGCTACTCTTAGTCCGAAAATTTCATCCCGCAGCTCTATCAGAAATTGCATTAGATGATACTTTGAAGGTTTATTTTTCTCTCTTTTTAAAATTATTTCCAAATGCGAGAAAAAGAGCCGAAAACAGCGAGTGAAAACGGTAAAATTCCCTGTAAGCGACTCTTTCACTAAGTCGATTTTAGTTACCATTCCAAAAATTAATATTAGTAAAAACTTGAAATTTCCACCGTATGTCGTATGTCAATGGTGTATCGTTTCATACTTAACGAATGTTTTTATAACAGATTGACGATTTTTGGGCAAAAAATAGAACTTTAAAAATACCTATATTTTTACAAGTTTATCCCGAATGAAGTTTAAAATATTTGACAAAAGGTTTTGAAAATTTAATTTGACCATACTCATATACTTTACTAACGATACTGAACATACTTTAAAAATTTTTTTTATTAGCGTTTAAGTAAATAATTTTTACGGAATAGACTGTTTTTATATTGATTTTAAATTGTGAAATGTTTGCAATAAAATATTGGACCATCCGAGCATTATGAACCTTTGGACGCACGCAGAACAACATGTTTTAAATATTTGGTTAAAATAAATGAGTGACTGTTAAGTTGCGTCCCAATGTATCTTTTTGATGTAAATTGCGTCCCGGGTATTTTTACTTATAGGACTGTCAACATTACTGTTATAATGTTGGTATGGCCAGAAAATATTTATTATTATTTAAAATTACATATTTTTATCGGTACTAAGCTGTTGAATTTTTCTATCTCAACTTTGTCAATTATTAACTTATTCAGTATAACTTATGAGTTTATATAAAAGTAGGTAAAAATTTGAATGACAATTGCCTCACAAATTCAATTTGAGTAATTTTTTACGCAATTAACGTATACATGTCAGAAACACGGACCGCAACTTACTTATGTTGTTATCGGAACCATTTCTTCGGGACGCAACATACATTTACCGAAATAAATGTCTCTTTTGTCTCATAATAAAATTTTGAACAGGTTTGGAAAAAAACCTACCGACAATTATACTAAAAATAGTAAAATAAAATACATACGGTAAATTGTATACTGAAATATGACTTTGGTCTACTTTTCTCAGAATCGTTTGGTTAAAAAAATAATCTTATTGTTTCTTCAAAACTATTGCGACCTTAATTTGTGAACTAGATAAGTTTTATAATTTACATTGCAGATGTAAATGCCTTCATAAAATATATAATTCGAATTTTTTCTTGATCGTATAAAAGTTATTATAAGTTTGAGAACTGATATCGAAATTGATCTTTAGGTTTTTTACGGAAAATTGAAGCGTCTTCGCCTAATTGTAGAGCGCTTATTAAAAAGGTGACCGTGAAAACAAATTTTTCTCGACAAATATCTTTAATGCATTAGTATTCTGCGCAATGATAACATATCCGTATAAAAAATAATTTATTAAAAAAAAAAAAAATTTACATAATATCGGTTTACGATGACATTTGTTTCCCGTACTTGTACCGAGACCCGTATTTCTCGAAGGCCACTTGACCACTGATGCGTATGCCCTTGAAACAATCGCGCGAACATCCACTGGACTCGGCGAGAACAAATAAAAACAGTACCCTGACCCTAGATTACCATAAGAACTGTGTGATACACATTTGAGTGCGACTTTTTCTTTTGTGTGTGTTACCGTGTGAGTGTGTGTGTGTGTGTGTGTGTGTGTGTGTGTGTGTGTGTGTGTGTGTGTGTGTGTGTGTGTGTGTGTGTTGACACATACGAGATTAAATGAGTCGCTGTCTGGTTCAATGAACACGTGTTACACGTACACACATATGTTATATAAATACGACCGGTTATTAGCAAAAGGTCATAATGATCAGGATGGTGTATTTATCGTGTGTTAATGATTATTTTCGATTTTGATGCGGTTGATGTAACGCACGCCAGACTTCCATGTTACATTCAATATTGTGTCTGACATTTTTTTTATTGTTTTCATTTAAATTTATTATTTTGAATGGTATATTTATTTTGAATCAGTTGTCTCATTATAACGGTCTCTTCGATCGGAGAATTCGTGACGGATCATGGATGAAAAGTATTTACGCCTCGTTTTCATAAAATATGCTGTGAACCAAGGGCTTAATATACGCCCTCGCGGAGATTAAGTGTTCGCAATAGTTAATTAATAATTCTCGTCTTTTGATATTTTACGTTCACAGCGGAGGTACGGAGTTGGTTTTAAAAATATACAAATAATACACAGTATTGAAAAAATGCTTCTTCAGTAAATATTTGAAAAGAAGTTTCTTGAAATTCTGTTAATTTTCACATTATTAAAATAATCATTTTGAAAAGGGTAATTTTCATCTGATTTTGAAAAATTTATGAAAATATTATTATGAGACAATTTTAAACATGTCTATTTGCAATCACTCCGAGTTTGAACAAAATGTCAAGGCATGTCATGCATCGTTGAAAATCGTGTTGCCTATATGGTGTAAAGTGACTGTAGTCTTTATAAGCTCCTTATGGTTTTTTATGCACTTTTTCTTGATGAAAATTTAAAGTTGGATTTTAAAAACCTTTTTCTAATGGAAAAATGTCAATAGAGAAGAGAAATTCTATCGACTGATCTATTTTGTTATTCATTTATCGCCGTACCGTACGCAGGACTGGATTCAAGCCATTTAAATAAATCCATAGTTTTAACGAGGTTCTTTAAAAAGATGTTTATACGCCATTGACATAGATGTTAAATGAAAAATAACAGTGTTAAATAATATATGTATGTATATGTTGTATATTTATTGTCTGAAATCATATTTATTATTTACGAAACAGATCAGTTAAAAAAAGATATAAACAATGCCGTCACTGCCTAAACTAAATGGATTATCGTTTATTACGTATAATTGTAAATTGTTTAGTTTTGTACTCATTGTAATTTCAAAACATCACTCCTCTTATTTAAAACATTTTAACGATTGAAGAATAAAAAATATTTATCTTAACGTATTTATTGCAATGTATACACGATGATCCAGAAATCGTACTACAGCGATTACATCATATAAACATTCAAAACGGAGTTAAATGTATATTACGAACATTTATTTAGAGAAATTTAAAATGATTAGTAAATTTCAAAATTTTTAAATAGCCTTAAAGAAAAACTAATCTAACTGGGGAGTGGGGCACTTTTTAAAATCAAATGGGAAATTGTATTTTTTTGCTAACACAATGTGGAACGAATTTAGTTTAATTCATTTTGGTAGTTGAAAATCATTAATTCGTACAAAAATCTAGGTTTGAGAGCGATTTTAAGTTTTTAGACGTTCTATTTCGATCACAGTGTCGTTGTGCTTGTGGTCGTAATACATGAACTATGCTGCAAAATAGTAAATCGCTCTCAAATCTAGAGTTTTTTTTCTATTAATATTTGTCAAACACTAAAATTTACTAAAAAAAAAAAAAAAAAATACCTTCACACTGAATTGGCAAAAAAGATATAGGATATAAATTATCAGTTGATTTTCAAAAGTTAATCCCTTAAAGGTAGTTAAAAAGTTGAAAATTTTCCATTTACCATTTCAGATTTTTCTAAATATATATATTTTTTTATTATTTACTTTTACTCTATTTTGAATGTTTATACGATAAAATCGATGTACCTCTATTGCTGAACGACCCCGTGTGCGGGACGTGGCCACTTGGGTCGTGTTTTAATATCGGTGTTATGTAGTTGTGTGTGCATTGCAATTTATCCTATAACATCCGATTGTGTTTTTCTATACACATTACACATAAAAGTGATTTTTATTTATACAGGCTAATCGTCTCGAGAACGAAGAGGTCGAAGAAATCGTCAGTGGCCTGAGTACGTTCGTTATGGGCATATGTCTCGCGTTCAATCCGGACACCGTGGAAAACTTCAAAAAAGTGAGTTGCTTTCAGCGGGTTTGCTGAAATTTTGAATGGGCGATGATTTACCATATTTCTCTCCCGCAGGACGGTCTCAGACATCTGATCACCAAACGCATCGGTGTGGAAACGTTCGTAGATAAGTTGAACGACGTGTCCAGAAACGAATCGTACACCAGAGCCAGTAAACACCCACAACCGTCGGCGCAAATTCCGCAAAATTTATTGTTGGATTACGAGTTTTGCAAGTTGTTCAAAATGCTCGAAGGTGCGTTGTGTTATGGATATGAATAATAATATGCGATACGGGTCGTCGCGAGATCGTACCTTAAGTAAATTCGCGGGTGGGGGCGTGCGCAGATCTCTCTGGTAGAAGACGCGCAACTTCTGTTGAAAGTTTCAACCTTTGCCTCGTGTTCTACTATACTATTTATAATTGATATATATATATATTTTTAAATTTTGAGTCAGTTTAATCGCTTTACAATGAATATTTATCTATACAATGACTTATCTCCCTGAAAATAGCGTGTGAAAGTGATCTATTACGTTGTTGAACTCTGATTAAAAATCGGACCCTGATGCATGGGTCCATATTGGCCGAAAAAAAGGTTCCGTGTTTCGAACAAAACCCGTTGATTGTCGTTTTCAAATCTAAAACAGTTAATTTTTAATAACTACATCGTGGTGACGGCGAAGTAAAACGATTGGCTCATACAGGAAATGTCGACTTGGAAAAAAAAATGTTTTACCTATGGTCTCTCGTTATGAATTGAATTAATTATCGTATTAATTATATCGCCGTCATTAATAGTAAAATAAAACGGTATGTTGCGGGTTTCGTGATCCAAGTTTGATTCGTTAAATAATACAAATTTCCGCTTGTCATTTGCTAAAGCGATTGAAAATTATTTCACTGATTGCATCACAATTTAAACGCACGAAAAAATTCACCCTTCCATTTCACCTCGCTCCCCGTGGACACGCATTATAAGGTTGCGGTAGATTTGCTCTTCTCTTTTGAATTGCTGCACCGTTGCAGTGAATGATTCATAATACAAATGATTTTTCTGTCTCTATGAGGTAACACGACCAAAGGATTAAAAGCGTTACATTGTATCGTCGCGCTGTACGCATTGGTCGAAATACGAGGCATATAATACGGGCAAATAGAACCGTTTGTATATTATGGTCATGGGAGTTATTCAAATATTCGAACAATAGGTTAACGGATATTCTAAATTCGATTATCATTGTTTAAATAAAATTGTATTTATCAAACGAAAATATTTACATTAGATTATTATATAAAAAAAGGGTATTATAATGCTAAATACATATTATGTTTTTAATTATTGTATTTACAGCACGATAATTATTATTTTCAGTCGACTCATCGTGTATGTTCACAATATTATTACTACATATTTTTTTAATACTTACTTACGTATTAATTTTAATTTATTATAATTGGCAATAAACACGAAAACAAAACAATTATTTCATGTGAAAAAATACAAGTTTATTTTACATCTCAGACATTAAATATTCAATTTACGACGAAAATTAATAATTATTAAACTTCAGCGCCTTTTCCTCGATATTCTTTCATCACAATTTTGTGTTAGTTGTTATTCTAATTTAAAAAGCAGTGTTAAAAAAAAAAAAAAGATTTTACTTGCTCGTATTAAACTATTTTAACAAACGATTTAGCTATTCAAGTTCGAATATTTCAACTATCGGATTATGTGGACACTGTAGTTACGTCACGTATACCTTGACGGTCACGTCATATTATACGGATTTTGAGAGTAAAATCCGTGTTTTCGTACAGGAATGATCATGAGAGCGTTGAACACGTTACCCGGACAAGACGACAGTGAGAAATTGGTGTCCAATCAGAAGCAAATCGACGAGCTGAACGCCACCGTAGACAGTTTGAAAAACGAACTGGCCGAGAAAACCAACAGGATCGAAGAACTTTGCAGATTGGCTAATGATTTCCGGGATGACTCAGAGCGCATAAAAACCGAAGTGCGTTAAAGCTTTCTCCCTTTCTCTCTCTCTCTATTTCGATTTTCCACTGTCTATACCTACTTAAAAAAATAACAATTGAAACTCGTCACATTTGAATATAATCATTATTTTAACTCGGCATTTTTTTTTTTTTTATTCATTGTATCCGCAGTTGTTCAGACTCCAAGAAAACCACATGCAGCTCATTCAAGCTTACCAATTAAAAGAAAACGAACTCGAATCCTACCGGCGTCTACTCGAAATGCACGGGATATGGGTGAGTTTGTTGTTGTGTGATATACGAGTTCGAACGGTTAGAAACGTTTTAGGTTGGAATTATGAGTGTCACAATTACTCATGGCATAGTTTTTGTTCTCAAGAGTGCGATGAAAAAAAAAAAACGTTCGTCGTAGGCGTTTAAAATACAATTTTCATTTGATCCTTCTTTTCACTCGATACGGAAAAACACGAATGTAATTATTGACTTACGAAGAGTTCAAATGATAAACATGCACGTATATTGTATACGGTATACGAATATTCGTGACTTCGTTTACCTCTCTCGTTCTAGTCGTGACATTTTGATCTGTTTCTATACAGTGTACTCACAATACAATAATATATAGATTCGACTAACGACAACGAATGACTTGGCTTAATAGTAAATACTAATTTTTTTTTTTCCAGTGTCCATAATGTTCTGATGGGAACTCGATAAGTATCCGTAATCTACTCCGTATATATTCTATATTGATATTTTACGTTATTGCCGAATGACCGAGTCGCCGTTTAAATGACAAATTTAAGTTTAGAAAGCGATCTAAAACATTGTTTTTAAAGGTTAAATAAAAACGATTAAAAACACAATCAAACGAATATTATTACTTCCCGGTGAGCTCGAAACTATATTATACGATGTTCTTGTAATGTATAATCTTATATTATAATATACTTCGAATATCAACAGTTGTGCGTTTATACTTCGTCTACTACCTATGTGAGGTAATTTGAAAAGTTTCATTTAGGTTTTCGTGCATTACATATTAACTGCGATGCGTTCAGTGTGTCTCGTTATATCGAGTTCTTCGTGTTACACCGGTATAAAGCGGAGTTCACGACCTACTTTAAAATAATAAATAATACAAGTGCACAGTTGTATTTTAATACACACCATATGAAGTTTATACTTGTTACGTGTATCATGAATGTTTTTTGTAAAATGTTTATAAAAATCGTAGAGCAAAGCTTTTTGAGTTTTTTATACGACGTGGCGCATTGTATTTTTACTTGCAATTTTACGTCTGGATTGAACATCTTTTTGCCGCACTATATTATTTTGACAGTTCAAGCCGGCAAGACGTATTAGACGTATTATAGTTGTGTATTGTCCAAAGAGCTCTTTCGTTCAGACGATTTTAGAGGGGTGTAGAATCTTTGAGTTTACCTTTATGACCTTTAAGGAATCAACTTTGAATAAAGTTTCGCTGAAATGTAATTTGCATAAGGGTAAGGGGACGGAGTTATTTATAATTTATTTATATTTGGGTTTACCCCACTAATACTATTTGCGCATTAATGTGTTCATAATTAAATAAAAGCACACTTCGTTTTAAAAACAATAGATTCACTTTTCCATTGTCACAGAATCCAAAAAAATGTCGAAATATTATTTTTTATTGACCCGAATAATTTGTATTCATTTATTTAAAAATTTTTTAATTGAAACGAACGTAGTTCTAGAAACGTAACGTATGTTTTCGTCATTATATTTTTCTGGGAAATACTATTGTTGCTATTCAATTACCTTTACTTTCGTCATACATGATTAATGACTAGTATTCTTTATTTGAATAATCGATAATTTATATCAGCGTATATATTATATGTTAATTGTTAATATATTAGCAAATATCAATGGTATCAGTACTGGATACAATTCTAAAATGTTTGTAGTTTAGTGTTTTTTTTTTCTAAAGGTGACGATTTTTTATTTTCAAACGTTTTTGATCTAGTGTGGATTAGTTGATCGCACAAACATAAAAAAAAAAAAAAAAAAAAACTATGATGACAATTTTTAATTTGTCTTTTAGCTGAAAATGCATTGGGTTATTGAACTTTTAAAATATTTATATGCTTAACAATTGTTGTAGTTATAATGTATAAAACTCTGTTAAGTATATTCTATGATGTATTTTTTACTATACATTTTTTTTATGCAAACAGTAAACTTGCCGCCGGTATGTACAATTTAATATTTAAAAAAATACTTATATCACGGTAGATAAATTAATTTTGCATCAGTTGAACACTTGATTGGTCAATTACCCCTATATGAGTTATAACCTTTCCGATTTGGCGAAATCACTAAATCGCGTTTGCTGGAAAAAAGTGGGATCACCTTTTTATTTTAGCTAAAAAGAGACAGGCCTTATATGTTGGCGTAAAACGGTTGTTTTTTTTTTAATTTGAAAATGTTTTAACGTATATTTTTTTTATGTTGAGAAACGTGTACATTTTTTTCGAATTTCTCTTGACGGCTTTAATCCCCTCTCCGATTCAACCTTTGCTCGCCGGCCACCGCTTCGTTTCGCTTCGCTTCACTCACGTCTTCTCGCCTGTCGCCGTTTCCTGCGCAACAAGTTGCCGTTTAAAGTAACATACGATATTCGTAAACGCGGGAAAACTTTCTTTTCGTAGATACGTTCACAAAGAGATTTAAAAATTTATTTAATTATATCCGAATTATTCGGAGCAGTTCAACAACCACCACCACCACCACCACCGTCATCGCCTATGCGTTGACGATATTCAATTCACGCCCGTCCCCCGAATTATCTTCTGCGTAAGTACCCCCGCGGGGAATACCTTCTTACGTATGCATGGAAACGTCGCGCAGGCAAACGTCTCGCGCGTACACACGCACGCACTCGCGTTTATTATGTTATACGTTGCAGTTGATGTGTGTCGAGTTTGTGTTTTGTTTGACGAATTGTTTTAGCGACTGTGCACACACACACACACACACACACACACACACACACACACACACACACACACACACACACACACACACACACACACACACACACACACACACACACACACACACACACACACACGGTAAGTATATATAAACCCTTAAGAGCGATGTTTCGTGTTCGGAACGATTAATTTGTTTTACGCGCTTCTGTCTGCGTCTCGTGCATTGTTATAAGCGGGCGCACGTATGCGCGCGCGTTCGTGTGCGCGTTTTTACAACACACGCTTTTAGCACACGATGTGCCGCGACGAGAGAGTTTGTAATTTCGCGATGCGAATTCGAAAAACGTCCGATACAGACGTACATAATACGATATAGTGTGTCGTGTGATAAATAAATAAATACGTTTGTATACGAATATAATAATAGACGCGAATAGATACGTGTAGCCTTTAGATACAGTGTATAATGTGGGACGCGTGTTCCTATATATATATACATACGCCTCGACACGGTATAGATGATCGTTTGTTTAGTATTTCAATTTTACGTTTTGTCGAATTCAATTTCGAGCAGAAAACTCGACGAAAATGCCACTCGCGTTTATCTATTTTAATATGAGGTATATCGTATATATATATTATATATATATATATATATAATGTATTATATATACAGAGAAAAAAAAAACGTCTTTCGAAAGCCAATTCTAATTCCGACGACCATCGTATTATTATATACGTTTTCGTACGACACGACCACGTACGGGTCTTGTAGAACATATACCTTTACCTATAGCGATGTGCTCTGTGAAAACATTTTTCGCGACGGTTTTGCCGTTGATAAAATTGCTTTTCCCGACGCTATTTCGTTTACTCACGAAATTGTATTTCTTCTTCGAATTTCATTTTTAATAACGTCAAACGCACCTATTTTCGCATTCCGTCCTCACGATTTCTCAAACGGCAAAAATTGGTCGGAAAATCGGTGGAAATTTAAAATCATACCGTCGGGTAACTGTTATTGCGAGAACAATAAACATTGTAATGTTACCAGTACCCAATGTTCTATAACGAAAACCACTGAAATATGAGAGTGATAATATTTCATTAATACATTTTAATGTAGACCAAATTATTCATTGCTGAATTCAATTATTAATTAAAACGTTGAAATTATAAAATGTCTGTTGAATATTCATTTTTGATTTATAGATTTAATTTATAATTAATTATAATAAGAAATATAACGATGTAGCTGTATCAACGGTGGCCGATGACTAATTACAAAAATTTAGTTTGTGAAAAAAAATTGAAAGAGACGAAAAACTCCTTCGTTTTAAAAGTAGTAACTGTTACAGCGTAATAATTTATGGTAATAAAAATTGAATAATGTCTTCGATTTAAAAAATAAATAATTTTTAAGATAAACCCGCGCATAGATGTGAATTCGTGAATAATTTATTATTGTTTTTATTACTATATTTATTTAATTTAGTCTTTGGAGACATTTTAATTAATTATATACCGTTTGAAAACCAAACATTTTAAAACGCCGAATTATTCGAATTAAAATTGAATTCTCGAAATTAAAAACGGAAGTTTCGCATTTAATATTTAAATGAGTGAATCGAGATGAAAGCGGGTTTAAATGCTGAAGGCCTCGTGTCGGTCCTCATTTTGCTTCTCTTTTTTTGTTTACGACGAATTCGATCAACCCGGGTGGATTTTAAAAACGTATATGCTGTTTTATTTTTATTCATTCGTAATTTATTTACTTATTTTTTCGTATTTGGGTTGTGTGAGATGAAAGTTTGGGCGTGCGAGTGGCTAATAAGATTGGCACAAACAAAAGTAATCTAACATATGTACTTAATATATACAATGATTATTGACACACACACACACACACACACACACACACACACACACACACACACACACACACACACACACACACACACACATAAACTTATATACAGTGTGTTCACGAAAAGAGGTACCACTAAATATTTCAGTTCGATGACCTTGTATTGAAATGGGGTTTTCGCCGAATGAAAGATAGTACTTAAATACACATTATCAGATAAGTTTCAAATTTTTAACACATACGACGCGCGCATGCGCGTTACAACTTACTTTTTTTTAAATGGAAACACCAATTTTTTTTTACAGATTCGGATAGAGTATTTTTTTCTAAACAATTTTTGTATAAAAAGTTTTTTTCTAATTACAAAATTAGCGTATAAAATTTAACGATGAAATTCAATAATTTGTAATTTTTACGAAATTTACTAAATTCAACTTATTGTATTTATTACTTTGAAAATCGAAATAATATAACCCATATTATTAAATAACTATTTATTCATAGATAAGATAATAAAAATAACTGGTGGCATTTGCCAGTACCTAATTAAGATAGTAAATCCTGTTCAGTGTTCGGTATACATTTATTTTATAAATAAATACTGATAAATTATTTTCGCCCTAAGCCATATTTGTTTTAATTATTTGAAACTTGTCTTGTGACAATTACTGTTCGTGTTACATCGTGTTTTTTTGGT
The DNA here is from genome assembly GCA_027580255.1 of Therioaphis trifolii. Classification (NCBI taxonomy): domain Eukaryota; kingdom Metazoa; phylum Arthropoda; class Insecta; order Hemiptera; family Aphididae; genus Therioaphis; species Therioaphis trifolii. The sequence continues at coordinate 8,791,711 of CM050404.1, forward strand.
TCTGGTTTGGTTTCACATCTTTTTCTAAAAAAATTGTTATTGTTTGACATATGTAAAAAGAAATTTCTTAAAATGAATAACAGTGAAAAAGTAGAACTTATTCTTATTTTTGGCGAGTGTAATCGTAGTTCTCGACAAGCAGCTCGGGTATACGCAGATCGGTATCCAGATAGGTTTCATCCACCTCATAACTATATCCATAGACTTTTACGTGGATTAAATGAACATGGTCAATTTCCTAACAATCAACGGCAGCCTAGACCAAACAATTTTGATGAAGAAACCGAATTGCAGGTAATGGCCTACATACGTGCTTATCCGCGTTCATCAATAAGACACGTATCTCGGGAAATTGGTTTATCAGTTGGTGCAGTTCATAAAATTTTGAAAAAAAACAAAATGCATCCCTATAAACCTGAATTTATCCAACATTTACGAATCGGAGATTATGAACGTAGATTAGAATTTTTGGCATGGTTTAGCGTTCAACTTGAAATCGATAATTTATTTTATAATAAAATTTTGTGGACTGACGAATCTAAATTTACGAACAATGGTGTAATGAACAAACACAATAATAGATTTTGGGACGATACAAATCCACACTGGGCTCAAGAAACTAACTTTCAGACAGTTTGGGGTATAAATGTATGGTGTGGATTAATTGGTGGAATACTTGTAGGTCCGTATTTTTATGACGGAACACTTACAGGTAGACGATACCTAGATTTTCTTGAAAATCAGCTACTGCTACTGTTAGAAAATGTTCCATTTGCCACGCGTAATGTCATGTATTTCCAACAAGACGGTGCACCAGCACACAACGCTATCATTGTTCGACAATATTTGAATGAAATTTTTCCTAATCGATGGATTGGTACCCATGGGGTTATTCCATAGCCGGCAAGATCTCCAGACTTGACCCCATTGGATTATTTTTTATGGGGGCATTTAAAAAATGTTGTATATGCGGACCCACCTATTAATATCCAAGATTTAAAAAGCAAAATACGACTGGCTTGTAATAATTTGAGAGAAGAACAAATAAACGCTGCCACATCTAGGGAATTTTTAAAACGTTTGGAATCATGTTTAGAACATCAAGGTGGAAACTTCGAACAATTTATTCGATAGAAATGTAAAACTTAATTGCAAATACAAAAGTAAATCTTGATTTCAAATTCATAGTGTGTTTATAATTTTCATTGCCTTCAATTAGGTATCATATTTCAGAAGAATGAATAACAAAAATGACAATAAATTACGAAAAAAAAGTGTTTATTTATAACTTATCTATGTACAAATAGGTATTTAACAGTATGGGAGATATTATTTCGATTTTCAAGTAACAATAAGTTGAATTTAGTAAATTTCGTAAAAATTACAAATTATTGAATTTCATCGTTAAATTTTATACGTTAATTTTGTAATTAGAAAAAAACTTTTTATACAAAAATTGTTTAGAAAAAAATACTCTATCCGAATCTGTAAAAAAAAATTGGTGTTTCCATTTAAAAAAAAGTAAGTTGTAACGCGCTGAAATATTTAGTGGTACCTCTTTTCGTGAACACACTGTATATATTTACTCGTATGTTGACTTAACACTTAACATTTGCTTTTGATCAATTTAAACAATGTTATAGACACATTAAAAAAAAAGATAGGCGTATAACACTCAATTTAAAGTACAATTACAATTATTATTTGGTATGAAACTATAAACTATGTATTATTACAAATTAAAAATAATATTCTATTCGACATAATTCAAAATAAACTACACGGTAATCCAAATGCGTCCGTTTGTTTTTCGGATAGTGTCAAAAATCCGATATTATAATTTTGATCATTTTTTTTTTGTTCAAAATGAAGACAATTACTATTACCGGCTATTCGTCATGTACCTGTGTTCACCTCGTATACAAGAAACGATCGTATAAATTGCGATTTATGATAACGTCGTTTCGGTGTAATAATATGCTAATATTTATACCCGGTCAGTGGTTAAAAAAAAAAAATCTTTGTAAATACAATGCTAAGGCGTTGATCTTTTCCGTTCGGATCTGTTTTCACCGTTAGTTTTTTTCCGGGGCTTTTACAACCGTGGCTTTTTTTAACCTTTGAACACCAGTTTAAGAAACGTTGCGCTCCGCTCAACTTCGGACTTTAAAAATACCGGTTCGAAATCGCGAAGCGTCCCGCCCGCACGACAATAATATTAACATAAGCTCTGATGGTATCGTACGATTTTCAACGTACGCGGTAAATTATAATATGCTCGTAATCGGTGTAATTACGTGCACGCGTGACCGTACTGTGGCGTATTGTGCTCGAGTGTGAGTGTGTGCCCGAGTGTGTGTGTGTGTGTGTGTGTGTGTGTTCAGTTCGCGGTATAATAAACACACGGCACCGCCGTAGAGCGAGTGCACGCGTCGTGAATGTCTCCGCGCGTTTATTGTCGTTGCTGTTATTATTTTATTCCACAAATGTACAGTTGGACGAAACAAATAAAATGCGATTAGGTCGTCGTTGCGAAACGCCACAGAGTCCGACGACGATGACGATTTTAATTGATACAATTAAATATGATTATCGCGTCGGTCCCCGTCGCTCGGACGACCCGAGTCGGATAATCGCGTTTTGAAGAATCACATGATTCATCATGACGGCGTAATAATAATAATAATGTAATGGATTATAATTTTAATGGTAATTTTGCTAGCCGATAAACCCGCGGTCACTATCGCACTCTCGGAACCGATACGAGATCGAATAACAACCGAAATCCCAGCGATAGATTACGATTATTTTACGAAATTGACTCATACTTCGTTTTTACATAAAACAAATCGTGTATTGACAGTGGAAAGTATTTTTTTTGTTTTTACTAATGTGAAAATTGTAAAATTACTCGATTGAGTTAATTTGTTACTGAGTTGTGAACATAATGTATTAACTGCTATTCATTTGGCTTATTGGAAATATTTGAACTTTGCCCAAAAAAGTAATTTCTTAAATAGATAACGGTTCGGATGGAAAATATAATGATTTGGTAAAAGTTTATCATCGTGTCATAATAAATCATGTAAAATTAAAGCTTTAAAGTTTAAGTTGAAAAATGTTATCAGTTTCATTACGTAATCGACATAGTAAAATAGCACAACAATGAAAGCATACCTACCCGAGATTGTAAACGATCATTGATCACACTTAAAACTTTCTTTTACAAAAACTTATTCTTGCAGCGTTCAAGTTTAAAGCGTATACTTAGAACGGCGTTGTTGGATTACTTAAAAAAGAAAATCTTGCCCCCAACGCCCCTGCTCTGAGCCTTAATTAGTATACATCAAACTTTTCCGTGTTTTATTGTTTTCTTTCAAAAATCAAAAAAAAAAAAAAAAAACAAAACAAATAACGTTATTTTATGGTCTTTTGCCGGTATGTGGCTGCAAATTTAATACAATTATGGTGTGTTGATGTTTTTTTTTTTTTTTTTAATTCATTTTTTATTGTACCAGAATCATTGTAACCGCCGCCAGATGACATAATCTGTTGTTCGTCGAAGGGGGACTAGATGAGTGATCAAGTATGATAATATTACGTAGTTGTATCAATAAATAGATTTTCTTCAGAAATAATTAAGCAGTAACGGCGAAACCGCACGCACGAGCTGTAATGGTCACGCCGACAAAAGGATCAGACAAATGCGGGCGCGCAATATCCTCTCAAAAGAGCGTAAGATACACGTTTTAGGTATGTCTTACGTCTGTGTAGGTGTATGCGTTGGTTTGTGTGCACGTTAGGTATATTTACGTGCCTAAAACTAGCTTAAGGTAGTGCGCACAATTATTGTTTACGTACGAACGTGTGCGCGACGACGGAACGATATTGTTTTATAGAAATCGCTGTTGCCAGATGCGATAGACGCTCCCTGAAGTGAATATAAAATATATATTTTTTAAATACACACCAGCGCGTGCCTGTGTACATAATAAATTATAATTATATACTCCACCACCATTCACATATACAATATGTGTGTATATATACATGCATTACACGTGTGTACAAAATCGACGTGTGTCAATACTATAAAATATTAATACGCTCTCTTATGCAAAGGCAAAGGCATTGTGTAACGGAAACGTGTATAACAATACAAAATATCCACGTATGTGTCGTATACATAATTATAACACTCCCTCATCGAGTTTACACTAACCTAACCTACATGGTTTGTATTTATGTATTCACATGCGTGTGTGTGTGTGTGTGTGTGTGTGTGTGTGTGTGTGTGTGTGTGTGTGTGTGTGTGTGTGTGTGTGTGTGTGTGTGTATCAGGCGTGTATCCAGAGTTTTTTTTCAGGGGTGGGTGTAGAAAATTAAAAAATATAGTTAATGTATATACCTCACTCGAATCATGTATATTGATTTCAAAATTAATACAGTTTACAAATCAGTCCGTATTCTATAAAAATTATTGTTATTATTAAATGTACACACTACACTATGTAGAATACTGTACAAATACTGTAATTTTCTACGTTAAACAAAAATTTCAGGGAGGGCTGCAGCCCCATCAGCCCCCCCATAAATACGCCTCTGGTGTGTATTATGTGCCCATTGCTATAAAAGGTTGACGGGGGTAAAAGAGGAAAAAAGGCTGCCCGACGTCAGTGGCACTCGAAAGACGACGGGCAAAACAAAGATCCCTACGACTTGTCGTGTGGCGTTTTGTGCGATAATGATTCACGTTGTAATTGTATTGAAACCATTAAATTTCACGTCAAACCCGTGTGCCGAAACGTCCGCGGTGCGCGCACCGTATAATCACACTTATATGCACAGGCTGCTTGCTCGCGATTACTACTGCCCTGCTTACACACTCTCGTGATATCTCGTCACGTTTTTGATGAATTCGTCACATAATTTTTGTTTGCGAATTTGTGTGCGTGTGTGTGTGTACAAGATAGGAGTGTAGTTTTTTTACGATTTCAATCGATCTTTTTTTACACTCACAACCACGCGGTTAAAATTAATTTGTCGTATGAAAACATTTACGACTTCGTTGAAAACAGATCGATCGGTGATTGTTTTTGACGCTTTTTTATTTATGAAATTTTGTTTAATCGAGACTCGATTGAAATATGACCATAGTTATGCCCATAGGCGCCCGCAGAAATTTTTCTAGGGGGGGGCAATGTTAGGATTTGAGGAGAAATATTACAATTTTACTATTTTCAAACATCAACCTTTTTATTATACTCGTATACAATATATTGTATTATGTTACAACTTATAAATATAGATACATAGGTATAGGTAAAGTTAATTTTATTAATTCTCAAAAAGAAACTGTAACCGTCTCGAATCTCTTCCAAAACAATCAATTATTTCATCGTAAAATGTATTATTTCTAATTAGGTCATTCATCGTAGATTTATGTACATTCATCATGCATAATGCATTAAGTCTTTCTTCAGTCATGGTAGAGCGTAACCAGGTTTTAACTCTCCGCAAAGTGCTGAAGGAGCGCTCAGCAGTACAAGTAGTTGCCGGGAAGCTAAGGCCAATACAAATTGCCGAAAATACGGATGGGTAAAATATTTCCGATTCTTTCAGTATATCTAGTACATCTTTTGGTTTCTGAACTTTTGAGCGATTGTGGTAATCAAACCAAATCATTGATTCAGCTGCGAAATTGTCTAGAAAAGAGCTATACTTTTTTAAAATATTTTCAGTAAGCGATCTATATTGATCTTCATTGAGCTTGCTCATATATTCTGGTAATAATTGAAAAATAGAAAAAGGTACTTCATTTTCTTCAGAAAAACGTTCATTAAGGGATAATATTAATGAATCAACATATCGAATAAAAATATTAATTTTAAAATAACTTTCAGCACAATCAGCAAGTATATTTGCTCTATATATTTGTTTTTTGGCAATTCTTGGTATAGTTATTTTAATATCTGATTTAGCTAAACTACTTTCCATTTTACCCCAAAGAACATTAAAAGTAGTATCTGCAGACTCTCGATGTTGTTGAAATATTTGAGTAAGCGTAGTTATTTGTTTTTTTACAGTTAATAGATTCTGATTAATTCCTTGGAGTATATTAGCAACTGGTTCTAACATAGAAGAATATTCAGCCATAACAAACAAACAAACCAAAAATGTTGAATTACTACACGAATTATATAATTGAAAAGCACGAATTTTTGTAATGCGGTTAACATCACTTTCCGATAGTTTCTGCAACGCTTCCAATATTATGTTAATGTTTTCTTTAAATATCCTTATACTTTTATATTTGGCTGTCCAGCGCGTTTCGCAGAATAGAGGAATGTTTGGAATGTATTTTATTAAATTAATTAAATTAATTAAATTAAATTAAATTTATTTTAAAAAAATGTTGAAAAAGCCAGGGGGGGCAAATGCCCCAGCTTGCCCCCCCCTCCGGGCGCCTATGGTTATGCCCCCAAATAATAACCATGTCAAGTGGTGATTAGAAATGTCCTGCTTAACTATATGATCTAACGACTGATTTCATCAAGTCTAATAACATTTTATGCTCTTTCTGAATTTTTAGTTTAGGTTTGAAATTCTTGTGTATTGGTTTTTTTTTAAAACTATGACATATTTGAAAACAGGCGTTTCAATAGTAATTTTCATACATATAGTATTATTACATTCCTCAATTCTAAATTTTCTTAATTTAAGTGAAGACAGTTAATACTGCAGGTAAATTCACGTGTGTTTGAGATCTCAAGCATGTCATGAGAAACGTTGGATTTTCCTTCGTATCGTAACGGGCGTAGGTAAATTGAGTCCCAAATAAAATTACTGTTTTTCAAAAGCGGTGAATCGAGTCCCTTGTATAAAAGTTAAAGCGGTGAATTGAGTCCCCTGTAAAAAAATGAAAGCGGTGAATTGAGTCTCTCGTATATTATTAGACTAGTTTTCAAAATTACCTATACGTATAATCGCGCGTGCACCATTAGTTATTGCGAGCATATAAGCACATCAATGTCGCGTATTAATAAAATACTTATCTTATCGTTTTTAGATGCGATTACTGTAGACTAGTTTTTAAAATTACTTTTAAAAATTTTTTTTGGTTTACCATTTTTAAGACCGAACGATGTTTACGATTGTTTCATTGAAGATATTATGCCAAAGCTTCCTGCAAATGAAAATATAAAATTATTCACCGATTATATTTTAAAAACATACATTGCATCAGATTCTACATTCCCGCCTAATCTTTGGGCTGAATTTTCGACAATATCTAATCGTACAACAAATAGTTGTGAATCATTTCACGCAAAGCTGAATAGTTTATTTTATACTTCACATCCAAATATTTATATTTTTATTGATGCACTCAAAGAAATCCAATCTAATACATATATTCAAATAAGAAGTAAAGAGCTATGCAAAAAATCAAAACACAACATAGAAAAGGAGAATATATTAAGAGAACAAATGACGAAGTACAAAAATAATGAAATTAGTAGACTTCAATTTATTAAGCTCGTATCATTAAAATATTTACCCGTTTAATATCAAGAGTATTATTTATTATTATATTAACATTGATTACCCATTATTATTATTATTGACAAAATTAATTATTATATGTATTATGTATTATTCATTTAAAAGTTGACATTGATTACCTATATTTATTTTATATTACCTATTTTATAAGGGACTCAATTCACCACTTTCATTTTTTTACAGGGGACTCAATTCACCGCTTTAATTTTTTTACAGGGGACTCAGTTTACCTAAAAATAGTAATATAGGACTCAATTTACCAAATCCGATCGTAACTGTCCAATATTATATTATGCTTGGTCGTGAACAAACGAACGTTGAAGTTTTTAAATTTATGTGTCTAAATACGATTCATGAAATTGTGCGTTTTTTTTTTATTCGTTTTGATGCAGACCACGACCGGAGACAGCATGTTAGAGCAAAAACTAATAAAATAAATAAATATAAATAATTTTAGTGATCTTAAGATTTCATGTGTCTTGTTTATATTGTAGCCAAATAAAATTCTAAAAAAAAACTCCATAAAAACAACGGTGAGCTTGAGTGGATTTAGTCGCACTCCCGATCAGATGGTACGTTTTTACGTCTATGCTTGTTTCATCGCACAATCACCCGAGTTCGGTTGGACGAACGCCAAATTTTATCGAAATAAAAAAAAAATAAAAAATAATCTGTGCATAGAACAAAACAGTTGGTGTAATTATTTATACAGATGACAGCGTTAATCACGTGATCGAAGGAGTCGTCCACCATTCGCTAACGCTTTGGAATACTCGACTTAATATGCATAATATCAACTTGCTGTTGACGATAAACCTAAAAACGTACGATATATCGTGGTCAAACGTGTGAGATAAAAATTACGTGGTGATCATTATTGGTATTCGTAATTATAATAGTTTTAATATTAATAATAATATTGATTTTCTTAAGTCAATAAATAAATAACAACATTCGAAAGGGGAAAACTACAGTGAATAATTATTAGATGCCTAACAAAGAACTAGGTAATTATTAATCAATATTAAATGAATAATCAGTAATTATTAAAATTATAAATAAATGATTTAATAATCAATAAGAAAAAAAAAAAAAATCAAAATTATTTATTTGATTACATTTCGTTGGTAGGTGACTCACCGGTCTATTTGAGAAATATGTTTTATTTCTTTTTCTTGTTACAACTCTGAGGTATTGAAAAAAGAGAATTATGTCTGGATTGAAAGGGGGTTCAAAATCATTTTTTTTTTTTTTTTTTTTGTAATCACTGCAGTCGATAACTCCGTCAAAAGACTTTGTATACAAAAATAATGTTTTCGAGTTACAACGGTACATATTGTTATTTATATGCTTAAATCGTGCTCAAAATATCCTCGCTGAAAGTTACTCGGTTTTTGTTCCCCGCCCGTCGTCTGTTTTGGCTTCCGTGCCCAACAAATTATCGTGTGCGATGATTATTTTCGACGTGCGCAAGTATCGCGTTGGGACTAAAGGTCGCATCATCGCCGTGATTATTGCAAAAGGCCGTAGCATTATGCACGTAGACACGGCCGTATACCGTTCTATTATAATATACTCACACACACACACACACACACACACACACACACACACACACACACACAATGTAATAGGTACAACGACGTGGACAAAACGGTCTACGTGCGCGCGATACGAGATCGGGAGGGGCCGGGGGAGTGACGGGTATGGAGAAGCCCAGGTGTTAGGTTTTTTTTTTCATTATTATTATTATTATTATTGCATTTTTTAAAATTTTAATCCTTTTGTATCGGCGACCCCATGCGTCGCGCTTGTATTCGTACTGTATGTATGCTCACTCGCTGCACTCACTAAACACAATCCCACTCGTCAAAGGAATATTTTGAATAAATTTACAATATATACCGAATCACTCGGATTTATATATAAAGTGCACACACACACACACTCGAACACTCGCTCGGGGACCACCTATACATGACTGTATAATAATAATAATTTTAATAATAATAATAATAATAATAATGTATAACAATGAAAAACGGTGAAAAACACGTATACAGTCAGCTAAATAGTATAATAACGGACGGTTGGTCACGTAAATGCGTTTATACGATACTTATCGAATGTGTTCGTTACGAGTTGCGTGTGTTTAATGCTGTGTGATGTATTGTGCTGTCGCGTATAATATAAATCGCCGCGTTCGGTTTGTATGAACGTATATATATAATATACCTACACGTGAATCGCGGGCGTTCAATTAAAAGGTATACACTACTACAACGTGACGTTTTATTCGTTGTGCCGGAGGGCGAAAATATTACGGCGTTTGATTTTAAATGCCTTCTCACGGGAAGCGCTACGTACGTAATAATATGGTATTTTGAGTAGGCATAGCGTTTTTTCATCGAGTTTGTTAAAAAAAAACAAGCATCGGAAACGTGTTGTTTTAGAAGTGTATACAATATTATTTGGGAATATTACTAACAATAAAAAAAAAAAAAAATCGCATTGCGAATTTTCAGTCGAACGTCTCAGTTCAATATATTTAGTATGATTTTCACCCTAATGCCCGCGTATATTGTTTATTCGAAAAAACAAAAACGTCTACGTGTTATAGTAGAGCGAGTTTGATTTTTATCAGATTGCAAATAATCGTTACGTAATTATATAGAAACGAAAACCGATTGCGTTCGTTTCGATTAAATCGATTTTTGTTCGTAATCTTGCACGTCATTCTGTATAATAGAAAGTCCAACGTATCTATTAAAGGTAATTTTCACATTGATTTTAAGTCGATCTAGGTTTTAATTTCTAGTTTCACGTCCCGATCAAAACGTGAATCGAGATAATTTTGTAATCGTTATTGTTTTTCACACAAATCAGTGTTGTAACGAAACGTATACTTTTCGTCTGTTTAATAATGTAGTGAAATCAAATTGGATCGGCCTTCGTTGTTATTAACGTAACCTTTTTAAAACCCAATACGTTTTTTCCCCAACTCGATTTGATTCTCTTTTTTTAATTAATGTATAAAACTCCTCTCCTAAATGGCTTTTTCGTTTGAGTAAAAAAGTATTTTTTTTTTTCATTCTTAATTTATGACGAGAGTTTTTAAAAATGACGTCTTCTAATTGGTTTTATTTAAATTACCAACGCGATAACCATCTGATTCGAAATTTCTGCTCATCACTGGGTTATTCGGTTAGAGTTCTAATGGTACCCGTGATGGTGTATACCGATAACAGGGAGACGTAACGTTTCCATACGGGCTGGCGTGTCCTTAAAAAATTCAAAAAAAAAAAAAAAAATGAACCGAACGTTAATAACGCACGACGATTGTATACGGTGGGTGTGTTTTTGAAGAATAAAAAACGTAACGTGAGTACCTGTTTTGTATATAAATATTCCTAAATGTCGGTTTCGTTCCGACGTCGTGTAAAGTGGCGAAGTGACGCGGGGCGCGATTGAGGAATTCGTCCCACTTCAAGAGGTTTTTTCTATCGTCATACGCGTGCACACATACCCGTGTAGTGTTTACGTTTTTATCGTATATTTATTGTATTTTATTGTATTTTGATTGGATAGGCGCAGCGTGTTGGTCTCACGGGGTGCAGTACAGTCGAGAACCGACGCGTTGAAAAACCGCTCGCTTTTCGTTTTGATCCTAAAAAAGGTCGATAGACCGTAATCGCACGTTTATATCGGGTCGTTGTACACAGACTGTGTCAACAATTAATTGATTTTTAAACTATCAAATAATGTTTTTATTTTAATTTATAATTTAACACCACGCAAGAGATCTACCCCATACGAGATGAAAACAAATATGATAAAACAATACAAATTAATTTTTTTATTTTTACTAATTTTGTAAAAAATCGCAGTATTATAATTCTGTATTGATTTCAATAAACATTTTTTTCGTCAGTCAAATACAAAAGGTGTGGCATTTACCAATCATTTTTTTTTTTTTTTTTTTTTTACAATTCTGAATTTGACCGTTTTTTTTTATTGTACAATCCAAAAACTAAAAAAGTTGACGGTTTCAACGTATAGTAAAAACTCGCGGTTTCGCCGTGCACTTCTTGATCTCAATCGCGCTGTTTTTCGATGCGACCTCGAAAACGCGAGGTGACGGTATAAGTACATTCGTACGTATATAACGACGCTCGTATAAACGTCACCTTTGCGTTTTCAAATTGGCGTCGATATCGGATCAGACGAACATCTCGATCCGTTCGAAACACGAACGATTTTGACCGTCGCGATAGATCGTTTTCGGATTCGTTTCACATCGTCACTCGTATGACACGTTGTCCGTATGCCTACGGCCAAGTTTGATTTTTAAATTAAAATTTGTATTCGTTTTGTTTTCGGTGTACAGAGCGACGTGCAGCCGCAGCCGCAGCAGCAACAACAACAGCCGCAGCAACAGCAGCAACAGCAACAACAGCAGCAACAGCAACAGCAACAACAGCAACAGCTGGAACACGACGGCGTGACCGCGGCGACGGTCGCGGCAGTAGGAATGCCGCCGCTGCAGATGCACCAGGAGCACGGTATGATCGCGCCGGCGGCGGCGGCAGGAGGATTTCCTCCTTTTCAGCAACAGCAACCGCAGCAACAACAGCGACAGTACGACGAAGCGACGACGCACCAAAGCGCTCTGGAGCAATCGTTCAGAAGCGATCTGAACGTCTGAGTGTCCGTCGGGTAACGCCCGACGCCCGACGTACACGCGACCGTCCGTCGCCTGCACCTCTCCCCTACCCATCCCACCATCCATGCCGCCCCCGAAAACTAGTATTATTTTGTATAAAACGCGTGTTGTTTTTGAAATTTCGATTTATAGTACATTATATAATATATATATATATATTTATATTTTACACCGGTAACACGAATATTTAATCATCGATTAATTAATGAAAATATATATTATGATTATTAACGATAAAAATTATTATTATTATTATTATTATTTTTTTTTTTTTCAATAACGAAACACGACTTTAACGCTGTACATAAAATCGTTTATTTATTAAAAAAAAAATTATTTATATATATTAAAAAATAAAGTCGTGTAATAAAATTTTTTTCTTCTCTCTCTCTCTCCCTTCCCACTTTCCCTCCATTCCCAAATCTCTCTCTCTCGAGCGCGCGCGCGCGCCAAGTCGTGGCTTTTATTGATATCGTTAATGTGTTTTTCGTTTTATTGGACGTTTCCGTTCGCGATCGTCAATTACGCGACGCGATCGCGGGCGCGTGGACCGTCAATTGGACTTAATTACGCGTTTACATTACGCGACCTCCGCGCCGCCCCTGCGGTGTACTAGCTACGACGACGAATTACACTCGAATTGAACTCCTCGGCCAAACGACAACATAAATTGCTTTTCGCATTACGATACTACGCGCGCGCACGCACCTAACGCAGTGCGCTGAATTTCTGTCGTGAGTGAAAAACAACGGCGACACCGGCGCGGCGTCGCGCGATTTGTTATACTCGCGGCGGCGGCGGCGCGTGCGTACGGCATGACGCGTGTTCTAGTGACGGCCGTTCGGACCGCGAACCGCACGCTTTGCGTATAGTGCGGGTAAACCACGGCCACGGTTCTGGGTCACTGTTTTTTGATTTTTTTTTTTTTTTTGAAAAAGTTTGCGCCTGCCTCGCCGGGTCGCCCCACGCGCTCGTCTCGCGGAACGCTCGGTATGCGGCAGCCCGTCCGCTTCGTGACGGCCCCGCAGCGGGGTTCGTCGGGAAATCGACGTTTATCACACGCATACGCGCGTTTTCCACTACGCTCTGTATCCAGCCGAGTTGACGTAATACGTCGTCTGACTGGACGTAAACGTTTTCGTGTTTTTGAAAACGCGTAGAAAACCCAGGGTTGGCAAAAACTCGGACTTAATTGAAAAAAACCAACCCGATCGTGTTTTTTCCAATAAAACCTCAAAAAACTCAAAAACCCGTCGGGTTTAATTGATGTTGTGTGACTAGGCCAGGGGTCGGCAACCTTTTTTGACGGAAGAGCCAAAAGTTACAATACACAACATTTTCCAGATTTTAAAGAGCCACTACAAAATTTTCGTAATTTTTTAAAATATAATTTAATTTTTAATTTTAATAGACAAAATAATAATAAAATTAATCAATAAATATATAATACATTTATAATAAAAAAAAAAAAACATTTTTTAATAATAGGGACGGCGTATGACTAAGTTAGTAGATCTATCTAACGACTGATGCAATTGTGTGTATTCGACCTTTCTTTTACATTTACACGTCACAAATCATAGTTTTGGCTATAGGTAGGTGTGGTCAACACAACAGATGGATAACTATTTGTAATAATATTTTACACACCGCTTGAATTACCCGCCTCAAATAGCCTGTTGCAGCCTCGATCTGCTCGTTTTACTCGCGGCCTATCGGGGAACATCGCGGTGTCCCGGTTAGGATTAGGTTGGCCTGGTCCAACCCGGGTTCTTTCCACGATTAGATACGACTGTCACTGACTATCGCGATCGTTTTGAGAGCCACACCGTATTATGGCGTAAATCTCATTACACTGCGGAACAGCCGTGTTTGCGTACGGGTCAGAGTCAGTTAGATTAGTTGTTACTAATAGTGGTATAACACGTAGTGGCAACATACGGCTTTGATATACCACGAATCAAGTATAATCGTGTCCATGATATAATGTTTTTAAAATTTCAAAATTGAGTTCTCGTCGTGTAAAATTTTTTTTTTTCAATAATTATTATGAACGAATAATTTAGTCGCTGGTGAAAATTTCAAGAACACAACTTTTAAATACTCTCACTTCTAGTTTTGTGTGCTTGCGATTCATTGTCTTCCGTAAAAACGGTTCCTTTTTTGGTGCTCTTTTTTAATTTTTTTATTTTGCAACTTTGAAACGGATATACTCAGCGACGAAAATTTGGTGTAAAAACTGGGGGGTGGCTAGGATTTTTTTGCTAATAAGATCTATACCGACCAAAGTCACTAGCTTCACTTACGACTATAAATAAATTAATTTTTAAGCTATTTACATTTAATACTTAGTAGTTTGGTACCTACCTTTTTTGGAAAAATATTTTTATAAATTATTGTATTTTTAAACCATTAATTCTTGTCTCTTTATATATAATGTTATTAAATATATGTAAAAAAAAAAAATATATATATATATATAAAGAATTAACTTAATCATTTTTAATATAAAATTGATAAAATGAATTTAAAAAAAACTAAAAACAGATATAAAAGTACTCTAAACAGTCAGAACTCATATATAATTTAATAACTCACAACATAATACATACGTTTTTAATTGAAAAACCATCAACCACGTCCTGATTATTTATCATTATGGTCTAATATTTTTCAATACTTAATAAAGATAGCTCACTAGGGAGGTGAAGATCTCGAGATCTGCTTTGAACTTTTAGGAGAGCTTAGCCCCCTGAAGCCCCTCTCCAACTTCTGCTTATGATTTATGGATATATTACCGTACGCCTAAAAGATTATCAACAAATAAAAAGATATTTGTGTGTCTTGAATACGAAGGCGTGTTCAAATTCGCGTGAAACGTCTCACACGAATCGGTCGTCCGATAAGTGAAAATATGCCGAACGCAATCCAAACACATTGAGAAAATATTGAAATGTATACAATATCAGATATTACAATGTTCGTTGACCGCTCATCGTACAATATTGGTGAATAAAACGTTTCGTGATTATTTGCTTAAACGTCAGTGCATAGATAAAAATCACCGACGAAGAAATGATTGACGAGTCGACAAAAAATAAAAGAAAGTCGAATCGTGCTATTCAATCATTTTAATTTAACTTTTTTTTTTTTAAATAAAGTCTACGTAACACGTACACATTTTATTATTTATCATTGAAGTTTATTTGTAGCTGCAGGTCGTATAATTCAATCAATAAATCCATAATATTGTATGATTAAAAGCTATAATTTATAATTTGGTACAAAATCTAAATTTTGTTACTTGAATTTGTTTAGGGAATTTCAAAGATATACCTTAAAACAATTTTTGGTAAGTACAAAGGTGTGCATTTTTTCTATCGTCCAGATTTAGAGCAGACAGCACGGCAGTCACGTAGTATTGAAAACGTCGCGAAAAATCTGCGTGTGTAATGAGAAATAAAATATTGTGTTCTCGACACCTCGCCCGATTCGATTGCGAATCGGTCGATCGGCTCGAGTGTGACCTTCGCGACTTGAGAGTTCCACTCGTCCGGCGCTACTCGTAAACCGTTCACGGTGGACCCCGTCGTCGACCGTTTGTGACAATCGGTAAAATGACAAAAATAATAAATCCGACAGTAAGTAAATTCGAAAAACTTTTTTCCGTTTTTTCCCTTAAACCGACACGCGTGTGAAAGATAGGACGAACGAAAGGGTTGACCAGTGACACTATTATAGTTGAAAGTTTTGTTATTTCGACACTTTTTTTCTCTCGTGCGTTCCATCACGTGAATTAAGTTTTCGCAAATATCCCGCTGATTATCAAAAACTTTAGGCCGGGTACGATATGATAACACTCAATTCGATAGTATTTTATTTTTTAAATGTGTATATTCATATTTATTAAAAAAAAAAAAAAAAAAAAAAACGAAACCTAGTTATGTAAGGGATTGTAATTTCTGAGTTATCATTGCCAAATTACCGAAGATCTATTACAAAAACGATTTCATACAAAACTAGTTTAAGGTATATTATATTATCGAGTTTCTTTGAATTTTGTGTCTGAGCTACTAAGTGAAACATTTTTAGAATATAAATGACTGCAGAGATAAAATGCACACGTTCGCTCGATTTCGAATAAAATTCTCTCGATTAATTCCGATATAAGTATAAATACTCACTTTATGCTTTTACTTACCTATGCAATATTTCCAGTTCAACTACTTTTAATAGCTATGCCATAATAACAAGTCTAGAAATACAATGCGTAAGTATTCGTATCTGTATTTAAATATAATAATTTCGAATTAATAAGCAGAATTTATTTCGATAAAAAAAAAAAAATCTAGAGAGAAATATTTCCACAAATTCCGTATCGTCGTTTCTATTATTGAACGAGATATTTTCCCAGCTGCACGGAACAACATCGAGTCTTAGATATTTTTTTGCTGGTCACTGTTATACGCGATATTGGAAAACAAAATATTATTCGTGCATTTGTAATTATTGTTCGGTTGTCACGGCAACTCGCGAAAAATCGGTAAGAAAAATAATGTTGTGTTCGATTCAAAAATATTCGAGCTATGTTAAAAAAAAAAAAAAAAAACCCTAACCTTTCCATGTATTTGGGCATTAATTGTTTCAGGCTCGACCAAAAATTGAAATTTGGGCACGATAATGTAGGTATCACGCGTGTACAAGTGTAAAATAAAAGCGTCTTGTGAGTACGTTAAGTGTGAGTATCCGATTCGTCAGTGAACAGTATTTATTTAATATTATCGCAGGATAATATTGTACTAGCTGACCCGGCGAACTTCGTCTCGCCTCGATTTAACGCCTTCGGATAAACTCCAGACTGATGATAAAACACATATAGTTCAAATTTCAATGTGGTTTATTTGAACGGAAACGAAATCGGTAGAGAGCGATATGCTGAACAATGTTTTCCGAGGCTACATTTACGACTGGGTCTTCTTCCAATAACATTTTGTCGAATTTGAGGTGGTTAGCATTGTGCAGCATAAACCTGTGCAATATGGGCACGTTCCTGTTGCGTTTGATTATCACGGAAATTCCGACTGATTATTGCACGACGTGTACGTCGAACAAGATTTGATCGTTCAATAGGAGGCATTAATCAAGTAAATAACTTAAAAAAAAAAAAAATAATAATAATAATAATAAATGCGTAAAAAATAATCACGTATTGTTCTATTAATTTATTGTAATATTATTTTATTAATGATATCCACGGTGCTTCCAAAAAGTGTATTTTATTCCGTGGCATCGTCGAGAAATTGTGGAATTGTTACCCCATAGATATACAGTCGAATTCGCTTCAATGGACCTTGAGAATCGGATCGTTATATCCGAATTTCAATATATCCTGATTAACAAAAAAAAAAAAAAATTAGATTTTTCTGAAAAAAATGATTTATTAAACATACTTTTATATTATTCATCACTTTTTTACTATTTTAAACTACGATATATTATGTAGGCGTATTAACGATATTGACCATACTATTATTACATAGCTCGTGTATTTATGGTTAAAATAAAAGTATGAACCTGCATATTATGTATATTATATTATATTAATGTATTATTTATAAAGACGTATTACGTATGTATGTATACACAATAATATTGTTATAGAATATAGGCGATTATAATAACCAATTGCAATCGCAAAATAAGTAGCGTTATGTTCGGATTATCGTTGTAGCCAATATCGTTATAGACGACCAAAATTACTGGGCACGAGACATCAAACCAACCAAATACGTGCCTGAGAATCGTTTCACCCGGAATATCGTTATATTATACGACATAGTAATAAGCGGATTCGAATGTATAATCACTTATTATCACAGTTAATGCATAGATCATACACCATATAGAGTCTATATGTTGTTATAGGGCGTAGAAGGTATATTATTATTATTATTATATTATAATTATATACAGTGCTCGAAATGGAAATATAAAAGAAGGGGTACTAAGAAACTTTAAAAAAAATTAGCGTCCCACTCAATAATTGAAATCAATGCAAATTAAAAATTGAAGAAGGGGTACGCTTTAAAAAAATAAAGATAAGAAGGGGAGCTCCGTCCGCCTGCGTCCCCCCTCAATTCGAGCACTGATTATATACCTATAATAAATTATATTATGGTAAGTGCTGCAATTATCGAATAAATTGAAAAAAATAAACAAATAATAAAAATTACCTTCTTTGATCATTTTTCGACCCCCGTGAGCCACGGGAAAAGGCTGAGTAATCATAACCAAATTTTACCCAAATTTATTTTTTATGGTATTAAACAAAATAGGGGGGGGGAGACACCAAAAATTAGAAAGTGGCCCCCCTCTCCAATAAAGACTTTTAATGCGTCCCTGAGTACCACTGTCCTTATTGAAAAGCAATCAAACAGATTAATTTACCAAGTAACTTTTTTTTCCGGTTGACAGTGAGCGACGAGCGTCACCGAACGACAAAAGCGCATGACAAGCGTAAAAACGGTATCGCATATCATATCAGACGAGCATTTCGCAAGACATTTATCGCAGTATTTTTGTTTTATATCTTCGATAATACTTTAAGAGTAAATGAAGTAAAAGAAGCAGGTCTTAAAGGTGGAAAAGAAATTTCAAAAATATTG
Organism: Therioaphis trifolii; assembly: GCA_027580255.1. Taxonomy (NCBI): domain Eukaryota; kingdom Metazoa; phylum Arthropoda; class Insecta; order Hemiptera; family Aphididae; genus Therioaphis; species Therioaphis trifolii. Next base: position 8,810,662 of record CM050404.1, read on the forward strand.
TCGTTGAACCACCCGCCGAGTACCCGAGTACTAATGGAGGTTGCTCGTTTCATCAGACACTCCATATAAAATATATAGCCATGAAAAATCGAAATCATAAAACTGACGGTGGTAATTAAATTTTGTACGAAGAAAATTGAAATCGAATTAAAAATGTTAGTGCCGAGCTACTTTATTGGAAAACGCATCAACGGTATCATTGTAATCTAATTTCTTTGTAAAATGCGACTCTATGGTTAAAATAACCAATTCAACCTTGCGCCAGTGTAGTCTTCGACATCAAATAGGTCTTGATGTTTTTTAAGATCGAAAAAACCTCTTTGCAAAAAAATAATAAATATGTGACGGAAAAAGAAAATTCGCAACGCAATTTATAGGTACACATGATTGGAGATCTCGATAATCATACGATTATCACAGTTAGTGACGCTGAAACCTATGTAAAGGCCTATGTAAGGACATATTTTTTGAAAAATGAGGCCGGAAAGCCATATTTTATTTACATCAAGATCTTAAGCATGAGTAAATTTATATTAGAGTAAACTGTTTTATTGTATAATTGATTTTATAAATATATATATATATATATATATATGTTACAGCTAAAGTGTTGAATTCCGTTATTTTATGAAATAACTAGGTAGTTCATGAATTACCTACGAATATTAGTTAAAGTATGAAATAATACATGAAAATTGTACTTTAACTAGTTATTTCATAGAATATCTAGTTATTCTGTACAATTTCAGTTTGATATCCGTTAAAGTATAAAATACATTAAAATTTAAAATATATATTATAATATTTTATTTTACTGAATTATGAATTAATTATAGTTATATTATTTATGTATTTGTACATGTAAGGCTATTATGGCATTTAGAGTTGCACAACACCTATTTTTTCTACAAACACATCGCTTTGTGTCACATTTTTTGGTACAAGTGCATTTAAAAAAACCCTGACCAGTTCCCAGTGACTGCGCAGTTGCCGCAGATCTTAATTTAATACTTTCATTTGGAACAGCTTCTACAGCTAACAAATTTTCTGAACATACTGTGAACTGGGATCGAGAGTATAGTTGTTTTAACACTCCTGTAATTATATAATGTTTAAGGTAGGTATCAAATAAATAAAAAATAAAAATAAAAAATTACTTGTATTATTTAAATTTTTCTTACCATCATTGCATCCCAGTTGATAAAACCCATCGTCAGTTAATTTTAAAACAACTGTAATAATTGAACGAGGATCACCCTTTCCTCTATCAACATCGGGAATTTTGATACGCACTGTAGAACCAATATTAGCAACCGCAAATTTAGTATTTGATAAATCTTTCATTCTTTTTGCCTGTTTTTCCAAATTTTCTTTAGCTTTTTTCCTCTCCTTAAAACATTTAATTATTTTTACATTTTGTTGAAATGTTAGAACTATATTTATTTGTCATGATATTTTGTTATTTACAATTTGACACATTAACTAAGTGATGCCAGGGAATGTATAAAATAACTAGTTAAAGTATAAATTATATACATTACCTACAAGCTTTAGTTATTTTATAAATTACCTAGTTATTTCATAAACTAACTGATTCAACACTTTAACTGTAACATATATATATAGAGAAAAAAAATCACAAATTGTAAGATTCGTTAGTTACCGTTAGTTACCGGATCTAAAATGTAGCGTCATTAGCACTACAGCGTACTCCAAAGGACGAATGTGGTGTTGCTCCATCTTGTTGTAAAATGAAATAATCTCCGTCGGCTTGCAGTAGTGGGAATGGCCAATCCTTAATCATTTGTAGGTATGAATGTATTGTGTTCCCATCAAAGAAAAATGGTCCGTACACTTTCACATGACTAAACTGCACATTATCACGACTTATCGGCAATTAATAAAAACTCGATAACCCCACCTTTCAGATTTGTTGGTGCTTCGTTTACCTAAAATCACAGGAACAATATTAATAGTCTACTAAAATCGGATGAATCATTTAGGAATGCCCTGAATATTTATATTTATTAATTTATACGTTTATGTAAATATATGTATAAACTATATATGTATATATGCAAGGCCGCCCGCAGGAGGGCATGCCCCCCGCTCCTTTTGGTAATACATTATTTACAAATATTTTACTGATAATTCTAAGTTACAATTTAGTTCCTAGTTTAATATGATGTGGATCATTATTTAATAATTAGGGGGTTTTTAATATTAAATTGAAATCAAATTTTTTTTTACAATATAAAAATAAGAATTTATGGTATTGGTATTTTTTTTCATTCCCCCCCCCCACGAGAAAATTTTCTGCGGGTGGTCTTGTATATGTGGGTTGAATTGTTTTTTGTACCCCTTTTCCTCTTTGGAATTTCTGTTTACGCCAAATTCTAAAAACTTCTGCGCCACTGACTACAGCACTTTTCTATGTGCCGGTATTATTAATGCAATTAATGCGACGTTTCGTGATAAACGATGATCTCAATAATATTTAAGTTAATTTTTTTTAATTTTCTTTTTTTTTTTTTTTTGCTCATCGGCCAAACACCTACAATATAGTCTCTAAAAAAGATTTACCACGCCTAGTATAGTGTATCTCGGGGCCCGAGTCTCTTTTACCTCCCTTCTGAAATACACCTGTACTGGACAGATCAGTGTCGTCGGTGTCCCATCGATGTTACCGGGTTGGAAAATGGCGTTGGAAAATCGGACGTCGGCCGTTCGCGTATTTCTTGGATTTGTTTTTTTTTTTTTTTTAATTTTTCGTCGGGTGCGAACCAGCCGTCCGTGTACACAGTCTCGACTCTTTTGCCAGAAAACACGACTTTTCGCGCGAAAGCCCAGTTCCGCGGCAGAGGCATGGTTTTATCATAATACACTCCAGGCTTCCGCGCGGGCGAGTAATCGCGTCGCTGTCTGGACGACTGGAAAGGGTGCCAAAACCCAAAGGTCCTCGCGTATTTTTCGTTCGCCGTCGTACGAGCGCGTTTTCGACGTATTAATCACGCGGTAAAATTACTGTTTTTCACAGTGTCAACGAACAGTAAATAAACGAAAATCCGAAACGTTTCAAAATTATTCTCGTTTCTAATTTTTAAAATTTTTTAAAATTTTAATAATTATCGTTACTATTCAATCCGATTTCTCGTGCTGAACACGACTCGATACACACACAGGTATTCGGCCGTATGGGACCGTAGGGGGAGCGTACATAGATAATTCGACTTATCGCATACCATGTAATTATACAATATTATATAGCGGACTGATCGAAACGTGCGATATCGTGATCGCGCGATCATCACGTACTCGGGCCGAAAATCCGTGTACACGGAATAAAATCATACGCGCGTGTGATAAGATACACGCGCCGAAACGAAGCGATATCTGCACACGTCTCTTCGTGTGTAATGTATACCGTGTACATATATACATATATATATATCTGCGTTAATGTGTTGTATTTCTACGACTGTGCACCCGATGGCACACGCGCCGTCGAGGAGCAGTCACAGTCTGACGGCCACCACGAACAGAAAAAATAAAAACAATACTGGTTGTTGTTGCTCAAAACCGAAAACGGAACGAAGAGAAAAAAAAAAGGAAATAAAAAAGGAAAAAGCTGATGGTTATATAATTTTAGATCCGACGGTAAGTTTACATTTTGAATGTTTTATAGTATTATCATACATATAAATATACGATAGAATAGTAACTATACGCGAGTCCATAAAGTGTTCACGACTTATGCACGAAACGAGTGAAAAACAGTAGTAGATTATCGTTTATGAGCCCGATAAACTCGCGTACGTCGCACTAAAATCGCACTGCTTGACATCGCACTGGTTTGTCGAGAAATAAAAAACGAATACGACAAAATATATTATAAATTACATGTATTAATACATAAGCACCACGTATACAGTTGCCCGGGTTTTCGAGCACCCGTAGAAAATATTTGTGAGATGCTCAGCATCCGTTAGAAATACGATTAGATTTTGGTTGTAACTATAGGTACGCGTTTGCAACAATTTTACGAATGATCCTCTACACACACACACAGACACACATACAGAATACATATCTATTTATTTTATGAAAGACTAGCACTTTGAAGCTTTTTGGTTTTCTAGGGAGTTAAAAAACTTTAAGCACCTGATGATTTTTTGAAACTCGATACTTTATAGCATTATAAATGCACAGAAAAATATAAGGTACAAGCGAAAATAACTGAATAAATATTAAACGTGATGAACGTTTTTATTTTCGAAATATATATTCGTTTTTACTTTCGACAAATTTTCACACGTGATGGCGTGACGAATAGAAAATTTATTTGCATGGAAAAACATAGAATCACATATCTATTTGAGAGTAGCTCAGTTTTGAGTTTTATTTTTATAAACTACTAAATATAGGTTAAATAAAAGGACGTTCTTGAATCCATATTCCATAGAGTATTCTTTAATTTTTTAATGATAGATCATTTCTTAAGTTAAGCGATTCTGAGAAAAGATTCAGTATCTATGAAAAAAATACTCTTTATTTATTTATCTGTTTTAAGTATTATTGTCGGTATATATTTTTTTTTATCAAACTTGTTGAACAATTTTTTGTTTGACAAATGAGAAATTTACTTTACCAAGAGATTATAAATATGTTTTTCTATCTGAATTCAAAGTTTCATAATTATATAGACGGACTAATTTTTTGAATAAACATTTGTTGAAGATTGATTGATAAGTAGTAGAAAATTGATGTAGCAATAGTCAATTCTATAAAAATGGTGTAATAATTTACCCAAACGTTTATAAAAAAAATCCTTAGGTTTCCTAAAGGTTTCCTAAATCCTAAAGGTTAGTCACAATTTTTGAAATTTGTTCATAATATTTACTTAAGCATATGCGTATAGTCATATTAAATTTTCACAACTTTTTGTCAATTACTAAAATTTTTATTACAGATAAACTTTAAAATCGAGGTTTTTTAAATTTTCTATTTATAGCCTAAATATTATGAGATTTTTCGAAAATACTCGTATGAAACAGTTTCTAGTAATATTACTTTCAGTGTTTTGACTAAATAACTAAATTCGATTTAGTAAAAGTATCATGTACGTCAAATTTTACCGTTTTTACTCGGTTTATTAGCAGTTTTTCCTCATGCCTGGAAAAACTATTGCGAGGAAAGAAAAATGAACCCTCCAAATAATGTTTAAAAGCGATTTTTGATCTATAGAGTAGCTGGATTAAGTTAAGTGAACCAAAAGTGTCTCCAGAAAAAAAAAGTATGTATAAATATTATTGTAAAACCAATATATCCTTAGCTTTACTCAGAATTTCAGAATAAATATTAAATTTACGTTGCTAGGCGACTTAGTGGTGCCAAAGATTCACGTGAAACCGGTCAGAAAAAAAAGTCGTATCCAGTTAAAAAAAAATTGGTATGATAAAAAACGTACAAAGTTCATTTGTTGCTTTAAAATACTGAAAAGCTTATCACTCATTTTATTAAAAAAAAAAGAATTACGTAATTAAATGAAAATATACTAACATCATACACGAATAGTATCCCTCTGCTTTAGGCCCATTGAAAAACGCATTTATATTTCATTAAATTCGGAGTCTTTTTTTTTCCCCCGGCTCTTTATTAAATAACGATATGATAACGTTTCGTGAAAAATGTTTTCGTACGTTATAATTTTCAATGCTCGCGAAAGCCTCACAACAAATAATTCGTCATGAATACGTCTCGTAAAAAATCTCGAAATGAATTTAATAATATCATAACGTATACGTGTGTGTTGTTATTCAGACGACGGGGAAAATATAATATTTATGTAACAAAAAAATCGTTATTTAACGATGTGAATTGGCGTAGTGTTTTGTGTAACACGCTCGTAGTTGGCAGTGGATGGCTACGAGCAATATAAATTTCATAAACGCCGAATTCCACATCCTATTTACTCGTTTTGCTCATCTCCAAACCCCGTTTTTTATTGTGATTGTTTTATTTGTTTTTTTTTTTTCGTGCAGATAAAGTCGAATATTACTTATGCGCTCGCGTTTACTCGTTCGTTTCGACGCTTGATTAATTGCGAGATTATCAGAGTTAAAAATGTATCAAATATTTTCACACACTCTCGGCTGACATCTATATTCTCGACGCGAACAACAAAATTTTGTTGTTCCGTTTTCAGCGTCGCCGACTGTGCGGGTCCAATGAACACTATACATACGTACGAGTATACGCACGATCGAGGTTAATACGCAATAATATCACCGATAAAACGTACGGTTCGAAAATCCAACGTCGTTGATCAGGTTCGAACGTGTCCGCAACTAATATGCAGTGGCGGATACAAGGGGGGAGGCGAAGGAGAATCCCCCCCAAGGTACCCGTGGTGATACACTATAACCAATGCCGTCCTAACCATCATTGTCGCCCTGAGGCAACAATATTTGACGCCCCCTCCTCTAAAAAATATAAAACCTTATTCCATAAATATGTTAAATACATATTAATTAAAGGTTCCCCTGCTTATTAATAATTATTGTAATTTTATTTATATACATATATTTGTTTTGTTTTGATGACTTTTTCGAAGTCGACACCGATTTCATTATTATGGCTACATTATAGGAAAAATTACTATTTTCTCGAAACAATACGTAGTTCCAGTTTTAGTTCAGGTATAAACCATACTCATATAGGCTATACAGTACCTACCTCTATCTATTGGTAATATTGATGTTTATAATACATTATTGAAGGTATGTAACACGACTAGTCTTACTCATTGTTTATATAATTTTATATTAACAATGTCTTTGATATTACAGTAGGTACAAAAAATTAATTGTAATATGAAACACCAATTTTTTTTTAATTTAAATTTTATTTCATTAACTTTTATGACGCATTTACGTCCCCTAAATTCATAGTATTTTGAACGCCCTGGGGCACTTGTCCCATTTGCCCCTCCCTTGGGACGGCTATGACTATAACACCTAAAATACCTAATTTAATTATAGAATATTGAAAAATATTTTCACTTATCATACTATAATGTTGGAGCATGGCCGTTATTCGTAGCAATGGCCACTCATAGCTTTTTCTCACATATTATATATATAATATACATTCAGTCAAATTATATCGGACTTTTGCTTCCCCCTTCCTCTCTCCCCAAATAATACCTCGATCCACCACTGCTAATAGGTGAGCCGAATCGAAACAGCGCACGCGTTTGGTCGAATCTGAGTTTAACGAAGAGCCGATGTGAAACAATAGCTAAGAAAAGTTCATTTAGCGAACGACGCTAAACAGGCATGATAATTATATACGTCATTATGAAACGGAAGGGGATAATTTATATTTGCAGAAATATTGTATCATTTTAGTGCATGCGTTAGGTATTAGATATGAAATGCTTTCAAATTACAAATTATAGGTATTACAAGTCAATCGGTCTTTTGACCAATCTTTAGTAATTATTACTCTCCTTTGGGGTTTTTTTTTTTTTTTTGAGAAAATCTATTGATGACTTTGTTTGTCTATAGATATTTCTTCGCATATAATATAACAACAAATCCATTTGTCTATCTTTTGTCATAGCAGATCTCAGGTGATTTTTTATTTGATTCAGCCATTAAGAGGAAAACGATCGTTCGGCTGTTTTTGATGTTATAATCATTGTTGCGAAAAAATTCAGTGAAATTTGAATGCTCTCGTAAAATAGATACATACAGTGCATCTATGTTTTAATGGCAATTCTGAAATATGGATTTTGATAAAAAATATATTTGAAACTATGATTTTTCGATTTTTCTCGTCCAGACGACATTTGATAGTGATACTAACAATAATTATAATTACATTTATAGATGTGATAACTGATTTAACATTAACTACAAACATGTTATACAATACGTCCAAAAGAGCGGCTACAGTCTTTTCCACACTTGGCACTGAATGATTGCTGGTGTCTTTACTTGGCCCACGAATTGAATTTTGCTTATGATTTCACGAACGTTCAAGTCTCATCAAACAAATAGAATGCATAATTTATATAATTAATAAACATTAATTTATTTTGAGGTCTCGAGGTGGTTATTTTAACGATAGTGTAAAATAAATTATTTCACAATTTATTATGAAAATAACATTTTAAATAAATACCAACAATCATAACCATAACCACGAATAAAAGGTACATGAGACCATACAATTAACGACCAGATAACCGTATAGAATATTATACTTTAGTTATGGGAAAACAAATAATTTGAGTTATAAGTTACAACGATGGCAACGAATATTAAGTGTTGCACATTTGTAAACATGTTTTATATGAATTAATTAGATAACTACGTAAATATTTGAATAGTTATCATTTACCGCGTACTTTTCTTTTTAATTTTGATTTAAACTCAAGTCAGGTCCTTGCTCAGGGTGGTTTCGTAATGGGGGGGGGGGTGTTTTGAAAAAAAATGTAAAATAAATACATTAATAATTAGCAAATAGTATTATAACATATTTATATTTAATATTAATTTTGTAAGTACCTATATATGAAAAGTGTTTTTTTTAACAATACAATAAAATACAAATCATATTTTTAATAAAAAAGGTTTGAACACCTCCCCCCTTGCCCACGGGCCTGACTCAAGTGTTCACTCGAATTTTCGAACGATGATCTCGACAAGTTATAAAATATACATATCCTGAAAGAAAAGACTTTCGGTCCCATCAGAGTTTTCGTTTGTTCAGTGGCGCACTGATATTTGACCATAACAGGATCACGATTTCTCGATATGATCTATATATAGCACGAAACTTTCCGCATGTAACCACCCAACCTAACTTTACCCGATTTCTTTAGTATTTTAAATCGATACGGTGCTCCTGTATTCGATGTTGCGACGGAATTTGATTTTCGAGTTCCATCCCAAAGTTCGTGTGACCTATACCCCCCGCTCCTTGTGAATCGAGGTCTAGTGAATTCTAGTTTTATTCGAACCCAAAAGTTAGAATTCAAGTACGAGTGCAAAGTATTATGGCTTGAAATGAATTTCGACCGTTTCGTTAGTTTTAAAATAATTGTTTTGGGTATAAGCCACGTGATCAATAATGGTTTTGAACAAAAAAAATTTAAAAATCCTCGAGTATATTATAATACCTATCTCGCGGTCGTCTAAAAGTATCGGTATCTAAAAGTACGTGAAACCTATAGCTTGTGTCCTCGTGACTACGGACGGCCGATAAATCTAAGAATATAAAATAGAAAGGGTATAAAACACAACGCTCGGCGGAGGTACATGTCGTCCCAGTCGTCACGAGGTACGCGACACGATCGTGAAGACCTTCGTACGGTACCTACACTTAAAAATATACTGTTATGGCGTTCAGTCGATGTCGACGGGGCGACGACGGCTTCCGGTTTCGATTAACAGCCGACGCACACCGACCCCGGAGGTCTGAGTCGTGATCTAGCCGATGACGGTTGTGGCGGAACGATATGGTAATACGTACGCGATACTGTACCGAACATACATATGGTTATAGCTTATGGAAACGCGGTTCCGGTAACAACAACGACGACGACGACGATAACAATATTAATAACAATTATATTATACGATTACATTACGATTATTATTCGTGACCCGGGTTGGACTACCTCGTGGAAACGGCCCGGGAAATAATATTTCAACTGGCCCCTACTCTCGGTATAGCCCGCTGAGAAAATGTTAGAACTGAAAAATGTTTCGCTCGATCATAATATCAATATTCCTATTTTCGCATTTTAACATTCAAATTCTTAACGTTTCATTTCAATCCTATAAAATATGTACGGCGTTTTACGTTCTGGGTGAAGCGGAGAAGCTTAATATGGTTTAATTACCTACTATGTTTATTTATTTTTTTTATTATTTTTTTTTTTTTTATTCCGTGAACAACTTTTCGTATAGAAATATTCGTATAGAAAGTTTTATCCGGCCATTTTTAAATCCGGGGTCACATTCCGGTAGTACCTTAAGGAGGTACTTTAAAAAATATTCTGCATCCTTTTTCTGAAAAATGGGAAAAACTATCGAAAACACTGCAAAAACGACTCCCTGCGAAATCAGTTTTATCTATTTAGTAAAAACCCGTAAAATAATATGTACCAAGAGGCTTAGCGTTTTTATCACACTCTAACAAAGTATGCATTTGTACTTATTGTACATTTGTTTATCTGTTGCAATAATTGACGTAATTGTGCGTCTCCGGTCTTTTTTATATTTAAAACCATCGTTTTGGCTACAGGTTGGTGTGGTCAACACATTATTCGCAATTATATCATTTAAAATATACAATATAGGCTCACTGCTTATTATCGGCCTCAAATAGCCTGCTGCAACCTCAATCTGCTCATTTTTATCACGACCTACCGAGGAATATCCCAGTATTCCGGTGGCCCAGTCCAAACCTGTTCGGGAAGATTATTTCGACGACATAGAAAGAGAGAGAGAGAGAGAGAGAGAGAGAGAGAGAGAGAGAGAGAGAGAGAGAGAGAGAGAGAGAGAGAGAGAGAGCGGGAGACGAAAACTGATCACAGCGTGCCTCTTAAATTATAATACTACTCTAGGGGTGAATTTTATTTCGCAAAAGGGTAATGGTTCGGGTACAAGCAGTGTACATAAACGTAAAATAAATAAACCGTACGCGTACGAGATCCATTCAAAAAGTACCAGGATTTTATTTTTAACAAATTACAAATATGAAGATACACATTATTCAAAGATAATTATATCCTTCGAAATACTCTCCTATGACTGTCCTATACTGTACTGTAGACTTGTAAATAACACCAACACCAAAACACAATGCCTATTTTTATACTTGTCTTGAACTTTTAAGATTTTGTACTCAATTTACTAACTATACAAATTTAATAAAATTAAGTATTTGGTAATGAAATATATGAGTACCATAAATCCAAATTATAAAAAAAAAAAACTAAACAATAACAATCGTATTATTAAATATATTTTTATCCTTACAATAAACGATTTTTAAATAATAGGTTAAAACAAATTATAGATTCAGTTTCAAATTTAATCTACGATTGAAATAAAAAAAAAAAAAAACAAATTAGGAGAAGGAAGACATTTTTTTAAAGTTAAAATCTATAACCCTGCCCCTGCGTACGCCACTGCAGTTTTATGTGAGTCGGATCGCGGATAATTCACCGCATGATAATTCACCTCGCGACAATTCACCGCCAACATTTCACCGTTTTACAGTTCACCGCGTGTACAATTCACCGCGGTTTCAATTCGTCGCGGCTATAATAAAATATATTAATAAGTAAATAACATAATTTCCGTATATCATAAATTATAATAATATTAATAAATTTGTCCAAAAAAGTTATATTACAATAAATTACTACCTACATACCTATCTAATCAAACATTTAACTGAAAATTATGGGCTATTCCTCTTAAATAATCTTCTGTTATTCTATTATGATAGTCATCACACACATTTTTCAACCTTTCAGCAAAGTCTTTATATTTTCTTTTAACACCCATAGAATGCCCGGCTATAAACTGTTCAACGTGGATTTTATTTAATGATTCTTCTTTTTTAAACGCATCAATACACTTCCAAATACTAGGATGAATTACATTTAATGTAGATGAAAAACTGTTATGCCAACCTTCGACAGAATTGTTTGTTCTTGGAATGTTTTCTGCTAAATAACCATAACAGTTCCACAAATTTATCGGGAATAAGGCTGGCTTTCTCCTGTTCCTACGGTCCATTCGTCCAATCCACGTGTCTTCGAAATAATTAACAATTGGAGTTAAAAGTTCTTCATGTGTTGTGTAGTAACTAGTATCCATCAAATCATTGAAAGCCTGTTCAACATTATCTTCAGGTACAAAACTAAGGGCGGTCATCATTCTTATTTGTAGAGCAAATTCTGAATCTTCAGTATATTTTTGTTGAAGTCCAGCTTGTTGAACGTGTCTCCAAACAGACTGTGTAAAATGAAAAAAACAACCTCGAATTTTTGAAAGTGGAAATTTTTTTGAGATGGCATTCATGGCAGCTTTCTCGAAATCAATCATAATTGTGTCCGGATTCAGTTCAGGTTTTATTGATTTCAATGCGTCGAATAGGCGACAATAAGTAGATTCATTTTTATTAGGCAATAATGCAAACACTGATGGGAAAACATTACTGTACTGAATACCATGTATCTGTAAAATAATATAGTAATTTACATATTTATTACATAGTATAGAATACACATTATATAGTAATTTCATGACGTTATTTTTAGCTTTTTTTTAATAATGTAAGTACTATTGATCGTGTTTTCAGGAAAATTACATAGGCAATTTAATATGACGATATTAAAGTTACTTATCAGACTGTTAGATTGTGCAAAGTAAACAATCGTAAGTGTAATCGCACAAAATTGTATCATGTATATAGAGAACGTTTTATAAATGTAAATTAAAAAAATAACTTAAAATAGTTACCGTATATATTTGAGTAAACAATGAAGGTGATGTCGAAAATGTTCCGTCTGCATACCAATGTTTACAGTTTTCCATAAGACGTAAATTTCTTAGGGTCGAAAATAAAAGTATTCGATCTTCTCCTGGACCACTATCGTACAACAAAAATGGTTGTCCACCGTTCGTCAATTGGTACTTTTGGGGAATTATTAAATCACTTAGTGATTTTGGGTTAGGTGGTGAAGTATCTTCCTCATTTCTTATCCGCCGAATTGTTCGTTTTAGAGAACTTAATTTAGGTAGATGTGCTGTTGCTGAAGAAGTCAACTACAAAATTTATAGTATTTTGAAATAGAATAGTATAACTATTATATAGTAAAAGTGTACTTACAGATGTCGAAATTGAACCTAAAACTGCACGTGTACTTAAATCGGGTCGTTCGATTGCTTTTTCTTTTAATTGGTTGATTGCTTTATAAACTTCAACTTTTGCACAGTCCGGCACATGATTATGTTCTATTTCTTTTATAACTTCATCTTTACAAACATGTAAACGCCCTTTACATTTTATCTTCTGATAATTTTCGCACTTCCATATTAATTTGTTTAAACCTTGTTTTTCAAGTATATAAATATATCCTTTTAATAATAATTTGTCTTTACCCCGTTCACTTTTTATATACGATATATTATTCATAGTAGAGTAGTAGACACACGTGCACACTAAACGATGATACACGTACTGGACGATACCGACACAATAATTCAATAACAGTAACGTATGTAATCGATAAGGAAATCAATTTGTATCAGTAAAATAAACTTAATGGCTCATCATATCAAAAATGCCATGTCGTCATTTAATATACCGATATAAACTGAAAATTGCTTTTCAGATACTGTGTTCAAACATTTTAAACCATTTAAACGTTTTATTATAGCCGCGACGAATTGAAACAGATTGGCGGTGAATTGTCGTGCGGTGAATTGTACACACGGTGAACTGTAAATACGGTGAAATGTTGGCGGTGAATTGTCGCGCGGTGAATTAATTGCGGTGAATTGTCCGGATACCATGTGAGTCAACATATCGTGTCCAGACAATTAATGTACACGACTAGACAAAACCGTGTATATACTTTGGTCATTGTCTTACCCTTTTTTCTCCGCGAGAAATTAAATCACCGACGGTTAACAGTATAATATCGAAACGGTCGTTCCGCGTAATTTTATACGACGCAATTTCGGATTTCCAGGACATCTGGAATTTGATTTCGAATACGTAGCTGATATAATACAGGTCACATGTTTTTTGATCTATCGGACGGTTCGAACGACTCGCAAAACGCACGTACGAGTGTTTGTTGTTTCCGCGATTTTCGTTCATAGCGATTCTTTGCCACCGGCGCACAATCCATTAGTATTTATTATTTACACCCCGATTTTAGGTCGTAATATCGTCCATTAATTATCATGCCGCCTACAGTGATTCTCATCAAAGTCTGTGCTTCTTTTTTCTTATTTTTCCGTCCGGGAGGCTTATTAACTCCGAGCCTCCGTGTGAATAAATGATAAGCGCGTTCGCGCGGTCTCGTTCGTTGGTTTTACGGCAACTCGACGTTTCGTCTCCTTTATTATAAACCGTAGTCGGTGCACGATTATCGTCTGCTTTGTGTTTTATGATTAAATCACGTCGAGCGAAGTTATTGTAAACAGACGTTTTTATCGACGTTTAGCAAAGACGTTTTTACAAACAGACTCGTGTACACTGTTTGCATTTTTAGACGCTTTCAAAGATCGTTCGCAAAGAGCACGACGGTTCATCGTTTTTCTTTTCTTTTTTTTAGGTCGATCGACGAGAAGATATTACGTTTTACGTTATTAATATTATAATTATTTATTTATTTATTTATTTTTTTTTATGACTGCGCGAACCGTTTTGATCCTAGCAGAGAATTTTTAAGGGCGATACGGCTTGCTTTTGATCCGACATAAAATGTACATAAACATTAAGCTTTTGATGAAATATTAAAATATTAAAAAAAAAAAAAAAAAATCAAAATTAAAAAATTAAAGAAATATCGCAGTTGAGTTTCCGGGCTTTTGATATTTATCAGTCTTCAAAGAAATCTGACCAAACGAAACGGAAGATGCGATAAAAGTTTAGGGTACGCGATGTTATGATATCATAGCTATATATTGGTTTCATTAATTCGACTGAACTTTACTGCGATCAAAATGCTTTTAAGTCGGTTGACGGTTTTATTTTTAATATTTCAAACATTCGAGAAATAAACTTTTATGGATATTAACGCAACACAATCGATGCAATCTGAAACCAATAGAAATTTAAATTTCTCGCGGCTGTCATCGAATCGGTACCAACTTTTTGGAACCGTCGGATATTCGTGAATTATTTCCGCGCGCCTCAATAATATGACGCGTGATCGGCCTATACACTCTGTGATCATCCGCAGGTATACGCACGGTCAAAACACGTTCGTTCGCCGACCCTACGACGACGGCAGTGAAAACTTTTGGTTTAGCACATTATTTTACGTCGCGGTAGTAACCTATTTTTATTATTTTGTTATTTTTTATTATTTTATTATTTTTATTATTTTGATTTTAAGTGCTCACGGAAAATACTCGTCCCCGCGTTTCGGCGTGCGTTACGAACGCTTTGACGTCGGCGACTAATGGTTTATTAACTACACCTAATCGGTTATCATTTAAAATGATATATATATATATATACAGATCGGAGGAACGCTGCGCAGGGAGAATAGACCGGATATTAACACACTCATTTCCGTTTTCTTCGGGTCATCGTTTTTAAATTGCTGTAATTAATAAACCATCAGGTCTGCGCGTCAGATTAAAGTGCTCGTCGAAATATCCGGCGAATATCTACCCTGAGAATTCGAAATTAAAATCGCACGTTGACGTTTGAAGATCTCGCGTTGACGGCGGTCGAACGGACGGACAGACGAAAAGCTCTGAACTTTTGGTACGATTAAAAAACGAAGAAACGACCATGCATTACATTTAATGGACGCCTAAACTAGACACGACGGAACTTGTTCCGCCATTTTGATGTTCATTTAACGGAAAAATAAACTTTGATTCGAAACGGACTCTGTTTTAATTATTAATAGGCGACGATAATTTTTTTAAGTTAGGGTTAATTGAAACAAATTATGTTGAAAATTAATTAATAGGATTTATAAAATTAAGCAACTTGTCAAAATTAGAAGTAGGAATTGTCGGTATTCCTAAATACGTTTTAAATAAATAATAGTGATGTTTAGTGTTTTTATGTAACTAATAGTTAAATTTAAATACAAAATTCTGTGTGTTGGATAATTTATCATATATTTTGTGTTTGATTTATTAAATTTTCAAAATCATTGTAGTTAAATAGTTATGAGAAAAGTAAATTTCTTAAATGTATACTAATTAAGAGTAATTTAAACTGTGAAAAACGTAGTCCGATTAGAATTGAAGTTTATTTTTCCGCTATATGGACACCCAAATGACGGAACAAGTCCCTTCATGTCTAGTTCACAAAATATCATCCAAATAGCGAAATTACACAAAATGGAGAAGCTGCGGTTCCAATTCGTGAAATGGATAATAAAACGATGTGGATTCAATCGACAAGGTCGATGTGAATATTCCTGATATCACTACAGCAATACAATCATATTAATGATACTAAATATCGCAATACATCGAGTTCATTCATTATTCGACTGTAGTGAATCGATACGAATTAAATACATACAGCATCTCAGACTTTAAACGGAAACCGTGACGATAAGCTGTCGACATTTTGATTTTTAACTTTAAACACACTCATATTAGTGATACTCGTATATCGACACTCGAAAAAGCAAATAATGCGCTCGCGCGTAGGTATTATAAGCTGTATTTAACACACATCATTAAAAAGGGTAGAACGACTTTCGCATAAATTCGACTTTCTTCTTTTCACTCAAGTTTTTATCAAAAATATTATCATATTATTGCGGTATAATAATTCAATTTTCAAATATTTAGATTTTATTTCAGAGATTTTCAGAAAAATCAAAACAACCACTCCGTGAATACGATTTCTAAAAATTGTTGATGATACATTTTTTTGTAAAAATTCGTGCGTTAATTTTCTACGATTTTTTTAAAAAAAATTTCTAAAAACTTTATTAATACTGTAATATTTATTTCACAGAGAAATAAATCGATATCACTAATTTAATCAAAATTGATGAGTGTATCATTTTATCAATTACACATTTCTAAAAAGTTTTAAAAATCGTAATTAATAAACGGCGTATTTTCCAAATCAGATATTTCCTAACCGATATTTTTCTAAAAATCTTGATTAAATAGTTGCAATTTGGTTTTTATTTTAAACCGTAGAAAACTATTTGAAATTTTCAAAATTTGGTTTCCGGAAAATAAAAATAAATCATTTAATACATTTTTTCCGTGACAAAGTTGAATGGTATTATTTATTTTAAAGAAAGTTAAAACTGAAAAGAATATCAGTCGCTGAGAGGCTGGGCAGAGAAGAGGAGATAATGATACGAATAACTTGTACCCCAGACCTGCCATCTTATATTGGTAGCACTTACGGGAAATACACACACACACACACACACACACACACACACACACACACACACACACACACACACACACACACACACACATGTATTGTGTGTATACCTACAAAATTGTTTTTGAAGCTTTTGCATCCTAATTTTGAGCCAGTATACAACGTGTTAATATTACATTAAAATCGGACACTATTTAACACAATATCATGAAATATTGTTTTTACGAAATCTACTGTTTTTATCTCTGAAATCGAGACATTGGACGGCGCGGCGGAGTAGTGTTAGTATGTTTTCACGAAGCTTTTCAAATTTACAGAGCGCACTCGAATTTTAATTTTTTTTATCGATTTGCACCTGCATTCTGAACTGTTTGTTAAAAAGTGACGAATTTGGACGGTGAACTTTCGTGTTTTTCGTTAGCTTTCAAAATGGATGATAGATTCGAGTAGAGGGTTGCTATTTAAAAAAAAAAAAAATAATAATAATAATAATAAAAACTTAAAAATACCTGTCACGCTGCTAAAAATTAACACTTTTATAAAAGTTTTATATGTAGGCGTTTTAAAGTGAATGGTTATGGGGAAAAAAAAATTCATAGTCGTGCATTGTTCAGAGTTGAAAACGATAAGGTGCAGAGAATGCTTAAAAAACCATCGCGTTTAAACGTATGAACAGTGTGAACACTTATAACTTTGCGTAGGAGACAGTGGCGGAAAGACTTGACACCGACGGTACTCTATCGTTTATTTTCTATACTCTCCGGGATCACGTGCAGAGGGATGTTTTGAAATTTCAGTGTGAATGTCGATACTATAGTTAGTACACAATTTTATCGTTTATCGTATATATTGATGTCGTATTTTTTAGGAAATTTCCCAATTTAAGTGTAAACTCGTAATTTTTCGTTATTTTAAACACGTATATAAAAAAAATTGAACTTTAGTACATTATTGAATCGTGAAGATTTTAATCATCCGATTGAAAAAAAAAAATTATAAATGAAAATCAATGTCTGGACCGCCTCGTTGAGTAAGACGAACGTAAGACAATCGTAAGACGCATCGCACACGCGTTGTTGTTTTTACGATTAATTCGATGCGATCACTACACAGGGCGTTCCCAGGGACGATTACACAATATAACGTCATATAGAGGCGCATTTAAAAGGGGGGGGGCTGGGTCTCGACCGCTCCCCTGAAGTAAAAGTAAAAAAAAGCCGGTAAGACAATGGTGGTGGAAGTTCGTCCATCGTCGCTCCGCTCCTCGGACAAGATTATGGTGATGAGTAGAGATACAGGAGTTGGGTGGGATACACGACATGTATTGATAGATTAGGCATTATAGGATAGATTAGGACATTATTTTATATTATAAAAAAAAAAAACGATTCTGAACGAAGATGAATTGTCAGTGAATAATATGTTTATAGTAAATCGTAATTTAACGCCTGAAATTGAAATTTTAATACAATTTAATTAATTAATAACAATGAATTACCCTCGTATTTTTTACAATTATGGTAAGCCGAACTTATGGCCAACCTTGTATTAAAATTTCAATTGTTAGCTTCTAATAAAAAATTTTTATGAATTTTTACCTACAAAATACATAGCAAATATACATGATTTTGACGAATTTTGTCAATATTAGCACTTATAAACGCTTATAAAAAAATTTTGTGCCTATGTATTTTTATAATTTTTGAATGGGAGTTAGAACAACTTATGTGGACCCTTCTATTAAATTTTCAAGTATTTCGTCCGAGCTACATTTTTTTTATCAACATTTATAAAAAAAAAAATAAAAAAAATCGAATATTTCAAATGCCTATAAATTGATTAAAAATGAGTGAAATCTTTTGAAAATAAAATTATATAAAGAAAATGCCAATATAAACAACTGATAAAATTTTCAAGTTTCTACAACTTATACTTTTTGAAAAAAAAAACAATTAGCAAAAATCGTTTGAGGCTAAACCGTTGTTTAACGTGTTTTTGTAAAAATTTAAATTTCAAACACTCATAAAATTTTTTTGTCTGAATCCGGTAGAGTTTTTTTTGCAGATAATTGAAGAAAAACTAATGAAAACCTTGTACCAAATTTTCAAAACTTAGTTATAAAAGAAAAAAATTTTACGATTTTTCAACAACAAAATTATTTGCAAATTTTCGCAATTTTTACATATTTCGTATAAATTGGAACTTTGAGCACTTATAAAAAAAAATTGTGACTTACGATTTTGGATTTTTTTTTATCAGTTATGGAACAACTTATAAGAAACCTTGTATTAAATTTTCAAGATTTTCTGGCAAAAAAAAAAAATTTTATCGTTATTTTAAAAAAAAATACTTAAAAAAAATTGAAAATTTCAATTGTCTATAATTAGCTCAATAAATGTCAAAATACTTTGAAAATTTAACGGTGTATAGAAAACGCTAATCTAAACATTTGGTGAAAATTTCAAGTATTTACATCGATTAGTTTTTGAGTTATAGCAAAATAAAAAATTTGATTTTGTCGAAAACTGGTTTTGCGTAAAATATACCGTTTTTCCCTCATTTTTTAAGGGTTTTTCCCGGCGCGTTAAAAAAATATTGAAAATTTTTAACTTTTGACCCCCCAAAGTACCAACTAGATTCAATTTCCTTTCAGAAAAGTTGCTATATAAGGCAATCGAAGCATTTTTACTGCCCCAAATCGTGTCGACAGACACAAAAATAAAAAAAAAATAAAATAAAAAAAAAAAAAACACACATCATTGTAAAATCAATACATTCTTCACTCCGTTCAGAATCTAAAATCAAATTAATTTACGTCCGAATTGAAATGTATTATATCATAATATAATAATATATAATAATTGCATTTACAAGATTCCTGACTCAAATACAAAATATTATACTACAACATTGCATTTAGAAGTCATAAACGACATATTTCTTGAGAACAGAGGAAGAGAATATTGATTTACTACCTATAGTATTATTTATTTACATATATATTTATATTTTATTATGTAATAACTCGTGATTCAGCGATAATTGTAAAAAGAGGCACTTAGAATATCAAAAAGATTTATTGGACCCCACTCTCCCCCAGAAAAATTTGAAAATACGCTACTGACGTCGTGCATAGGACGTATTACACGGAAAAAGTCTCCACGATAATACACGTATTGTTGTTGGATTTGTAAAACAAAACGGTCTCGGTAGAAGTGAACATTGTTAAATTCCGAAATTTGAATTTTCGATCGATTGAAAACAAAAAGTATTCAAACAAATGCGATAAACGCATTACGTTTGGACGGCGTTGACGTGATGCTCACGTTTAGTTCATTTTTCCGGCATCCTTCCAGTCAAATTTTCAATTTTACCGGGGTCTCTTTATTACATGCATCGTAAACGCTTTCCGCACACGAAGTCCTGACGTTTGCGTTGCCAAAGTTTAAGAAGAATAGGAAGTTTTTTCCCGGGTAGGATACGACGCGGGAATGTCATCGCCCTCGATATCAAATTTCGAAATTCCAACAGTGCAATTCGAACGGGCGTAGGAGTGCAGAACACCGAACCGTGGTGTGATATTTCAAAACGAATTCCTTTTGTTTTCTCCGACCGCCGGTAATGGTGTTTAAAAAAACGAATTCTACACTTTGAACGTTAATAAGTGACAAATGAAATATTATACCAGTCGATTGAATCAAATTAGTTTCAGAATCGCATCGTTGCCACGCCGGCTTTCTGTTTTAAATATTAAAATCTGTGGAAAAATTTTAATTTTTCAATTGCTCCCGACTCTTTAAAAGTACGCGCAAAACGAAGAATGTGTTGGTTTTACAATGATGGTTTTATTTATTTTTTTTTTTTACTTTTTTTTTTCTGTAAACACTTTTTCAGGTTGTAATAATGCTTTAAAAGTTTCATTCAGAAACTCAACGGATCGGAAATCACACGTGAATGGTATTGAGGGCTCGTTTTTATCAATTTTCGATAGTTTTTCTCGGTAAATGAAAAAACTGCCAAAAAACCGAGTAAAAATATTACAACTTGCTATAAATTTTACTTTCACTAAATCGGTTTTAGTTATTTGATTACAATTCATGAAGTCGTGTTGCTAGAAACTTGACATTTCCTCCATGTATTAATATCATATTGCCACATACTTAAAAAAAGCTTCAAACTTTTAGGCTAAAAATAGAATTTTCAAAATAACTACTTTTTAAAAGTTAATCTCTAATAACAATTTTTCGACGAAAAGTTCTGAAAATGTATTATGATTATGCTCGCATAGTAAATTAACAAAAACAAATTTCAAAATTTATGGTGCTGAATTTTTTTTTTTATGTATAAGCATTTAAATGAAATTATTATACGATTTTTACCGAATGATTGATTTCTTTCAAGTTTATTTCTAGTAAAGTAATTAATATTTGATGGAAAGTTCTGAAAATGTAAAATGCCAATGTTCACATAATTAGTTAACGATATTGACTAAATCTCGAAAATTGTGATCGGGATATGGATAGTTTATTTAAGCGTTTGAGTAAAAACCCTTATTATTGAGTAAAAACGATAAATTAGGCGTAGAAGTGATCTTACATATTTTATGTTTTTTCTCTTTTTTTCTTATAGCGTAATATTATTTTTACATGTATTTGTTTTAAATATATATTATTAGTTTTGCAAATATTTTTATATTATTATAATCATTAATATACGTTTGATATGGTCCAGTGTATAATGTGAATTCAGGGATATTCGAAAGAAGAAGGAATGACGAGCTACAAAGACTTTATTACAATCCAAGTATATGCCGATGCATTCGTAGTAAGATAATAGAATGGGCAGGCCACGTGTGGCGGGCAGGAGGACGCCTCATACGGAAGATTATGTTGGGGAACCCAACTGGAAAGAGGCCCCTGGGGAGACCACGCCAGAGATGGTTTGATTCGGTGAAGAGAGACCTGTCGAAAATAAACAACACCTTCAGCATCAACATGGCAACGGATAGGGAGATCAGTTGAGAAGGATTGTGGAAGCGGCAAAGGAACTCAATGGTCCGTATTGATAGGCCAGAAGAAGAAGAAGAATATACGTTTGATAGGTTTACGTACTATGTTTTATTTTATCGTACATATAACGTATTTATGTTTTATAATAAATGTCGATCGTAGCAGTTCGCCTCGATTTCACGTTGCACTTTCCGCCTATCATCTATGGCAGTGGTTTTCAACCGGTGTGCCGCGAGCGCCCTTTAAGTGTGCCGCGATAAATCTCTTAATAGTTTTACAATTTTGTATTTGCCTGCATTATTATCGATATTCGGTAAAAACCAAGGCTTTGCACCCGAATGGTTTTTTCGAGTTTTGGGTTTCGTGTTTTTGAATTTTAAATTGGGTTTTCAAACGGGTGTATAAAGATGTAGGATAATTCGGGTTTTGAGTCCCCACAAATAAATTCACGTCATTGACCCATTTTTAGATTTAAAGTGGAGGGAATAATTTTTTGGTTTTACAATGTTAATTTGTTTTTGAACACACTTTTTCCGGTAGTAGATTTGGTCCAAAAGATTTATCCAGTATCTCTATAGATTAGAAATCACCTTAAGATGGTAATTTTTCTAATTTCTCAATAGTTTTTCCAACAATGAAGAAAAATTCTGGTTTTTTTCAGGTTTCGGATGAATTCAGGTTCAAAGCCTTGGAAAAACTGATGAATACCAATCATAAAGGCTGAATCATTAATCGTAGATACATATGATAGTGTTCAATATTAGTATGCCCGTCGCAGCCGTCTCTATTGTTTTACGTCGCGTCGCAGAACGTTTAATTATCTTACATAGTGTATATAATATGCTATTATATGGATTGGTGTGCCGCGAAAATTTTTTATGATATAAAGTGTGCCGAATTGTCAAAAAGGTTGAAAACCACTGATCTATAGTTTGACATGTATACGATAATTATCGATGAACGGCGACACCGCTAACTCGAGCTTTTTGGCAATGACTATAATAAAAATACATTTTGAGAATTAATTGATTAAAAAAAAAAAAAAAAGGTTTCAAAAAACAAAAATTCCCGGCATAAATATACTTAGAGCATTTATTTTCCGCGGGGGTTTTCATTCCTAGATTCTCAGTGTGTGTAACACTTCAGTGCTATGACGCTGTTCGACGGTTGATTTTACGACGTTTGACGAACTCGACACGTAGTCGCAATGAAACGTCGATCGGTGAGCAAAGAGTATGGCTGATTTACAGCAGACGCAGTAGTGAATTTAGGGGTTTTTCGCCTGTAGACACTTTCCGATTTGCCGCTTCTCTCTCCCCACCTCTATGAAAACTTAAAAAAAAAAACGTATTTGAATATTCGTAGTAAGAGAAATCGAACCCGCGTTGAATGCGCGCATTACATGGCTACCTTCGTGCGTTAGGTACTGGTTCGTACCGTATTGCTCATGCCGTATTATACGGTTCAAATTGTATAGAAATTTTTTTACTCGAAAAATTAGAAAAATTATGTTTCGTCGGATGAAAAATACTATTTGTAGATTTGTAAAAAAAAAAAAAAACAATTAATTCGTCTCTTCTACCTCCCCGCCTCTTCTAAAACTGAAAAAAAAAACATATTTGAATCTCTGC
Source organism: Therioaphis trifolii (assembly GCA_027580255.1). Classification (NCBI taxonomy): domain Eukaryota; kingdom Metazoa; phylum Arthropoda; class Insecta; order Hemiptera; family Aphididae; genus Therioaphis; species Therioaphis trifolii. Next base: position 8,834,450 of record CM050404.1, read on the forward strand.
AGTTAGTGAAATCGAACCCGCGTTGAATGCGCGCATTACCGACTACCTCAGTCCGTACTGGTTCGTACCGTATTGCGTATGCGTATTAAACGGTTCAAATTGTATAACAATTTTTTTACTAAAAAAATCAGAAAAATTATATTTCGTCGGATGAAAAATACTTTTTGTAATTTTATTTGCCACCCTCCAAATATTGCCGCTTTAAGCCCGGGCCTACAGGGCCTATGCCTATAAATACGCCTCTGAGCAGACGATTCCGTGCCACCGACGAATAAATGTTTAATAAACACAATACGTATGTTTAAGAATAATGATGATGATAATAAATTGTTAATAATAATAACACGCGGTGTTTTGTGAGCGGTCAGACGACGACGACGATGACGACGACGATGCGGGGTGATAACGTCGAAAAGTGCACGTGGTCTAGCCGTCCACGTGTATATTATTATTATAATATTATACTATTATACACTATATTTTATATTAACAAAAACGTTCTGACGTGCAAAGTTTTATAATTTTTTTCTTTTGCTCTACGCGTGTAACCGGATAAATCTAAAAGTATTCTGCTTCTACACAGTAAAGACATTAATGTTCTTCATTTCAAATTAAATTTCGTTCGAAAAATGATTCATTCTTCAAAACGATTCGATAACGAGCGTTTGTAGAGATTCACGTAGATGTGAAAAGACTCGAAGTTTCAAAAAGATTCCGAACTAAGGTGTCGGTCGACGATATTCTACTTCTACAGTGTGAATACATTAATGTTCTTCATTTCAAAATGAATTTTGTGCGAACAGATTTGTTCGCTTGGAAGTGGCGTGATCAGGCGAAGTAAAAAAAAAAAAAAAAAAAAAAAAAACAAAGCCCCATCAAGCACGATCCGTATTTGAATGAACGATCCAACACCGCTTGTATACGCGTGTACGCCCCGCGTATATGAACATCGTATGAGCCTAATATATAAAACACGAGTACGTACGCCTGTACACGATACAAACGCGATATCGTAAGTGTGTAATGCCGACTGAAATTACACCCGGCCCGTCGTCGATGGCATTAAAAAAAATAATAATAAAATAAGAATAATAGTAATAATCACAATAATAGTGATTGAGCACGTTTCGACTAGTACTTACGCGGCCGCGTCGTCGCGTAGCACATGTTATTTGCGATTATAAATTATAATATTATATACCATATACGTATTATACGTGTCGAACGTTGTGCCACGTGAGTAAATCGAAGCAATAATAATTTTTTTATTTTCAATGCGTATTTGTAATATACGTACAATAATGTATATATATATATAAGAGAGGAGATGAAGAAAAACTGCTCACTTTCGAAAGGAAAATCCTGCGGAAAATTCACGGACCTACTCGACTTCAAAATGGTGAATATGAGAGAAAAAAAAAATGAAGATCTGGAAAGGTTATTTGGTAAGCTGAATATTAGATTATTTCTGAAAGCAAAACGTCTGGAGTGGGCTGGCCACGTTTGGCGAGCTACCGAAAGTCTTACGAGAAACGTCTTAATCAAAAATCCCCAAAAAAAACGACCAAGAGGAAGACCTCGTCAGAGGTGGTTAGACAGGGTGAAGATGGATATTCTAGATATCGACCACTCAAAACGACTGGATGATGCGATGGACCGGAATGGATGGAGAGACTTGGTGTAAGCATGCAAAAGGCCTTAATGGCCTGTAAAGGAAAAAAAAATATATATATGTATATATGTTACCGGAAATGTGGATAATACGGTATTTTGCAAAATGCCTAGGCATTATGTAAAATGCCGAAAATCACTCGGCAGTATACAATAATACTAGCTTTGCCTTGCGTTATCGTTATGTATAATGCCAAACGTCAAGTAGGCAATATGATATCTAATGAAGTACACAGAACTAGTATCCGCAACTATCCGAGCAACTATCAAATTCAATAACGAAAACGCCAATGTCGTGCGAACTAGAGCCAAGGATAATCTTGAAAATCAAGCGAAAAAAATGATGGCGTGGTCGGATAAGAAGCGATTGCCTGTGGAAGTTCATTCAACTGTACGTGTTCCAGTTCCTGAGGTAGATAAAGGACGTGGAGACGAACGAAATACACTGGCAATAGTTTTAGAGGTAATAAATACATCTTAAAAGTTGCGCTTAATGATAATAAGTAAGACGTTATAGTTTTTTAGATGACAAGTGATGGTTTTTATCGATTAGGAACTCGCGATGGCGTTCTGAAGCAGTTGTACGCCAGAAGTCAATTCACAGTATGTCAAAAAAGCTACGACAAATTGACGAAATTCCAACAGACACAGAAGTGGCGTTACGAACAGTCGCAAAGGAACAGTCCACAGGAACTGGACAAGGATTTTTAAAATGCGTTTGTAAGACCAAGTGTCAGAATAAAAAGTACATTTGTCTTAAAAATAACGTTTTATGCACATCAAAATGTCATTCTTCAACAACATGTTGTAATAAGTAGCTATAATAATAATAAATAAATATAATAATCTAATGTACCTAATATAAATAATAAAAGATGAATTATAGTATGAGTAATACTATATAATAATTATAAGAATCTTAATATAATAATATAACTTTGAATCATTTGCTTTTTACTTTGCCTAAAAAAAAATTGGTATTTTACATAATACCTAGGTATTTTATAAAATACCTAGGTTATATGTAAAATAATATTGAAAATATTATGTTTTATTAACATTGCCTAAAACCGGTCGGCAATATGCATAATACCTAGTCATTTTGCAAAATACCTGAATTATTCATATTGCCGTTAACATACATATATAGAGGACTTTACACAGAGACGCGGTGATTTTTGTCGCGTTGACGTTCGAAAAGGAGAGAAGTATATTATGAGAAATTTTTTTTTTTTTTTTTACTTTTGATTTCAAAAAAATCTCTATACTATCAGTAAATTCGTCTCATAATCTTCCTGGAGTTTTGGTTTTGAGGGAGACTTTTGAATATAAAATAAGTATCTATACCGTTTTTTGGAAAACGTTATGTATCGGTATTTTTTTTGTTATTTTTGTAACCGATTTCAATCAAATTAAAAAAAAACGTTTAATAATGCCAAACTCTGTGCCGTGATAGGCGTGAGCGATTTAAAGTTTTGGAAAATCGCGTTTCGACCGCACGTGCGTGTTCAGACGGAGCGTGCGTTCGTCGTTGGCGTGCTTCTGCTGAGTGAGCACGCGTGTGGTCGAATTATAATTTAGTGAATTTCCAATAACTTTGAATCGCTCTCAAAACTAGAAATTCACGTTCGTTAATGCTTTTCAATCATTGAAATAAATCAAAAACTATCTTCACGTTATGTAAGCAAAAATAATTACATTTTAATTATAATTTTATAATATTCATTTTCATTAAAAACTTTCAACGAATACATTCTTATCTATAAAAACAAATGCAACGATAAAAATCTGTTGAAATATACATTTCGTAGTACACTTTATATATATATATATATATATATATATATATATATATATATATATATATATATATATATATATATATATATATATATATAGTACCGGAAAGGCCGATCTCTGATCGTATGATATCGTAGATCTTATTAGTAAATAAGGTGCGGTTATTTTACACTGTATTGTTTTTATGCAAAAAAAGTATGCTTATTTTTTTGTAAGTAGATTTTCGTTAATAAATAAAACATTTTCAGAAAACTATAGCTTGCAAAAGTCACCCTTAATGTATAAACTTCATATGTTGTGTTTTGAAATTTTACTATTTTTTACTAATTTGTTTTCGGAAATAATATTTGAAAAATAAAATCTTAAAATGTCAATCGAATTTTTTATCTTTGTATATTTATAAAGTTATATTTTTTTAGGGTATTATGAAAAAAAATATCTTAAAGATTTTAAGGACGCTCTGGCCAATGAATTCCCCAACTAAGACATATAGAGATTGTTAGGGAAAAGCCTCAGGAATTAAATGTAATGGGTCTTATAGTCGATTGTCGTGCAAAATTTTTAGATATAAGGGTGCAAAGATAAATAAATATTGAATTAGTCTTATGGTGAGAATTCATGAAGTTAATTATTTTTACCATGAAATCGCGAATTCCCCTATGCAGATAGTGATAAACTGAAAGTTCAAAGCTTAAAGAATTTATTGGTACTTTCCGAATATGAGGTATACGTGGGAAATTTCGTGTAATTAAACGAAGAAAATTGTATAATTTACGATTTTAAAATACATTTTTTTTCCATAAAATAATTTGTAAACTGCATTTAATAAAAAATATTAATATTTACTTGATAAGTATATACACGGAAGTTTGATTTTGAGTTTTTAATTTGTTCTTTTTGCAGAAGTACTGCAGTACTTCTGCAAAAATTATTATTATTATAATTATTTTATGAAACATTTTATTAAACATGTTTAATAAAATGTTTCATAAAATGTAAAATTAAAAGATATTTACCATTAAATTTTTGAATATTATTTAAAAAATTAATTTTTTGAATTTTTAAAAGTATTATTTGTATCATTTAAATAGTTAAATGTGTATTATTATTTTTGTATTCTTGATTGTCATTGTCGTGTAATTGTTATTTTATATTGCATCGTGTATTATTTTATATTTCTTTTGTACCTAAACTGTTGGCCCGCGATAAAAGGCTAAGATAAGACGCCGCTCGCGACCGGGCCGACGCTCTCTCTCTTCTCGACTTCGGTACGCACCAGTCGCCTACGATTTTAGTCGCTCTCGTGTATGTAAATGTACTCTTTCTTTTTTTGTTAATAAACGTTTCGCGTAATTCTACTCTTGTCGAGTACCTTCTTTCACGTGAGACCTTATCTCGACTCGTCCGTGCTCGCGGAGTCATTTTGTGTGCCTTTCGCAACATTTGCCTAACGCAACGCACCAAAAGATTCTATCATTCCTTGATTATAGACTTACAGTTTGATCATACTATAAACTAATAATTATTTTGTTACTTACGCACTGAATTTATAAAAATCTATGCGACAAGGCGTATTGTGAAGGCTCCATGTTTTATACCAGATACCAAATAATAAAACATATTGAGTTTTATAAATTTTAGGTTGTAACCACGGTCTTACAAGATATCTTCTAAGACCGTGGTTGTAACTATTAATGATTTTTGGAGCTAGAAGAGTTTTATTTACTTAATAATAATTCGTTATTTCGTGATGATTATTTATTTATTTTTTCTTGTCTTTGTGTTGTAAATTGTAATTTGCAAAAGAAATCTTAAGTGTCTAGTTACAAATTAGATACCTGTCTAATATTGTATTTTTTGTACTTATTTAGAGATAATATAATTTCATAAATAATTTTGAGAAAAAAAAAAGTAAAATCTGTAATAGATAAATAATATTTTTTTGGAAAAAATAAATGTATACATAACATTCACAAATGCAAGGGTTAAAAATGAATAGTAAGTATGTTTTATGTATAAGTATAACTGTATAAGTGTATATAATTTGGTTCAGGCTATATTTAGGTATCAATTTTATTTAAACATTATAAATTTAGTAAAAAATTAAACAATATAGAACTAAAAGTAATATAAAAAACATAGGCATTGGGCACTTTATGCTTAAAAATTATTTATGTTTTCAATGTTTTCATAGAATAGAATAGAAATACTATCTAATTAAAACGTGTTTTCTCATCTTTATTACATAATATAGCTGAATAGCTCTAATATGTATTAATTGGAAAATAACCCTTTTTTAAATTTATTTTGGGAAAATTTGTATTTTTCGTGTAAATGAAATATTTCATGAAACTTTCATGAAATATTTCAAGAAAATAAATTTCATGAAACTTGAGAACCCTATATATATATATATATATATATATATATATATATATATAAGTTTCATGAAATATTTCATTTACACGAAAAATACAAATTTTCCCAAAATAAATTTAAAAAAGGGTTATTTTCCAATTAATACATATTAGTATATATATATATATATATATATACAGCTGGGTGGTTATTAAACATGATCAACCGATTTTGAACGCTGTATAGGGATTAAATTTGATTAATTTTTATATATTGTAATTTTAAATGCTGTCGAAGTTACATTTTTAAGGAAAAAAAATTAAATTATTTATATTTTATTATATTTTATTTATGGGATTTTTCTAGTTTATAGTTTTCTTAAATAGTTACCATTTTTGATAACATTATTTTACGAAAAAGTATAATTTTTGATTTTTGACCATTCGAATGAAGATTTTTAATACTAGCTGTGAGTGAAACACCCGGTGTGTGAAATACAGGGCTAAAGAATATTCACTTTTACTCTATAGAACAGGGATCGGCAATTGATTTCTATGACGGTCCAGATAATTCAAAAACCAATTTTCGAGGGCCCGAAAAAACATAAATATTAGTTAGACAATAATCGATGTATTTATCTTCGTATTAAATCATAGTTTAAGATAATTAATGTATTCGCTATCGTAATCTCCAATTACGTCATAACAAACGGATCAAATATCTAAATTCTATACGGAATTCTAAAATGTGCGAAAAACCGACGTCTAAGAAAAATATTTTCGGCGGTCCAGTTATTTCCTCTCCGCGGACCGGGTTTGGTCCGGGAGCTGCCTATTGCCGACCCATGTTATAGAGTATGATTTTTCTGGACCCCATACTCTGCAGGTGACGATTATAACTATTAACTAAAGTGTGAGTTAGGCACATGAGATACAGACGAAAAAGCGCTGTTGTCTAGACAGTAAATTAGAAAAGATTGTATACCACAAATCACGTAGATAGTATCATTTAAATGTGTATTATAAATCCTAATAATTACTTGTGTGTGCCTTTCGTAATTCGGATTTGGAATCGTAATGAGATATGTTGTAAAAAAAGTACACTGACTATCTATTCTATATTTTTAAGTATTATAGTGCAGTATTATAGGTATTATTATTTTAGAAAAACCGTACAGCAGAAAAATCATATTTGATTAAATATTATATATTGTTTTCATGTCTAGAGTATGTTGATTTCTTGACGTAAGCGCGTCCATATGCCCGCGGTACGTACATCTTTAGAGCATTTTTAAATTCGCATAAAAAATTGCCAGCTATTACGTTAAAAAAACGCAAATCCTATTGGCATTATAACCGGTTTTATGCACAGAAATACGTTTTTAAGAAAGTAGTACACCGTAAAAAATAAAAGCTTTTTTTCATTATAAAAATGTATACATAATTTTCTTTTGAGTTAAATTTAAATCATATTTTAATATAATGCATGAGTTTTGTTTTTTTCGTTATAGAAATCAAGTCGTTAATTTATTCTTATCGTCGTAATTGTTATCTTCGTGGTTAAGTAAATTCAGACATAAGCGACGACGTCACGATCTACCTATATTAAAATCACATTAAACCGTTTAACTTTGAAATCAGTTATTTTTTTACGTCTAGACGTTAGTCTTCACAATTTTTAGACACTGTACCTATACGTAAGAAAATCTTGAGTTAAGTGTGCATACTTCTATTGATTTCAATGCAATTTTAATTTTATCACTCGGCAAAACCACTCTTTTGACGTATCACTCGACTTTTAAGTCGTGTTAAATTCTATTAGAAACGTGGTAACGGCAGCAAACCGTCAGTACTCATTGATCATCCGCGTTTGCAAAATACTAAATCGATTTTCGCATCCGCTCGTCATCTGCATGCAAAAACCGAGATCATCCGTGTCTGCCCGGTCGTCGTAGCGATAACAAAAACACATCGTTTCGGCAGTGAATATTTTGCAAACTGATATCGCGTACTCGCGCATTGTGTTTGCACTTTTTTACCGTGTTTAATTTAAATAACGGTTGTCTCGCTCGAAGACTGATCGTGTAGTTTCCCAAGGGCTCTTGACGACCCGTCTCCACCCCTTGGTGTTTTACCACGTCACTTTAACGTCTTGTCGGTACTCGATTCCGTTTTCTTCTGAACGTTACGAATTCGGCTCAAACCCTGTACGTCATATAAAGCCACGGATTTACGGTCAAAAACCAAAACTCATTTTATCCCTTCAGCGCATAATCATTATCAACGATAACTTTGAAACGAAAATTTAATTTCTAACCGGATTGAACGTCTCCACGTGGCAATAACATGTCCGTAAAGAAAATAATAATAATTATAATAATAATAATAATGGTGATAATAACAATAATAACAATAATAATTGTAATGATAAGAATAATAATAGTAGTAATAGTAGTAGTAATAGTAATAATAATAATAATGACAGCGTTGCGTCCACAGCCCGCTCCAACTCGAGTTTCTCGTTTTATCGAATGTCAAAGGGAAAGACGAAAAGATAATCCGCAACACGTAACAATAATGATTTTTGTTTTGTTTTTTTTTTCTAGTTCAAATAACAACTGTACGTTCGTAGCGTTGACGTTTTCGATTGCCCCGTCTCACGCGTTAGTACGTAGGCATACAGTGCGTCTCGTGGAAATTCTCACGGTACGTTTCAGCCCTGGAAAACGCAGGATTTAGATTTTTCTATTTCCGTAAAGCACCCCGTAAGAGATAAGCTCGCGAGTTGGAGTATTTTCGCGAGCGTTTGGGGTTGCCATTTTTTTCGAATATCTAGTTTTTTCTCAGTGATCGAATTGAGTGTTGCGCTGGGGGACAGAGCTCCTCTACTATTTTTTATTTATTTTTGTTTGCGTACTTTGACTATTATTTTTTTCTGGAACAAGGAAACGCTGAAACCGAATGCCTCAATTTATTTTTCATCGAATTCAAATCGTTTTCAATGGTGCTGTAAATGTAATTAATTTTAAAATGTTTGATTTTAGTTTATACCACTTGGTTTGATTAAAAATAAATTAGTACGGTTTTTACCGTTCCTATACTCACGCCGTGGCAATAGCCTATTTTTTTCATTTGTATAGACCATCAAAATGCAAATTTAATTTTACCACTATTACAAATATTGTACCAAGTGACAACTAAATGTAACATATGAATTATACTTGAGTCCATTCGTCTAAAGTAGAAATGCAGTTTTAAAACTAATGTAGTGATGTTTGGGGGGTGTGGGTGGCTTTACCTCCCCCACAGATCTGTGTAAAATAATTGTGCACTTGGAACGCAATTTTTAAATCATTGAATTCAGCTCCTCTAGTTTATTTCTCCCGATTCGAGCACTGTTTTCCCCTTACCCGACACAAAAAAACAAAATGTAATTATTTTCCGTTATTCCGTAATACGGTCAAACGTTAACGTCTCGAAAACCTCGATTACTCGAATTTGTTTCTCGTCTTTTGGAAATTTCCCAATAAACCCGTTGCGATTTTTTTCACGACGTTTCGAAGCTAAACACAATTCTGCTCGGGTAACTCAAAGTCGGTACTATGGCACGTACATCATTATAGGTATTATTAACGCGTTACCGTTTTGAGCGGTTTTCCTATCATAAACGTACGTACGGAACTAAACTGTTGCACGGTAAAATCATAATCGACGGTTGCCGCGTATACTCGTATGTGTTATTGTGTACGATGTACGGTCGTAAAACTGTAAGTGTTTGTAGGTTTTATCTTTTAATCGTGTCGTAGTCGACAAATACGTACGTAACAACAATAGCCGACACGGAAAAATTCCAGTTGTTATATAATTAAAAAATAATAAAAAATAATAAAAACAAGTCAAATTAATCGTTATTCCCCTTGTGATTCGAGTCTGTCGCACTGTTGTCTGTAACACAATACCGTCGGCGCGCGAGCGTGATATTTATTTTATTTATTATTTTAAACGCCATACGGCTTTTACAATATAGTACATAATATGAATGAATATATACAATGTTAATTAACTAAAATTATACGGTGTTACATAGTAAGCTCCTGAAAAACAAACATGACAAAAACAAAAACCTAAAATTTAGGTTCTATATTAATTAGAAACATATTTGAACTAGTTTGACTATTAACTAAAGACATAGCTCTCCTTAAAGGATCATTTTCCAAATAACTTCTCGTCGCTGGAGCAAGGGTAGTAAGGGTCTCGTGAGCGGGTTGTACGTGGAATGCGAAAACATATTCTAAATAACAAGTCTGGTGAGTCAATTACACCAGAGACTAAACCGTTTACAAGTTTGATATCACTCATATTTCTTCATCCGCTTAGGGTAGACAAATTGAGTGCTGTTAAGACAGATCTATAGTCATGGGGTTCGTGAATAATGCCCATAGATCGAGAATCCATATTCAAGAAAAGACGCTGAACACGTTCAATTTGCAGAATTAATATATTACATTTGGTCTTAGGAGACCATACCACAAACCACAATACCTACTCTACAATTGACCTAACAAGAGAAGTATACGTATAATATTTATATAATATAATTCACTCCTGACATAATGATATTATACTATCGTGTCCATCGTATCAGGCACGTATCCAAAAAAAAAAAACAAAATTAAACTTTGAATTTTCGACATAACAAAAAACTACCAATTATCATCTGATAACATGTTCTATCATTTCTATCCCATCTCATCAACCGAATCACAATAATATTTATATTATGCAGATACATATACGCTAATGGTATACCAGAAACTTCATCGATGATAAAAAAAAATACGTTTTCTTAACAAAACCGGGCGCTTGTACTTTTCTAAGAAAGACGATTTTCTGAAAATCAGTAATTTTCAAAAAATATCGTGGTACTTCCAGACTCTTTATACGATATTTCTAAGGTATGAGGCCGTCCTTTTGTTAGGCATATAATTTAACATTTCACACGTCTTCAAGAAAAAAAAACTAAAACAGCAAAAAAGCTCCGTCCCCTTATCCCTCAAAGTCGCCTACAGTTGGAATAGTTCGATTGAGTACTACTCATTATTTGTCTAATTCTCTTAACATAATTTATATAATTCTTAACAATTTAAGACTTAAACACTACCTACCGTTGAGAATGATGATTGTTTAAGGTGAATTTACTATGCATAAATTTGAACTAAAACGATAGGATAAGATAGTGTCGTTTCACTCAAAATCTAAAAGGTTTGAGGTAAAAATAAGAAAAAAAAACTATTGTTTGGATAGCAAAACCAAGTGGTGAGCTGTTGGGGTCGTGAATCCAACAGCCGCCATCGGTAGTCTGTGGGTGCCTGTTTGATGGGAAAATATAATATTATTTAACATATTTGGTTTCAAACTTAAAAAAGCCGGTAAGACAATGGTGGTGGAAGTTCGTCCATCGTCGCTCCGCTCCTCGGACAAGATTATGGTGATGAGTAGAGATACAGGAGTTGGGTGGGATACACGACATGTATTGATAGATTAGGCATTATAGGATAGATTAGGACATTATTTTATATTATAAAAAAAAAAAACGATTCTGAACGAAGATGAATTGTCAGTGAATAATATGTTTATAGTAAATCGTAATTTAACGCCTGAAATTGAAATTTTAATACAATTTAATTAATTAATAACAATGAATTACCCTCGTATTTTTTACAATTATGGTAAGCCGAACTTATGGCCAACCTTGTATTAAAATTTCAATTGTTAGCTTCTAATAAAAAATTTTTTATGAATTTTTACCTACAAAATACATAGCAAATATACATGATTTTGACGAATTTTGTCAATATTAGCACTTATAAACGCTTATAAAAAAATTTTGTGCCTATGTATTTTTATAATTTTTGAATGGGAGTTAGAACAACTTATGTGGACCCTTCTATTAAATTTTCAAGTATTTCGTCCGAGCTACATTTTTTTTATCAACATTTATAAAAAAAAAAATAAAAAAAATCGAATATTTCAAATGCCTATAAATTGATTAAAAATGAGTGAAATCTTTTGAAAATACAACTATGTAAAGAAAATGCCTATTTAAACATTTTGTAAAAGTTTTAAGTTTCTACGACCTATACTTTTTGAATAAGAACAAATATCAAAAATCAATGATGCCTAAATTGTTATTTTACGCGATTATGTGAAAAAATTGTAATTTCAAACACTCATAAAAATTTTTGATTTTATTCCAGTGCAAATTTTTTTACAGATAATTGAAGGAAAACGTATGTCAAACTTTGTACCGAATTTACAATTCTTAGTTTTGAATACTTAAAATTTTATGAATTTTCAACTGCAAAATAACTTCAAATTTTCGCAATTTTTACATATTTCGTATAAATTGGAACTTTGAGCACTTATAAAAAAAAATTGTGACTTACGATTTTGGATTTTTTTTTATCAGTTATGGAACAACTTATAAGAAACCTTGTATTAAATTTTCAAGATTTTCTGGCCAAAAAAAAAAATTTTATCGTTATTTTAAAAAAAAATACTTAAAAAAAATTGAAAATTTCAATTGTCTATAATTAGCTCAATAAATGTCAAAATACTTTGAAAATTTAACGGTGTATAGAAAACGCTAATCTAAACATTTGGTGAAAATTTCAAGTATTTACATCGATTAGTTTTTGAGTTATAGCAAAATAAAAAATTTGATTTTGTCGAAAACTGGTTTTGCGTAAAATATACCGTTTTTCCCTCATTTTTTAAGGGTTTTTCCCGGCGCGTTAAAAAAATATTGAAAATTTTTAACTTTTGACCCCCCAAAGTACCAACTAGATTCAATTTCCTTTCAGAAAGGTTGCTATATAAGGCAATCGAAGCATTTTTACTGCCCCAAATCGTGTCGACAGACACAAAAATAAAAAAAATAAAAATAAAAAAAATAAAAAAACACACATCATTGTAAAATCAATACATTCTTCACTCCGTTCAGAATCTAAAATAAAATTAATTTGCGTCCGAATTGAAATGTATTATATCATAATATAATAATATATAATAATTGCATTTACAAGATTCCTGACTCAAATACAAAATATTATACTACAACATTGCATTTAGAGGTCATAAACGACATATTTCTTGAGAACAGAGGAAGAGAATATTAATTTACTACCTATAGTATTATTTATTTACATATATATTTATATTTTATTATGTAATAACTCGTGATTCAGCGATAATTGTAAAAAGAGGCACTTAGAATATCAAAAAGATTTATTGGACCCCACTCTCCCCCAGAAAAATTTGAAAATACGCTACTGACGTCGTGCATAGGACGTATTACACGGAAGAAGTCTCCACGATAATACACGTATTGTTGTTGGATTTGAAAAACAAAACGGTCTCAGCAGAAGTGAACATTGTTAAATTCCGAAATTTGAATTTTCGATCGATCGAAAACAAAAAGTATTCAAACAAATGCGATAAACGCATTACGTTTGGACGGCGTTGACGTGATGCTCACGTTTATATAATAAAAAAAAAAATATAAATAAACATCATTGTAAAACCATAAGATCCTTCGCTTCACTCAGAATCTAAAACTATTATTTGGATAGCAAAACCAAGTGGTGAGCTGTTGGGATCGTGAATCCAACAGCCGCCATCGGTAGTCTGTGGGTGCCTGTTTGATGGGAAAATATAATATTATTTAACATATTTGGTTTCAAACTTAAAAAGTCAATTAACAGACAATGCATTTTTTCCAAATAGATGAGCACGATTCAAGTAAAAGAATGAAATGAAATATCAAACGAAATAACAACAGCAATAATATACACATATAATTAATTCAACAAATATTTAAGACAATAGAAAACACGGGAAAATTGTAAAAAGAACACAATAAAACACAAAAAAAATAATAATAAACCAACGAATAACGAGAAAAAACAGAAACGTCCCGACGCGAACAAGACGTGTGGCCGTAACCGTCGTGAAGACCTCTTCAACGGCGGCCGGTGCTGTCCGCGTGCCGCGTGGCCTCGTGGACGCGTAGCCCGACCGTGCCGTAGAACTTCTGTCCACAGCGGGTGCACGCGTGACGCGCGTAGGGACCGGCGGCCGCGCGGCCACCGCAACCGTCGATCGCGCGGCCACCGTAACCGTCGATCGCGCGCCGTGCCGGCACGGCCCCGCGAGCCCCAAGGTACATGGCGTCGAACGCGTCGCACAGCTGCGATGTGATGTCACGCGGAGGACCACTGGCCGCCGTCCGGCCGTCCGTCCGCGTCATCATCACCAAAGTCTTGGCCGCTTCGAGCCGGGCCAACGTCGCCCGGGCCCCGGCCATCGCCGCCGACGTCGCGACAGCAGCTGCGGCCACCGCCGCCTTGGCCGCCGTCACGCTGGCCGCCAGCGCCTCCAGCCGCCGCACCGTCTCCGCCGGCGAGCCGTCCGTCGCGGCGTCGCGTCTCGCGCCGCGAGGCCGGACGTACGGGCCGCGGCGGGCCGACGAGGCGGCGACCGTCCGGCGTGCGGCTGCGGACTTCAGGCCGAGTCGCCTCATCCCGGCCGTCAACGAGTCCACCGTCGTCGTCGTCGTCGTCGTCATCGTCGTCATAGCGTGGTCCGCGGCGCGGGTAGTCGTAAAATTATGGAAAAAAAAAAAGAAAAAAAGAAACTTTGATACGAAAAGAAAACACAGATTTTCACTAATCGCTCGTTTTCGAATGCAAGACGAATGTTTCGCGTTCGGAGTTCACTTTCGTATGAGCCGTACGAAGGAATAAAGCGCATAGGCGTTCCGTGTTCACGTAGCAACCGCATTTATCGCAGTCAATATGTATTGTGTACAATATACCGTGTGTTGCATTTCCATTGACATCATTGTTTTACCAAACGAAGTTTTCATCTTCGTTGCAGATGAAAAGCTAGTCTCGACGTGTTTCGCTGTGGGTTCGACGAGCATAATGGCTAATTTATCATTGTGTAGCTGTACGTTTTTGGACTACTTTTTACTCGAGGACTGTGAAGAAATAATCGTTATAATTTATATTATATACCTACTTTATAATAAAATACACACTGCAGCTGTATGATTAAATAAGCCGTGTGCCAGAGGGGAAAATTCCCTTGAGATGTTCAAAGAAAATATAAGACGATTAGTTAAAGAGTAACGTGGAAAACGTTAGGTCTAGTGAAAATTGAGAGTAATTAAATAATTGAAACTAATTTTGTATTAACT
The DNA here is from genome assembly GCA_027580255.1 of Therioaphis trifolii. Taxonomy (NCBI): domain Eukaryota; kingdom Metazoa; phylum Arthropoda; class Insecta; order Hemiptera; family Aphididae; genus Therioaphis; species Therioaphis trifolii. The sequence continues at coordinate 8,849,537 of CM050404.1, forward strand.
TACGAATATGGTCTCGTGTTTTCCAGAAGAAAAACTTAAAAATTGGAAATTTTAAGGAAGTAGTAAACATTTTTTTTGAGGAGGAGGGGGTTAAGGTTATACGTTTTCCTAATCTTCATACCAAATTATATATATATATCTTCCTCATTTAAAAACATTCTTTTAATACTCTCAAAAAATAAGTTCTCATCTTTAAAAACTAAATTACAAATATACAAATCTCCTCTGAAACCCATATGGACGTATGGAATACAACTATGGGGATCAGCTAAAAAATCAAATTTAAATAAAATTAAAAAATAAAGCGTTCCAAAACATTACACTTCGAAAAATTACTAATGCCTCACCCTCTGTTTCTAACTTGACCCTCCACAAAGATCTAGGTATAAAAACAGTAGATGATGAAGCTGTTGTTTTCTATAAACGTTTTTACAACAGATTAGCGAACCACGAAAATCCTATAGTAAAAGGTTTACATATCCAGTCTCTTCCTGGAAATCCTCGTCGAAGATTCAAAAGAAAATGGAGTTTAATCTAGTTCTAAAATGTAACGTCCAAGCCAAGTGTTATTATTGGGTAACATTACTATTTGGCTCCTTACTCTCGCAACTGCTAATGTTTTGTACTTTTGTTACTCAAATTTCACATACACTTATTATGCTAACTGTATATAAATTGTACATTTCTTGTAATAAATAAATAAAAAAAAAAAAAAATTCTAAAATTTCGGGTAAAATCCCTAAAACTAAAATCTTGCCCCCCGCCACCCGGTTTTTACACAAAATTTCCGCCCCTGATCCGCGGCGAGCCGTTTTTCGTGCGTACGCGGCCCGAAACGCGTGTGCGACGATCGACTGCGGTCGGCCGGTGAAAAAATCGTCAGAATCACGCGAGAAAGTCCGTTGAACGACGCCTGGTGAAGTTCAGATTAGAAACAACTCGGACAATAATACGCGAATCGAAATCGGTTGAGGTGAAAATATTTGTTCGCGTCGCACAAACGTAAAAAATAATGATAGTATAACAATATAACGTGATACACGGCAGGCGTGATGTCGTGTGATTCGTAATACAGTGGTCGCCGTTTATAGTGATCATATTCGTTCAAGAGTACTTTGATCACTATAACCGGAAATCACTATAAACGGCGATTCGACAAATAGGTAGAAAATATCGTAAAAATAATTAAAAATTAAAATTATATTTATGTATTATTATTTTTTATTTATTATGATTTTATTTATTATATTTTTATTTTTTAAACATTTAATAAACAACATTAAATAGACTTTGCAACATGTAAAAATACCATACGTGATTTAACAAACTTAGGTTTATTCAAAAAAATCGGTAATGTACCCCCTGTTTTTTTGCTATGGAAAACATCATAATGTGCTCCAAGTTGTTCAACGTAGCAAAGTAGTCTGGGCCTAAGCCGTGCTCTTCTAAAGCTCTTCTGAGTGTATTAATTGCAAAACAGTTTCAAACATGTACGAATGTACCATATGAAGTATCGCTCATTATGTGGATTACATCAGATAAGATTAGCTCGATTTAAGTTCACGATTAAGATAATAATCATTCGTAATCTTATTCCCTGTTTACAAAAAGAGGTGATATTATTGTAAATTATATTTATATTTTATATTTCTGATGATTGTTTCTGATCACAATAACCGAAAACATGAATACTGTAAGCGACAAAAAATGCATTTATAACGGCTGTTTGTTCCGTTCCTGGCATTTTTGATCACTATAAGCGGCTGATTCTTATAACCAGTGAACACCATAAGCGGCGACCACTGTATCAATAAAACGGCGCTCGCCTACGGCTGATCATTATCGCGGTGTATTTTTAATAACGTCTACGTAATCAAAACCGACGTCGATGTATGGTTTTGTATGTTCTGGCTCCATTTGAGAAGCCAAATTTTTCCGGTTTGGTGGGCGATTTCTACCTATTTTTTAGTGTATGATTATTTTGCCCGAAAAAACGTATGTATGTTCTGGCTCCATTTGAGAAGCCAAATTTTTACCAGTTTAGCGGTTAAATTCCATTTTTTTTTATTATAAAATTAAAACATTACATTTTATTCAAACAAATATGAACGATTATTTTCAAGGAGTTGACTTGAAAAAAAATCCTGCGTCCGCTAATAGGACTTTATCACTATCTGTAGTCGAAAATTCTTTGAGAGATTCAAAACGCTTTACAAATGATTCATATTCTAGAAATTTTGGTGTCGAAGAGTTTTTGATTAACTCAACTCCTTGAAAATAATCGTTCATATTTGTTTGAATAAAATGTAATATTTCAATTTTATAATAAAAAAAATGTTTTTACTTGTTACCCGGAGAAACATGAAAACACAACTGATCAAACTAAAAATATAAAATGAACGAGTCACATTATAAAAAAAAATAAATACTGCATAAAAAATTGAAACAAATCAGTGTTACAAGATCGTAGATTCTAAAATGTGTTCACTAATATTCGGTTATACAATAGTGTGTAAATAAAAAAAAAAAAAAATGTTGTTTATTTTTTACACGGTGAAATAAGGTGGAATTTAAACGCTAAACTGGTAAAAATTTGGCTTCTCAAATGGAGCCAGAACATACATACGTTTTTTCGGGCAAAATAATCACACACTAAAAAATAGGTAGAAATCGCCGGCCAAACCGGAAAAATTTGGCTTCTCAAACGGAGCCAGAACATACAAAACCATACTACTTCGATGAGATTTTCGTTCCGTCGTGGTCACGGGAATTTCAAAAATTGTCAACGCGCGTCACAAATCGCTTCCGGTTTTTCACGGCAATACGTACGACGCATATTATATCGTGCTCGTGCTCTCGTGGTATCCGGCCGTCACGGTCGTTTACTGCGTACGGCACGGGCTCGCGACAGGATCGTGCGTGCAGAGCCCAAAGTCGTCCAACACGACGGATCGGTCGTCTGTGTTCGTTCGACGACGCACGGCACGGCACGGGTGTAAAACACGTTGACGCCGGATCGCGTCGAAAACACGCCGCGTGCGACACGGTCAAAACCTATTGGTTTTTTTCGTTTTCGTTTTTCTCGATCGAATATTTCTCGATGATATTTCACGTGCCCACCTAAAACGGTATTTGAACTACGTTTTAAAGAACGAGGAAAAAAAGCGAATGCTTTCCACTTTCGCTCTGTTTTTCATCCGTTTGATTTATTTATATTTTTCGGTTTTCTCGAGTGGCGAATTTTCTCGTCGAAAATTTCGGCGTTTAAAACTGTTTTATTTTATTATTTTATTTTCGACCGTTATATATATATAGTTTAAGATACGATATGTATACGAGCACTCAAAGTTTAGAGTGACGCGGTAGTGGCGGTAAATTTTTGCTACGTATCCGCGCTCCTTTTCACTCCGCAGCCACTCCAAACTTTGAACGCTCGCCGCTCTTAAAGTATTGATCGGAAAAGAAAAATTGAAACGTCGAAATAACTGTTGATAATAACGTAGTTTTAATATTATTATAATCCTGATGATTAGACGTTATTGACCGGGACTCGTACCAGGGCCTGATTTAGACATATGGTGGCCTTAAGCAAAATCGAAAATGTGGCCCCTTATCAACAGTAGCGTATATAGCCCCCCCCTCCACAAATGAGTTCTATAAAACTCCCAGATACCAATAATGTGTAGTAAACTATGCGTTGAAACTAACATTAACAATAAAAATATAAATCAATTTTGTAAGAAAAAATTTTTACTACAAAGTAGAAACATTTAACGAATAATAACTTTTGCAAATGAAAATATTAAATAATATACTGACCACTGAGTACTGACGAGTCACGAGCCAAGGTTCCCATAATCGTATGATGAGTGTGTACTTATTTATTATATAGGTACTCGTGATATTTGTTATGATATACATATTTTGATGGCTTTCACTGTTTTTTTTTTTTTTTTTAACACAATCCATAATAACTATGGCTGTAATAATAAGCGTAAGCGAAGAAAAATAGAGAGAAATAGAGAGAGAGAGGGAGATTAAGAATTGACAAGAACGGAGAACGGCTCCAGCGAAAATGTCGTCGACCGTTAATTGAACTTCAGACGTGACCATTGTTGGTTAAGTCCGACTGGTAGGCCGCGACACCGTTTACGTTTTATAGACGCCTTTCAGGGTCATCACTCGTCGGGGAACAGAAACGGCCGATAAACCTCGGTTACAGTGGCATTGAATACGGGAGCGTCGACGAATAGTTAATTTTACGGTTTTTATGAATAACGATGATAATTTTCTCCGGAAGATCCGAATAACCACAACTTGGCGATAGACGCATCCGGATTATATCGTCTGCTAGCAACGTGCAAAATATACGCCCTCTCGCCCGTCGTTAGTGTAGGCTGATGCGAGCAAAGTGGTGTGACTATAGGCGTTATCAGGGAGGGACTAGGGGGCTTATCTCTTCCAAACAGTCTTGTAGCCTCTTTAAAATATTACAATCACAAATTAATACTTACTCACACAATTGAGCGTCGCTTATTAATTTATTATAAAATAAAACCATAGTTGTCTCCGCGGACACGACCGTGTCGACTTGTGATCGAAGCGCAGAGCCCGATCAACGGGAAGAAAAAACGGGCGATTTCCTACGGCTCGAAATTTGCAAAAAGGGAAATCTTTTGTAAAACTTATATACTCGTGAGTGCCGATTTTAGAGGATGCTGGAATATACCTTATTCCTACTTTGACAATACGTGTATGGGCATCATAGGAATATCGATTCACGCGTTCATATCGTTCCTTAGATCAGCAGAACGGTGCTCCACAATGACCAGGGATTTCTGGAGGCTCCTTGGACACATCTGAATCAAATCAAATCCAAGCGTTATTTTGATTCGAACCGTTGCGTTTATCTACACTTGACGTCCACAATACCATCGAGACCGTCGCGTCTGTTTAAATAAATTAAAATTTATATAACAAACTCGCATTTTCGTCTCGAAATCGAAAACGATATTAGGTGTTTCTGGTTTTCGGGGATTAGTAAATTTTTTCGGCACTTCCAAGAGCTTTGCGATAAAAAAAAAAAATGTTGAGAACCACTGTTTTAAATCATAATACAGTCTAACATATTTTAAGTACTATGACGAGCCTCCATACGCAAGAGGTCAACTTAAACAGCCTCTCCCTGAAATGTCGAAATTTCATTCCTCAGTGGCCGTATACCCACCGATCGTTTGCGTTCGCGATTTCGTTTCTACACACTCGTTCTCGAATCCAACTCGAAAGATCGTATGGGAAAACTGTACTCAGTCGGTATACACGCGGGGCCGTAGCAAAGGGGAAGGGCAAACGGTGCTTACGCCCCGGGCGCACTTTTTGGAGGGCACACAAATCGAAATTTTCAATTCTATGTTAAATGTAATATACGTATTATGTAAAAAAACCTCGACCTCGAGGCCACCGGTAAGTTTTTAATAACAAATGGCAAGAGTAACCGTAACTGTATATCCGAACAAGATTTACAGACTTTTACCCGTTCTAATACTTATAATAGGTACATGAGTTTTTAAAATTATTTTCAATTTTGAGTTTTTATAGTAAAGTACTGTTCACGAGGGGAATTTTTAAATTTCGCTCCGGACGCTTTATTTGTTTGCTACGGCACCGTATCACAGTGGGATGAAACCGATGTCTATCTTGCAAAAAGTAAATTTTTGAAATGATTCCCGAAAATTTGATCATTTTATATATTTTTACTTACGCAATTTTTAGTATATTTACTATATTAGTATTATGTTTTGGTAACATATTTATGACTTATATAATATTAACTATATGAAATTACATAAAATCAATAACTCTTTAGTTTGATGAGATAACAATTTGGCGTTTGTTTTTGTAATTATAGATCACTGCAATCCATTTCATCTCACTAGATTTTAATGAATACATATATTTACTCATTTTGAACATACGTTTGTCCAATGATTATTATAATTTTTTTTTTTTTCTAAGATAAAAATAATGAAATTTAATTAAATATTACATATTAAATGCTTAATAAGCTACCAATTAAAATTACTCCACTTTGCCCCAACCAGGCATATTTTGTTTTCAAAATAATGTTCTTGTATTCGAAATGAACTAGTATTCATTTGCCTTTACTGGCCTATCTGAAATTGCATAGCTATTATAAAAATGTTGGTGACATGTGTATTTTCTGTAATAAAACCTGTATATCAGCTGATTAGTGATTGCTTCATCGTCGGTGTTTTGGTCTGATTTATTAATTTTATCATTTTTATCGGATCAGAAACGGTGATAAGCATGTGTCTTTTTATTACTCACTAGATATTATACAAGATATAGTCTCTTCTCATTGAGTCAGATTCTGATGACAGTATTGACGAAAGTGATGAATCTGATACTTGATTTATTGTATTGATAGTTGATTATTGAATTGAAAAATTGTTACGAAATTTAAGTTTAAAAGTTTTTTAAACACATAAATTTATGTAAAATATTAGAATGTGATATTTAAAAAAACACCACCTACCAATCCCTTAATTAAGGGTAAATTTACAAAACTGATACGAAATTCGAATTCGGCATTCCTATAACTATATGTTTTGATTTAACTCATTTTTTTGTAACACACATTTTAAGAGTTATTAATTTTTGCAAGCTACAAATCAGTTTCATCCCACTGTGCGCATGCACGTATTATTTACCGTCATCGTCATCCGTCTATTCCGGTGGTTTTCAACCGGTGTGCCGCGACACATTGGTGTGCCGCGAGTGCCCTTTAAGTGTGCCGCGATAAATCTCTTAATAGTTTTATAATTTTGTATTTGCCTGCATTATTATCGATATTCGGTAAAGACCAAGGTTTGCGCCTGAATGGGTTTTTCAAATGGGTGTATAAAGGTGTAGGATAATTCGAGTTTTGAGTCCCCACAAATAAATTCGTGTTATTGACCCATTTTTAGATTTGAAGTGGAGGGAAGAATTTTTTGGTTTTACAATGTTAATTTGTTTTTGTACACACTCTTTCCAGTAGTAGATTTGGTCCAAAAGATCTATCCAGTTTCTCTATAGATTAGAAATCACCTAGAGATGGTAATTTAGAGAGGTAATTTTTCTAATTTCTCAGTCGTTTTTCCAACAATGAAGAAAAACTCTGGTTTTTTTCAGGTTTCGGATTAATTCGGGTCCAAAGCCTTGGAAAAACCGATAAATACTAAACATAAAGGCCGAATCATTAATCGTAGATACATATGAAAGTGTTCAATATTATAGTATGCCCGTCTCTATCGTTTTACGTCGCGTCGCAGAACGTTTAATTATCTTACATAATGTATATAATATGCTATTAAATGGATTGGTGTGCCACGAACATTTTTTATGAGATAAAGTGTGCCGAATTGTCAAAAAGGTTGAAAACCACTGCAGTCCATTCGAACTCGCGATACCAATTTCTCCTTCAATGAACTCCATTTTCATATTTTCATTCGTTTATTTGTTTTTGTGTTTAGAAGAGTGTAGAATGTGTGGTCAAAAATAAGTGGTAGAGTGATGATTTTATAACCGTCCACATCGAAGCGATAGCAATCAAATCTGTATGAACATTCAAATAGATCGAACATCGCAATACTCCCACAAATTATATGAAACACAATAGGTTTTATATTGTAGTCTGTTTTATGACTCACAGTGGTATGTTTTTCGTAAAATCGTTTTTTCATAAAAAAATATATATATTTCTAATAATTTCGTGACGCCCTGAATAAAGTTTGAGGCACCCTAGGGTGCCGTGGTACCTGGGTTGGGAATCTCTGGTTTAAACATTTCGTTCACTTTCTACACTCTATATCACTGTTTTACAAACTGGGGGGGGGTGTACATATTTCTGGGAAAGCGCAAGCTGTTATTACGAAATACAATATTTACCGATTAAATTCTGACTTGAGGTGTTCTCTATCAAATATTGAGCCAAACATGAATAAAACTGCTGAAAGAAAATGTTGTCAACGTTAACATTAATTATTAAGTTCATTATGTATTTTTTTATTTAATATTATTAATATTTTATACTAATTTAGTCCCTACTATAATATTTCACCTTAATTGATCGTTACATTTCATTATTTACTATTGTTTATATTTTTTAATAATTATTATCACCGATAAAAAAGTAGTCATTCCGAATATCGTATGGTTCATTTTTTATTTTTAAAGTACACAAAAAGGGTGATCGATTTTTTTCAAATTCTATGAATGGGGAGGGGGGGGGGTGAGATTTTTGAAAATCTACAAAGGGGGCGCAGATTGTAATACTTTGGGAACCACTGCTCTAATACAGAGCGTTAATGTTTAAAATTCTGAAATATCAGTCCTGTCCGTGCTCGGTGCAGTCTCGAACGAACGCGAGTTTGAAAAATCGAAAAACAGAAGGTCGACACCGGACGTAATAAAATATGTTTTGAGGAATGGCCAATGCGTGTTTGCACAAATAAAAACTCATCAAATATGGATCTGTCATACGCGATTCGACCCTTGCGTTAAAGTTTATCGCCCCGTAACCTGTGCGGAGAGGGCGTGACACACACACACACACACACACACACACACACACACACACACACACGCGTCACGCGCACACACACGTCGAGTTCCGTGAAAACGTGTAGTTGCGCTAAAAAACGAACGTTGACGTGTCGAAAATCAAACGGACTCGACATTTTTGACATTTTCCGCAAAGGTTCGTGCGACGGGCGTATCGCATGAATATTAAAACGTAAAAAAAAACGTAATAACGTCGAACGACCGTCGTCGGCAGTGTTTATTTCAGAGGGGTAGCCGGGGGGGGGGAATACCACCAGAAAATTTTCTACCCCCTACCCCCCGAACAAATTCACGACATTGTTATGTAAACTTCGTATTATTCTGATGCAATACGATCTGATTTTTTGTACGCTCGTCAAAAGCAGCGCCGGATTCGTTTAATTTAATTTGTTAAATAAATAGTAACAATAATATTAATAAACATAATAAATATATAGGACTCAAACTCATAATGGAGTATTTTAATTATAATATAGTAATGTATGTGTAGTAAATATATGTTATATTTGTTTTTCATATATTTATTAAATAACCAAAGTTATCTATCTTTTCTATAAATTGAGCTTAAAATGATATTTTCAGTAAAAATTTTTTACTTTCCTTAATTATTTAATAACATATATATACCGTACCTCCTTAAATATTTACGATACCCCCCGGGATAAAAGATCTGAAATAAACACTGGTCGTTTTTCCGGGTGAAAACGCAAAAGCGCGTACCGTTGTGAACATTCGAAACGTTCGGAACGAAGGCGATCAAGAAACGGACGAAAAAAAAAAAAAGAAAAAGAAAAAAAACACGTTTCGACAAAATAAAAAAATAAAAAAAAATAAAAAATACAGGGTAATATTTAATTCATCCGAGGACGGCGACACAAAGTTCGCTTTTGTGTACGAAAATACGAACAATATAAATATCACCTATTGTTGACGCGCGTATAGTCCACGCGATTGCCGTCGTTTACGTGATCGGCGGCACGCACGCACGTTATGTTATACACTTGAATCACGTTCAGCTGTACCGACGTGAATTATATACTACACAACTCGCATGTTTTGGGTGTGTGTGTGTGTGTTTGTGTGTGCGTGTAGATATTTGTGGAATTTGTTGAATTATTAATATCTTTCTATATGAGAGCACCCCGCTTTATAACCACGAATAAAAAGTGAAGGGGATGCTAAGTTTTTATAATCGCACAGAGTTCACCATACTTTTATATTTTTCCCGATTCTAAAACAGACGACAACTATTGTTCATTGTTCTTGCCTGAAAAAAATCAGAATCGGCCGCCAGAGAAGTAGCGAGGTGAAAGTTGGCTATACTTTAATGATCATCGAACCGGGCGTGAAAACAGTGTCCGTAAGATCATTGCCGAAATTATTCACAGACAGTATAGCGAACGGGACATCACATCGAACCCCACTGGCGTATCCAGAAATTAATTTATTTGGGGGGGGGAAGAAAAATTACGATATAATTTCACTGAATGTATGTATTTGAGAGAGATCTACGAGCGCAAATGCTACGAATAACGACCACGCTCTAACAATATAGTATGATTAGTGAAAAAGTGATACTTTACAATATTATACTAATAAAATTAAGTATTTTGGATGTAAGTGTATTACTATGAGTAAATGGGGGGGAATATTCCCTATGTCCCCCTTGGATCAGCCACTTTCGGACCGTGTGTTTGGAACAACTGAGAAATCGAATTTCGAATGGTCCGAGTTTTATGAAATCGATCTTTACGGATAACGGAACACCACGGGTATAATAAGAAGAGATAGAAATAGAACGCTTACCTCAGGAAATAAATTAAAACAGCTTGATTGCTCAATGATACTTCAACCAGGTGAACAGTCCTTGGTTTAAAAAAAGTCTTTAGTTTAAAATCTTTACTCGTAATCATTATTCTTGCGAAAATTTATTTATAATGTTATTATCACTTATTAATAATTTATCGTGTTCTTTAATGTCATTTTCAGTTATTAAACATTGTTTTTTTTCTGTACTGAGCCCACCAAGGGCGTTTGCTTTCAGTAAATAAATAAATAAATAACTGATATTGAAACCGGAGCCCACATCGTCGCGATAAAAGACCGAAAATTTGCACTCGCATCGTTTACTTCGTTAATTACCTATTTCGATTTAATACTCATTTGCGCGCCCGTCACGGACATCACGAGAACCATAATCGTAGAGTGGGCAGGAAAAAATGTTTCCTTTACAGACGTGTGGATTCGATTCGTTGCTGAAACATTTCAAGACGGATAGTCGTCGAGAAATGAAAATAAAAATCAATTTTATAAATTAGAAATTTTCGACCAACAATCGTTTCCGTAGAACGTTCGACGGCTTTCGGAATATTATAGTCTTTCCGCCTTTAAAACATTTACGGGGCAGCACAGGTACCTCTCGATACTTCTCTGCGGCACCTACGACATCACACACTATTATTATCATTATTATTATTATTATAATTTCACACTGCGGAATGTCGGTTATAATGACAGTCACGTGACGTTCCGTCGGACAGTCGCGTTATAACAGATAATCAACCCGCTGTCGTGACCAACTGATGGAATCGTTAATCGAAAACGAAAAGTCCGTCCGGATTGATAGAATTATGACTCGAGTCCTCGCGATGGCGTTCGACCGATTCGGACGGGGGTTTTTTTTTTTAACAGACTCATCACACCGTATCCGTAAAGTGATCTATTATTCACTTCGAGCGGCTAACGGTTTGCCGTAATTTACTATACGAGTAACTTGTATAAATCGAATTAACGACACGCCGGGAAAATGTAGCCGGGAAAATGTGAACTCCGTCCATGTTTTTCTTCTTTTTTTTTCGTATCTAAAGTGGTTTTTTTTCACCGGCCACATTCGAACAAACGTTATGATATTTTCGGTTTTATCAATTTCGAGATAGAAAAAACACCGTGGAAAAAAACTCCTCAGGGCAAACACCGATAAAGTCTTCGTTTTTTAGAAGATAACAAAATTCGATCCGTATGACCGAGTTTTAAACACTAACCGGTAAAATAGATAAAAATACGAAAACATGTTTTTGAATAAATTACACGAGATCACGCAACAAACAAAATGCGATATTTCTATAGCAAATATATAGATAAATAATTTATACTCTACCGTTCGTAATGATATATGTGAAACGTCGCACGTTCGCACGATTTTTCGATTCATTTCGGTTTTGGTTATTTTTTTCGCGATTCCGCTGAATCTGCCTGTGTCACTACTCACGCCGTCGTTTGGATTAAGCTAGGATGAGGATAACGTACAAACCGAGTCATATCTACCTATTTGACAAAGGCATCGACATTTTTTTCTATTTAATGTTTTTAATTTTCAACGAATAAAATAATACTGCGCTACGACGAAATCGTGTTAAAATATTTTTTTTTGTTTTTTGGAATACTAATTTTAAAATTTAAAATTTAATTTTAGCTTTTAAAAACAAAAATCAAAATAGCCATTTCGTAAACCGAATATTTCCTTGAAAAATTATGTATTTACATACCTTATTAAAGTTTGGTAATTAATTTATTATGATTTTTAAACTTTTTTGAAAATTCGAATTGGATAATTAAAATTATTTACTTAGTACGTTCTATCCAAATGAAGTCGGTGATTTCGATTAATCTTTCCATGATGGATAATGATAAATAACATCGATTTTAATAAATCATAATAAGATAAAAGCTACGATTGCGAAAAAAAATCTGGTGATAAATATAATTGAAGATCGATCTGCCATTTGATTTTGGTATACAATATCTGATCAAATTATGAGAAACAATATTGTTGTTCACTTTTTCACAAACGTACAAAATTGACTGATTAACCTTATTAAAGATTAAACCATCAAAATGTTTGTTACAATTCAATTTAAAACTTTTTTAAAAATTTATAATTTCTAAATATAAAAAAAAAAAAAAATCTTCAACGATAATTCCGTTGTAAGCGCACGACTCAAGTAATTTATTGAAAAAAAAAAAGTTAAAAATAATGAAAAGAAAAATATTGTTTGCATTTGCCGAATAGATCAGACTCGCTCTGTTCGCGTACAAGTGACGAGGACCTATCGACAGAGAACAGCTACTGTGTCATGGACACGGCACAGATACGATTCAACGGATTACATTTTACGGAATTTTAACGCAGTGGAAAAATTGTCGGAAGTATACGGCTTAAATCGGGTGGGACGTCTGCGGGAGAGAAGGACTCACGCGATCTCCTGCCGACTCGAAAATAACGCGTGTCGTGTCGCAAAGGGTGCTGGACGAAACTTTTGGACAAGGATTTCTATACGAAAAAGTGTTTACAGAAAAAAAAAATAAACATCATTGTAAAACCATAAGATCCTTCGCTTCACTCAGAATCTAAAAAAATACCAGTAAATAACGAATATCGTTGGATGAAAAATTATGACTGGGACTGGGATTTTGATGTAAAGTTATCTTCGATTATTTAAATGTAATTTTACATTTTTCAGACAAATATTTCATCTTTTATGCCATTTTTAGGGCATTTCTTGATTATTTCGTAGAATTTTCTTGGTTTTCAGATCAATTTTCACAATTTTTTTCGTACATGGAGACCGTATATTGTTGCGATTCATTAGAAACTTTGAGTAAAAATCAGCGAAAAGAAAAATGTTAAACAGCCAAAATGTATTAATTTTTTTTTTTTTTTAATTTTGATTTCAGAATGAAGTTTTGGGAAATTATTATGCCAGCTAAAAGACCTATCCTCAAGATGGCGTGAAATATTATTGAAACAAATATTAACACAAATATTAACTTGTAATATCATATTTTTTTTAAAATTTCTTTTTATACTTCTAGGCCATTAATAATAGAATAAAAGTAATTTTTGAGTGTTTCCGAGGCAATAAAATCCCAGCCTTAATTCGTTATAACCACGCAGGGTTGATAAATTGACGTGCTTCAGTGACATCAGTTCAATTTTAGCAAATGTTCATTACGTAATTATTCGCATATAAACTTGTGCGATTTCACCCGAAATTTTTACTTCCTCTCTCTCCCTTAGTGAATATCGATTTTTCTCAATTGCACCGTCACGGTACATTCGATCTTGTGTATAACCGTCTCGTGAATTCATGAACGTGGCAAACCGCTTTGCGTAGAAAAAATTTGCCGAAATTGAAATGAGAAAAAATTTACGTGCATAATGAAACTATACTTCAAATAGAATAGAATATAAGAATTTTTATCCTTTTATGTAATGTCTCAAAATATAATCTAATCCACTAAACCAAATATAAGTAATTGTTTTAATTTTCAATGCTCATTATGATTATTATGTGACCTTTATTTGAATTATTTAACAATAAAATAAGTGATAATTAAATCGGAATAAAAATAAACCTATAATAGTGTATGTAGTACTTGAATTTTCATAACGATGACATAATTTTCTGGAGTTTATCTTCTCTGTAAAAACATTTTGGTAATTTTGGTGAACGTTAGTCGTTAGTATTTAAAAATAAAAGTAAATCATTATATAACAATAACTATATTAATAATTGTTGTATTATAATAATTGTTGTCACTAGTAAATTAAATCAAACAATATTTTTAATATAAAACCTATTTATTGCATGGAATGAAAAAACTTCCATCATTTCTTAAATACGACATTTTTAAAATACGTTTTTCCGGTACATCGTAAAATATTATTTAAAACCGGTTGTACTTCGCACTGTGGATATTCTTCCGTACTCGGATGAGATGATGGTGTTGGGTGTAAGGAACTTTAGTGATACGCCACTTTTAAGATTGGCGAACGTTACGTGTAGTACGGTATTATTTTAAATTTAAAATGCACGATCGTAGACGTCGACACGTTAATATCGTCTTTTCGAGACGTCGTGCAATCGAACTGTCGTAAAACACGCATTTTTAAGCTGATGAAAAACATGAATGAACGTACGGGTTTTACTGACAGACATTGGTCAGCCGATTTCGGAGGATTTCTTTTACACGTTAAGGGGCTTACCCAGTGCTCAAATTGGAAAAATAAAAGAAGGGGGACTCTAAGATTTAAAAAAAAAATTGCGTCCCTTACAATGACTTCACATACAAAACTCGTGGAGTTCCCCCCCCCGACAATCTACCTTCAAAAATGCATTCCATATTTTACAAAATATAACAACTATAAGCATGAGAATACATTTATTTAAACAATGGTCGTTTATTAAAATATATTTATGATTATTGTATTGAACAAATAGTCAAATAGTTACAAATACATAATTTATTCTAACAATTAATTTTAATTTTAAAGTATATTCCACATCCATTGATAAGAATGATTTATTACAGTATTCTTCCTTTTGGGACAACATTCTTCTCCGGCATATATTTTCCCTCTACGTATCCATGACAATACATAAGAAACGGATTCAAAAGTTTTAACTAGAGGTCCAACACAATTAACAAACATAAGAGATGAAATGTGAGTAGCACTTAATGCATTTCTTTTGGTAGTCACTAAATTGTTCATAGAACTAAATGACCGTCAACACTCACTTGAGAAAATTGCAATCGTCTTGCAGTTAACAGTGGGTTCAGATCCAATTTATTTTTAGTATCTTTAAATTCTCTAAAGCCACGAGCTGTTGACATTTCATCAACTTTAAAT
The DNA here is from genome assembly GCA_027580255.1 of Therioaphis trifolii. Classification (NCBI taxonomy): domain Eukaryota; kingdom Metazoa; phylum Arthropoda; class Insecta; order Hemiptera; family Aphididae; genus Therioaphis; species Therioaphis trifolii. The sequence continues at coordinate 8,864,853 of CM050404.1, forward strand.
GTTTTTGCTAAACATCTGATTGCACTATCCCCATATTGAATATCAGAATCTGTTTTGATCTAACATGTCCAAGTCTTTAAGTAGCTGAGTGTATTGATCTTTAAATCGGTAATCCTGAGCTGATACATTTGATGCTTGTGTTGTAAATAATCTGCTACTTAAGTTGTTCGCGAGACTTCTAAAAAATTGTGGTGCATTTGTCAAACTTGAATGTCTTATTAATTGCAATTTAACAAAATTACTACATTATTAAACGAAAAACCATTTCGTCCCCCCGTTCCAATCAAAATAATAGGAAGGGGTGCGCTCGAAATATCAATAATCGAAGAGGAGCTCCGTCTCCCTGCGTCCCCCCCCAATTCGAGCACTGGGCTTACCGCGTCCGGTCCGGATTTCGGCTACGACTGTAACCGAATGCGTCACGTGTGGATTTTTCACGCGTGACCGTGTCATCCGAAACGGCATCGCTGTCAATGTCGAGAAATACACTTTTGCGCGTGCACGGAACCCTCTCAAAAATACGCATTATAATATCTACATACGAGTACATCGTGCTCGCGTGTACGTTTTATTCGAGAATTTTTGACGAAACCGCGTAGAGCCGGCGCGGTGGCGGTGGTGGTGCGCGCAAGGCGTTTTGGCGTTACGGCGCCACGACGACGCTTTATCTTCTCGCCGTTAAGTCTCGCACGACAATCTCGCACTGATGTCGTTATTTCCGACGATAACGTTTTCCGGCCGTTCGTTCGGATACGACCGTTATATTATTATTTCGGCTGTCGAAAGTAGAATTCGATATTTCTAGAGACTCGCATACGTACGCCGAGCCGTCTGACAGACAGAGGCTATACGTCTAATACCCATGCGGGCGAACGGAACTACTCGGTCTCTGCACTACAATGATTTTCCCGATGATTCACATGAAATCATCGCCGAACGTTTGTTGCCAAATTCGTCTTTAAACTTTCGTCGGAGACGACGAAACGGTAAAACGATTTTCTCCAGCCCGTAGGCAGAATTTGGAGGCGATAAGTCCACACAAAAGTTTAAACTAGAGGTCTTAGCCCCCTAACGACCTTTTTTCATGTCAAGTGTTGAAATAGATTCGACTGTAATGATAAATAATCAGGACGTATTTAATGGTTTTTCGGATAAAAACCTATACACTATATTGAAGTTTTGAGTATATTTCCGTTTTAAATGTTTTAATTGTTTTTTTAGACTTTATTTAAAAATTATGAAGTTGATTGTTTGTATTTATATATTAAATACAATTTTGTATGAGGAATTTATTATATATTTTTTAAAAATATTTGTACTGAAAAAAAAAATTTTCCAAAAAAGTTAGGTACCAAATTACTAAGTATTAATTATTAATGTAAACCGTTTGATTCATAGTTGCAAGAAGCTTTGGTAAGTATAGGTCCAATAAGCATAAAAAACTTGGTCTCCACCCCAATTTTTATACCGGATTTCCGCCCCTGCTCCAGTCCGTCGTCGCAGATCTTTCGAGAGCTCTGCTGTGGCTGATCGAACCTAAACTTTGTCTCTCATGGTTCACGAAAACATTACACTAGGAAAATCAGGCTCTTCGTATGGCGTTTACGTACAACACTGCGACGTAAATACATTTTAATTATTTGATAATATTATGAATGAATTCAGATTCAGAGTGCCCTACCGTTCAACCATAATTCACAACGACTTAATTAATAAAATTAAAAAGTTAACGGTCTCGAACAGATTTCTTCTGAAACTCTACCTTAACAACGTACGGTATCGCCGCAATTGTTTTTCCTACTACGTTCCGTTATCGCGCGAAACGAAGTGGTAACGTGTTGTTATAACTCGTAGAAAATGCGTGTGTTGTGTGTGTGTGTTTTTTTATCGCTTATAAAGTATAGGTTTCGGGATAGTGCGTGCAAAGTCAAAATCGTAAACCACAATCATTGTTCAAAGTCAAAACGTTTTCGTACGATTTCCGTCTGTGAAATATTCAACACGGTTTGCATACATTTAAACTGTACGAGTTTTGGCGCGTAGTCTCGAAGAAAAACACACGAAATATTATCATATGATCCGTCGATAATGCGAAAGCGTCGATGTATTTTTGCCGTCCGCCGTTTTTTTAATGACGAGTTATGTTGTAAAAAATTGTTTACTTTTCTGTTTTCTCAATCTGGCGTGAATTTGTCGGTTTATTCGAATTGTTTTCGACAGACTTTCCATAGTAATTTGTGAATTTTCAAATGCGTTCGCGATTTCTCGGCGTACAGCGGACGCGCACCCTTACAAGTGTCGGCGTTACGGGTTTTAATTGGGTTGTGATTACACACGCTACGAGCGTGTATGCAAGTGTGCAGACCCTACAGAAACGTGTCTGTTGCAGCGGCAAATCTTCAATTGTTGTTGTATTCACGATCTGTACGTCGTACATTTATGTATACGAGGTGTGTAAATAAAGTAATGAGACTGATAGTGTATCTAGTTATCTGGCAGCATTAATAGCTTTTCGTTTGAAAAATTGTACAATGGAAACATCAACTCCAGCGTTAGGTGGACTCCCAGGGTAATTACTTTGAAGGGGATAATGTAAAATTGTTATTTTAGTTCAATAAAAATATTCTAAAAAATCAATCTCATCACTTTATTTACACACCTCGTAGTTATGATCGAGACTAGGTGCTTACACAAGTGGGGTTTTTTGGGGTTCACCCCCCCCCTGAAATTTCGGGAAAAGTATTCAATCTATAACGAAATATAAATGGTTTTTATCAACGAGGGAGGAATTAGATAAAAATATGTTGGTTTTATTACTATTTATTAGTTTATTACTATATTCTTATTATTGACTTTTCTAATTTTAAAATTGATACGGTGAATACGCACAGGCCGCATTGTTATCGTAAAATTTTTTATAAAAAAAAAAAAAGGAAAACAATGGGAAACAAATAATTTTTCCATTAAAATTATGTAAAATTGTTTATAAATAAATATGAAATTATACAATCTTAAACCCCCTCCCCAAAAAATATTTTTTGTGTACGCGCCTGATCGAGACGTTTTCTCTGATAATTGATCGAATCACAGAATACGTCCGTGTCTCGTGATAAATTCGAAATCCTACCATAATAATTCCTTTCATAATAATTTTTTTCAAATATAATATCGATTTCGCCAATAAATTATACACGCTTGTTATCCCGATAACAGTGGCGGATCCAGAAATTAATTTTAGGGGGGAAGGGAAAGCAAAATTACTATATAACTTGATTGAATGAATATATGTGTGAGAGAGAAAGAGATAGCTATGAGCACCGACGTTACGAAGAACGACCACACTCCAACAATATAGTATGATAAGTGAAAAAGTGATATTTTTCAATATTCTATGAACAAAATGAGGTATTTCGGGTGTTGTCGGTGTTGGTGCATTACTATGGAAAGCTGGTTGGGGGGGGGGGAATTGTCCCATTTGCCCGCTCTTGGATCCGACACTGCGGCCGATAATGGACGAACGTAGTCCTTTTTCATCTGACGTTTATAGAGTTATTTACTTTACTTGTACAGTTGGATTTTAAAAACAAGATTTTCGGTGTGAAGCGTGAATTCCAACATTTTACGCTTTGGAGGTTAGGTTAGGTTAGATCCCCCAGAAGGGGAAAAAATTAATTTACGCCTTAAATGAAACGTATTATATCATAATATAATAATTATATTTATAAGATTCCAAACTCAAATACAAAATATATTACGAAATTGTATTTAGAAGTCATAAACCACTTATTTCGTGAGAACAGAGGAAGAGAATATTCATTTATTTCCTATATTGTCACTTATATATATATATATTTCATTATGTAATAACTTGCAGCGATATGGTAAAGATACTCACTCAGTATATATAAATGATTTTTTTTGATCCCCTCCCCCCCAGAAAAAATTTGAAAATACGCCACTGATTACATGTATATATACTCTTATCACTATGGTTACGGATAATGTTAATATTTATCGTATCGACGTTTCAGCCGAGTGTACGTACATCAGCGGTCTTGCACGACGACGGCAGAAAACGCGTCCCGGACAAGTACGCATTATAGAATGTATGATGACGTCCACAGTGGCGTGTGTTTCGTCAGTAGTTTTCAGCGAAATTCCTATTTATTCACGTGCATCGTACTTGACGGTTAAAATTCGCAAAAGAGATGTAGGTATATCGTTTGTGTGTTAAATTGTTCGGGATGTCAAATAATGTCAACGAGTTGCGTTCGCTTGAATCGTTATTCTTATTACTTTTAGAAACGAATTAAATTGTGAAATAAACTATTAAACGGCATTAAATCTTGTCTTTACATAGTTGTATACGACGAACTCGTATTCAATATTAATACCGTGACGCAACGGACGAGGTAAAACATAATATATCAACACACACACACACACACAGACACAGACACACACACACACACACACACACACACACGCACACACAGGGTGGTGATTTCTTAATAATATCCACCTCTGTTTTGATCTGTGTGCAATTTTATTGTGAATATTTGATTATGTAATTATGCGTGTAAAGTATTAAAGAATAAATAAAACTGCACGAAAAAAAATAATTTCAGTATATTTTGTACACGTGATTTTTGAGTTCTAGTTTTCTTAAATTATTAAACTATTGTTTATTACATAGCGTTATGAAAGTTTTTTCCCACCTCGGGAAATACTTTTGAGATAAAAGAAAAATGGCTTGTTTAAAATGCCAAATAGATGAATTTTCGGATCAACTACAAAGTAACTTGATGAAACTTACAGACAATGTTAGGTGTATCAAAAAGTGTTAACTGGAAAAAAAATAGAAAGGAAATAAATTTCATTGAAAAACCAATAGATCTTTCGATTTATTAAGAATCTAAAAACTGTAAATACTAAGTAAAATATTTTTCATACAAATTAGTAGGCGTTTTGAATTAGACGTAGAAATCATCTTAAATTCTAAAATGACATAAAGATAAAATTGACAAGTGTATGCTTAAAAAAACATTCTAAATTATTTACATATAATATGTATTATGTTTTTTGGTTTGGTAAAACTTTTTTTTTCATTATGATTTGGCATTTACACATATTTCACCTCTGTGTACAAATCGTGCATAATCTTAATTAAAAGAATTTACTCCATAAATATTTTAATTGCAGTGACGTAGTGGTTTTTTTTTTGTCGTTCACTGCGCGCCATGATAATGTGAATAATTTTCGACGTTGATTCAATCACAACGTAGGTACCGATCTGTTGTCGTCCCGCCGTGCCGCTGACGACGAGATATGAATTTACGGTTATACCTGTAACGTGATAATATCTAATGGAAATCGTAAAATAATAAAATATACGATACGATTTTTGACATCTTTGATGGTTTTTTTTTTTTTGTGATTTTCGTAAATTCTGAGTGAAGGGGAGGATCTTATGGTTTTACTATGTACTTTTTATTCTTTCTTTCTTTTATTTTAATTATTATTATTATTATTTTTTTTTTAATCACTTTTTGCTCAACTTAACTTTGTCCAAAATTTTCATCCAGCAACTCTATAGAAATTTCGTAAATTTGATTTAGATGGTACTTTGAGGTTTTAATCAGCTCTCATCTCAATAGTTTTTTCCAGGTAACTGGAAAAAAGCCTCAAATGGACCAAAACGGCGACATTTGCCATAAGCGACACTTCCATTAAATTAAATTTACTAATTTCGTCATTTCTCCAAAAATAATGTCGCTAAAAACTTGAAATTTTCATCATATACTATTAACGTATCACTACATGTTTTAAAAAAGTATCGAAAAAAGTTGACTACTTTTGGACTGAAAACAGAAATTTGAAAACACATTGTTTTAACAAAGTTTATTAAGCCTTTAAATTAATTGTATTATAATTATTACGTAATAAATTGTTTTCACGTCTATTTTCTACTTTAACAATATTTATTTGAAAAAGTCTAAACTGTACATTTTACTTCGGGGTTATCCCACGGGGTGAAGTTCGTACATTTTATGATCTAATAGGTTTCTCTTCTAAGGGTCATCAACCCGAGGGTTGGTTTGCACCTAGAAGAAGGTGTTACTAGGGAAGGGTTTGTACTGTGCAGTGGTTTCCCGTTGCCTTCTGCACGGGTTATGGTTAAGGTTTATGTTTTGTGTTTTCCGACGCCAAATAAAACGGAAAATAAATAAACAAAACACATGAACTGAGTGCGACTAGGCGATAACAGGCCGGCACCGAATATCGGTGTGCATGTGACGTGTATTCGCTGTAATCGTCAATGTCGATCGCGGTACCGACATTATGATATTATTATCCAAACAATAATGGACCCGGAGCGAAATGTTTGGGATTCCGAGTAACGCGACAGGACCGCCATCCGCCGCCGTCGCCTGGAGAGCCCTCCTTGTTTTCAACCGGGCCGCGGCACACCGGGAAATCACCCCTCCGGGCCCTTGACACGGTTACACGGCTCCGACCGGCTCGGATAGTGTTATTGTGTTTCGGGTTTGAAATTATTCAATGTTACAGTGAACAAAATTCGGACGAACCAACGGCCGGCGGTGTCGTGCGCCACGTACACACTTTATATAGGTACCATTGAAAAAAAAAAAAAAAAAATTAATTAATTAAAATTTTAACGGACAATCGTCGCCATTGGACGATGCGGCGGATTCGCGTCTACCGGATTGTTTCCGAACGGGGGAAGAAAATCCCTCCCTAGGGAGATTAGGTTTGGTACCGCGTGGGGGGCAATATAGCGATGATGAAATCGCGAGAATAAAATATGAATGGTGCGAATGAACCACCCCTAAAATTAAAAAAAAAAAAAAAAACAATAAGTTACGAACTCAATTTCATATAAATGTTTTGGATAGTAACAATAAAAATAGATGTCATCCAATTTTTATTTCTACTCGATTCGGGAAGGCGTGAGATTTTTCAAAAGGGAGGGACCAGGGAGGGTTGTAGGTTATGAACAATAGTCGTGAAACGCTGAGGTAGACTTTTGAAAAATTTCGACTGAAATTAATACGTCCGCGATAATGCAGCTGCGACGGCACCAATAAATAATAATAGTGATAATCGTGTGCGTGAAAATAAATTGCTTTTCCGCGACGTCGCGACGTTCGGAAAAGGTTCTTTAATGTCTGACGGCGGCGGTAACAAATCGGGTTCGTTCGCTTTTCGCGGACGTCAAATTTAATTTATCAACGGCACAACGATCGTAATTAAAATTAAATGTCGATGGTGGTTATTTTTTAAATTTTAATTTAAATTCAAATTTCAAAAAGGTTTACGGTCAACGACCTTTTATATCAGTCGAACCGTGTGATTAAAAAAAAAAAAAATAATAATAATAATAATAATAATAATAACAATCATAATCATAAAAACGTACAGAGAAAGGACGCGGCGGAGATCATCGAGAGTTGTCGGGGGGCCACTCGTCTCACCTTGGCTGCAGTCGTAATATATTACAGTGCCTCCGCGTTTGCGGCATGCACCCGATGCGCGATGACGATAATGATATTAATTTGAATTTCAATCAGCGTCGTATTCGTAGCACGAATTCACGTGAACAGAGTTCGGTTCGTCCGACAAAAAAAAAAATCGTAACCGTCGACCACAAACAATATTCGTCGTTTCTTCGCCGTCTTCTCTCGACTGACTCGTGCAGTATTTTTCACCGTTCGCCGCCTACACGATCTTAGATCCTAGAACAGTGTTGCCGCGATTTTCACGTCGACCTAGTTGAATTATTCATTCGGGACACGGGAAAATATTTCCGGGGGACGGAGGTGTGGGAGTTGAAAAAAAAAAATACATTTTTACTATTGACATTTTCATCAAGACGCGATCGTTCTGCGTTTTAATTTACCGATCCAGTGATTTTCGTAGGGGTTTCTACCCCCGAGCCTAGTCTGTGTCCATCGTCGTTCGGGACGGATTCACGCGATCGATCATACAGATGTAGTGCACGAAGCCACACGTTTTTAGCGAATGAAAAAAAAAAACAATCACGCGAAATGGGAAAACCTTCAAATTACGAATACTTAACAGAAACGCGTGGCATTAGAGTCTCTGATGCTTTACGCTGTGGCGTTTTTTCGCCAAGGGCAGCGGTATGAAACAATGTTTTCGTCTACGGTGATGACTAGCTGGCTGGAAATCTAATCGCATAAAAAGATTGCAAAAAAAACGCCTTTTAAAAAATACGAGGACGACTTGGAAAACTCAAAAAAGGAACTTTAAAATGGCTATTAATAATAGATAACCAAAAAATTAGAGTAAAAAAATTATATCGTGCGTTTATTAGTTTGGTTTTTTTTTTTTTTATAGTATTTTATTCAATTTTGTAAACGAGTCTTCTATAGATGTCATAATCACTTGTTGATAATTCATTCTAAAGCAAAAATTTTGAAAACACATTTAGGCATTTAAATTTTTATTTACACCGATTTCTGCCGAAAATTTCGAGTTGATCGCAATAAATTACACTTACTAAAAAAAAGTGAAAAACGATCTGAAAAAAAATCTCAGAAAAAGCTTCTAAATGGTTGAAGTTTGTGAAAAAAAATGCAAAATAAAAAAATACGATAAAACAATCAGCGTCACCCAAAACACGTTTTCTATTTAAGGACCTACGTCTTGGAACACCGGGAAAAAAAAAGAGGACGTCGCATCGAAATCCTAGCCCTCACAATAACGTTCTACAGGGCAAGACCGTTTGAAGCGTGCTTTCGGGCGGAACGTAATCCAGAGGATCATGACGTTTCACACGGCCCCCCCCCAAAAAAAATATTGAAATCGGTCAAGGATTTAGCCGCGCACCGTTTGCCTAAACTACGTCGACGTGTCTGAGGGTTCGTGTCGACGTCCGTCGCACGCGAAACCGTCCTGCGAAACAGATCGTTTCGACTTTGCATGATACTCGGTCGAGTATGACGGCCGCGGTGCCGAGGACGCTATGTGTTATTATTATAATTAAAACGCGTGTGAATTTTCGTTCGGAGATCGCCTCCCCTGCCTGCCTAGTTTCTTAACGCGAATATATATAATTCGTACATCACCGTATCGCAGTGGTTAATAATCTTTCGGTAATGGCGCAGTTAAACAAATCGTAACTTTTTTTTTTTTATTCACTTTAATAATATTAAAACATTAAAAAAATAAATAAATACAACGAGCAAATAAGTTGACATCGAAAAGTGACTTTGAAGACGTTGAAAAACTTTAAGTTGTCCAATGATAGTAACCCTGTCGCGACGTGTTCGGCTCGATCTAGGAGTGACAAATGGTTCGAGAAGATCTCAACACCACCGTCTTTTGAAACGGCGAGTAAGGTTGTCGGGAATTCAGGCTGATTTGCGATGAGTGGATTTGGATGGCGAAAAAGTTTTGAATGAAACTTTTTACAATGAGATTTTAATTGAAGTTTCAACTGGTTCCATGTTTAAGTCTTTAAGATAGGTACCAAGGAAACATACCAAGGATCTTACGTGATAAATCATTAGGTACTCAAATATGTATTTATTTTTTTTAATCGTTTATGTATGTATTGAAAATTATACATATGACAGTGTATGTATCGGCGTGCGCAGAACTTTTGTACAGGTGCGGCATTATTTTTTTATCGTTGGTCCTCAGTTTGTCTAACGGTAATCATAATCTAATTTTATGATAGCCATGGTAGATATTGAGGTCATTGGGGGGGGGGGGGGCTTAGCCCCTCCAAAAAATTGAAAGCCCCAAAAATTATTTAAAATTTTTGAAAGTAAAAATTACTTATTATGCTGTTTTTCTTGTTTTATTTACCTTGTTATCAGGATGGATTTATATTTGTACCCGTGCGCACGCCTATGCGTATCGTATAGAAGATTATGTTACACGTAGTCGATGAAACAAATCGAGAAAAAAGTCGCGATTTTAAAAAGAACAAATGAAAAAACAGAATCGCTCACTCGTTTTTTGCGTTTTGGCGGAACACTTGTTTAAAAAGTTCACGGAAAGCCTGTTCCGTGAAATGGTGATTGAAATACACTGCCGTATCGTTGCGTTATCGCGTCATCATAATGTGTCCCAAGAGGATTTACAAATATTACGGTTTAACCCTGAAGGAAACGCATAAAGCTTTATTTTTACGAACAAAACGACATTTTCCATTAAATTTTTTTATCTACGTGATTTTTTAGTTTTCTTAAGCGGTGATATTTATCGAAAACACATTATTAAAAAAAAAAACAGTATTTTTTTTATGGAAGTTCTGATTTTTCTAATTTTGACTGTCGGACCAATAATCGAAGAGCGGCAATCGTTTTAAGTCACCGTACATTCTGACCAATCAATAAGGACTTATACATTTTGAAAAAAACAAAAAACAAAAAACTTGTAATGCGTTGAAACATGTTTCCTTTTAAAATACCATGATGTAAGTAGTGAGTGAGTATTTATTAAATTTACAAACATTAAAATATCACGGATAAAAAAAAAAAAAAAAAAAAAATAGGAATAGTAAAAAGTAATTTTTTTTTCATAACATTGTAGTTTTAAATCGTACACGAAAAAAAAATTCAAATTTACGCGTGTTACAAGGCTAAATCGTCACACCAGGGAAATCTCGTGAGAACATTCTAACCGCGTATAACAAAATACACTACTAGTAGATGTGAGTAATAATACGAGTGTTGTTATTTTGTTATTATTTTGAGGATATGCCATTCGACGAAGCGCAAATTATTACTATTATTATTATGATTATTATTATAATTCGTTTTGGTCTTCACGCGTCCGCGAGTCGGCCGCGTTCGTTTCGTATTCCTTAAAACAGTTAATAAATACGGCGGAATCGCGTTTATAATAATTTCGATTGTTATCTCCGAGGCGGCACGCGCAGGTTACTGGAAACGATATTAAGACGCCAAAAACCGAATGTTTGATCGATTAACTCGATTATTTCTCCGCAATTCAAATTAGTCTCGTCGAATATATTATACGTGACGACGTCCCGGGGAAGGGTAAATTTAATTAACGCACGACTATCGAACCGCCGCGCCGCCGCACCTTCGGAATTGTCGCGTTTGCCAAATCTCCACGTGCTACACGCAACGTTTACTCGCTGACGTTTTGCATCTCGGGTTTCCGCTATTTATGATATCACGGTAAATCGGCCCGCTCGCTTAATCGTGCTGCACACTGGGCGTATATCATACGAATACACTGACCGTAATACCAACGGTTTGTCTTCATTCGTTCCCTGCGAGTATTTCGACGGCGACAATCCAAAAGGGCACGGCCGCCAAAATCCGTATCGTACTCGGCTATCGGTCGATATAGTTTTTATCGATCGAGAATTCAACTCATCTGGTTCGATTTATCACCTAAAATCTTCACGTTCGCCCACCTCGACGTAGATTAAAACGTGGCCGCCCGCACGACCTTCTCCGGTTAATACTGCACACAACACGATCATCTACTTATTTATTAGTCAACTAATATAATTGTTGTTTATCGGATCATTGTTATATCTAGGGCTGGGATTTTAATTCCCTAGAAAACCCCAAAAAATGCCCTAAAAAAATGCTTATATGATCTAAACAAATTTATTTTTAATAATTTTAATATAAATTACAATAAAAAGTTTAAAAAAATGCATTGTAAAAATCTATTACAAGTGTAAACTGTAAATACATAGTTTTAGTATAAATCTAAAAAAAGTTTTTTTACGAATTACGAGTACCTACTTATAATCTGTTATATTTATTTAAAAACGATGTTGGAGTAAAATTCTTAAAATCAAATTTCAAATTCATACACTTGGTTTCCAAAAACTCAAAAAATTCTCCAAAAACTCTAAAATGCCCTAAAAAATGCAAAATAAACTTTCTGATTCTCATTCAAATGTACATAAAACAAATTTGTGACGAGCATTGCACAGTGAGCTTTGGAAAACAATGCAAAGTGCATCGAAATCCCTGCCCTAGTTATATCCATAGGCGCCGCCAGGTATTTTATCACGGGGTGGTGCATCGTGCAAGTATACGCCGATTTCTAAATAATGCTTGTATACGTAATAATAATAATAATAATAATAAAATGCGTAATCAACCATTTTCTCTAATGGATCTTCATCCATATGCTATGAAAAACACGAGTAAAGTACAGTTTATTTGCATATCAAATGATATTGTAAAAAAAAAAAAAATTGAAATATTTTCTCATCAAATTTTGTAACTGAAGCCACAATACGGTATGCAATGTGGGAAAATAATATAAAACCATTAGGTTCTATTGAATACTTAGATTTGATCGAAATCTCAAACATTTTTTATCACACTGCGGCCGACGCAATCAAGATCGGAGCAACTCTTCCGACAACAACTCGCAGTATTGAACGATCATTCGGTAATTAAAGACGAGTCAAGACACGGGACAGAGCCACTATGGGTGATGATCGGTCGTCCGGATTTTGTATGAAGAGTGTACACAGAAAGAGACAAGAGAGGATGAAAAATTCGTTGAAAATTCAATCGAAGAATTTGGAAAAAAAAACAAGGCGTTTAGCTTTACTATTTAAAAAAACACAACTATTATAATACATAATGTAAATAATATTTATCGACAATTATGTAAAATAAAACAGTTCCAATAACATCCAATTTTTTTAATTTAATTAAATTTTTAATTTTTTTTTTTTTTTGAAAAGCCAGGGGATCGCAAGTGTACACCCTTCCCCTCCTCGTTGCGCCCATGGTTATATCTATATGTTTAGTTATTATTATTATTGATATTTACACTGTTATTTTAACGTATACTACCCACTGTAACCAAAATAAATGTCTACTATTGTAGACAACTTATCTTAATTTTTATCTCACCATATTATGATATAATATCATTAATTAATATTGTGTTCAAACAGTTAAAAATGTACTGTTATTATATTTGTCCGTGGATGTGAAGAGCCACAACAAGGAACATCTTATTAAAAAATAAATAAATGAATAAATAAAAAATAATATTGAATGATCATTTAAATAATAGATCAAAACTCAACTTTGTTCTTACTGACATTATTTTTTTCCTTTAATCGGCCTTGATTTCTCAATGTATAAAACCCACTTAAAATATCACATTATAATTGTTTAAAAAATAAATGCACCATGTCGATGAGTGTACGGCCATCATTATGTCATTGTAGTTGAATTTAATTTTCCAGCTATTTTTAAATTTTATACAATTTAGTTTTTTGACTTCTTAAGATCACCAGTATCTTGATCATATGTTTTAAACTTCAAAGCTGTTAGAAAAAATATGTATTGAAATTGAGACCAAATTAAAGCATATTTAGTTTATGATTTTGTAATAATAATAGTTATGTTATCAACCCACGAATCGCCTAAATAAACAGTTTTAAAAATGTGATTAAAAAATTGAAAAATATGATTTTTAAAAACCGGTTTTAACCGATTACCGATGACCAAAAAACCTTATAAATTAATGTGTTTAAACGATTAACGGTTATCATAGTGTTTGAAATATCATTCAAAAATTTATTTTTGGTTTCGAATCTTTTGGCTTTTTTAAAGTTCGGTTCGAGTTCGATTAAATATTTAGAAGGCGTATGGGTATGGCGTATGGGTTCGGTTCTGTTCAGATTCGATAATTTTTGAGAAAGTTCGGTCCGAGTTTGGTTTGACCTTAAAAATCTGGGTCCGTAACATCACATATATTATGTTGTTAGTGCGGTTACGATTGTTTATTAAAACCAATTAATCATACCGAGTTTTAAAGTTATTACGACGGAGCACGATGGCTTATGTGTTGAATTAAAATAATTGTTTAACAAAATGTGTCTAACTACCTACTATGATATTATATATACCGTCATTAGTGGTCGTATTATCATTGTTGTTATTATCTAACTATTGTAACTCATCATAAATCAAGGAGTATAGAAACCGAGAGTTCGGCGAGCGCGATGAGTGAACTTTTCGCTTCACGCGCCTTCATACTCGTCGTTTATTCTTACTCGGCGCGATTTTAGATTCTGAACGAAGCGACGGATCTAGTAGGTAGTTTTAAAATTATTTCTATATTTTTATTCGAGTAGTGGATTTTGCCCGCAAAATACATCCATCCTTCTATAGATCATTTATCAATTTTTTTATGCACATTAAAGATATCATTTTTCTCTATTCTCAATAGTTATCAATGTGGCTCGGAAGTAGTAGGAGTTGCATATTGTACAGTATACCCTTAATTTATAGCAGATCAAGCTAGAAATCCGATCTATACTAGCGTGAATTGAATAATTGAAAATTAAAATTTCATATTTTGCACGTTTGGTCAATTTTAGGAAAAATGTGCATATTTTGTAGACTTTCATGTGCATATTATACATATTTCATAATTTGAGAAAAAAATTGATTTTCTTCTTTCTTAACCTGTATATTTCAATTAATTTTGAAAATAAAACTAAAAATTAACAAGTAGAAAGTATTAGTGGTTCAATGAAACAACTTAACAGGTATTATAAAACATATATTTTTTTCGTAATTTCAAAAATACTGAAAAAATATTTTATATTTTATTTTCAGCTCAAATAAGATGTTAAAATGCCAACCACTTATTCATTTTTGTCGGTTACAAATAGTTTTTTTGTTAATTATTAATTTATTAACACCATAAGTTGTATTTTTTTTTTTTTTTTGGAATTGAGAATAATTTGTTGTGTATTCGTTAAATTTATTTTCAATGCATATTTGTATGCAAATATTTAAACTTTTTTAGCTCCTACAACTTCCGAGCCCTTGTTATCACCATTCGGTGATAACTATATCGTAAAAACGATGATAAAACATACCGAAAACGAAATTTCCACAAAACTCACTCAACTTGTTTAGAAAACTCCGAGAGTAACAGACTCTACAGACATTTGACTACATTTTGACAAAACAGAGACGATTTGAAACTATTCTCCACTTTACCCGATAAGATTTTCGATTCTTATTGACATAAATTCTAAATCTCAAAAAAAAAAAAAAAGAGTCGTATTTTTTTTCTCGGGACACATTAAAGTTAGTTCTCGAATCTTTTTACATTACGCCGGAGCTTCGCTCGCATAGCAATTTTTACCGTAGAAATGATTTATCGTTACCACCAATGACACCTGCGATTCCGCGACCCGAGTCCGAGGATCCGAAGAGCGAGGTCGTGTTCGTAGGGCGAAACGTCGCGGTATTTTTTATTTATTTATTTATTTTTTGAATACGCGCTCGTGCTCGTGGCGGAACGACTAGGTGATTTAGTCGTTTTCACCTCGTTTTCTAGCCGTTATTTTTCGGTGACACGCGGCATTATGATTATGCTAATAATAATAATAATAATACCACGACGATAATTTAAACTCGAAAGTTTCGGAGGGTCGGGTCTTCGGGTGACTGAGCCGAGCGCGCGCGCGCACGCACAAATAAATAATCGTTCACCGTGACCGGAAGAACAGCAGCCGTATTTAAATTACAAAAGAACGGCGTACGATATTCAAATGTGCAGAAATCCAATAGAAGGCGACCGGCGCCGTTTCCTCGGGAAATTCGCCCGGGGCCGGGGAAAAATACATATTTTACGCCCAAAGCCGCGGGACTTTCGGGGGGACGTGCGAATGCGTACACATAAATTCTGGGTTTCGTTTGTCGAAAAGAAAAAACCAAAAAAAAAAAAAAAAACAAATTCGAGACTGCCGAGTGGCGGCGGCGGCGGCGGCGGCGGTTTTAAACGCAAATTTGCTAAAACCACCGCGACGCGACGCGAGAGATTCTGCGAACCGTGGTCCTGAGCACAATATACGCTCCCGTCGGTTGGCTCGGGAAACGGTCGAAATATTATTACATTATAAATGCGCCAGAGGCCCCGTGCGCTCGAATAGATTTCTTCGCCAGGTCTTTTTTCTGCGATCTAGCCATTTCGCGGAATAACGAGCGCGCGCCGCTTCGTTATTGCGTCCGATGTACGCGCAGTGTTGCGAAAGGAAAAAAAAATAACAATAATTATATATATATATAAAAAAAAAAAAGGTTTTCTGTTTTAATTACTTAATTATATATATATATAAATTTTTTTTAATAAGAAATTTGTTTTGAACATTATTAAAGCGTATTAATCGTTTCTTTTCTTTTTTTTTTTTTTGTATAAAAAAAATTAATTTAAAAACATTGTTGTTCACGAGTTATGAGAAAATTTAAAAGCAGAAAAACACATTCCTAACAACTTAATTAGGTATGTAAAACATTTATACAACAACAGCGCAGTAAGAAACTTTAACGGACCCGATGCTCGACGTGCCCGGGCAGTGTAAAATAACTAAATAAACGATTTTCTCGAGCGAAAACTAATAAAATAAACATCCGATAAAACTTTTACAATAATAAAATAGAACAGCAATTTAAAAGAAATACACACTGGAACACGTCTTGAAAAACTACGAGTGGCCACGAGCAATAAATATTTTTCAAACTTAAATAATACCGACATGGGAATAATAAATAATACGTATGTGCATTACGCGAGTTGTAAAACTATAACAACAGTGGATTATAATTTATAAATATCATAACCCATAAAATAATAACCCAATACGTCTTGTACACAGTTATACTAGAGAATATTGTCGATATCGCAATTCATTACGAATTAACTAAACAAAATATTTATAAAGTCTTTTGTGCAATATTATATTCTAAGCCGGGTATAAGATCTATACGAGGTACGGTGTTAAATAACGGAAAATTCTAGAGATGTAAGAAGCTCGGTAAATTTTTACCGCGTACATTTACTGGTTAGGTAAATTACCGGTAAATTTACCAATTATTTTTTTACTGGTAAATATTTTTTTTACCGAAATAACTATCATGTAATACCTTAAATGAAACGTCTTAATGAGTTGAATATTCATGACGTATCAGTAGAATGGAATAGTTGATATCATAAAACTTAAAACGTCAAACGTTCTATTTATAACTAGAGAAAAAAAACAAATAAAACTAAAAAATTAAAATTAATTTTATTATTATTATTATTATTTTTTGTTTATGTTATGTCAAGGTACTTAATGAATCTGATTTGATCGATTTACAATTTATTTTATAGGTAAATTTTTAATGTACATATATTAATAATATATTATATTATATTCATATAAAATAATTTAAAATACAAACAAAAGTCAATAATAGTATAGTGCACTACAAGGTACTTATACAAAGTCATTATGTTAAATGTATAACACCATGAACACCCTGCTACCCAGTAAAAAATACTGGAAGCGCAGAGTTCATCGGAGTGTACCTAATGTGACATACAAAAATTATCAAAATTTACACAAATTTACAGAATGTTTGGTAAATTTACTTAAATTTTTCTCGGTAAATTACCAACGAAAAATGCACGTGAATTTTTAAATTAAATCTCTGGGAAATTCGAAAATGTACGGCCGCGTTTTAAATTTGCAGACCTTTAATATGTGCGTACGGAAAATACTTAAAACGAAATCAATTATTTAAAATGCTTTAAACATTTTGTTTTTAACATTTTACAACACTGTATAGGTAGGTTATAATATACTACTAAATCGAGTAAAAGAAATTACAACTCGATCTTAACACACACACACACACACACACACACACACACACACACACACACACACACACACACACACACACACACACACACACACAGATGTGAACTACACTGCGTTTGATGTATCGGATACGTCGTAAACGTAAGTACGGCGATTTTTCACAGTTGTAAACAGAATTAAATTCGATATTGGAAACGGCGTTATTTCGTTTGCACAAAGCGCCCGCGATAGCCCGCGATAATTCGACGTGTTGGATGTTTTTTTAAGTACCTGCCCGGCCCGAGAGCGATGTGTTACGTCCGCCACTACGCCATAATATATACCCAGTACCCACCTATATTACGGCGTTCCCGGAAGACAGCGTCGATTTGTCGTTTTTATTTACGTCCCGCGATCAATGTCGGCCACCACCCGCCCCCCGGCCCCGTTGATGTTTCATTGAGTTTAAACGAGGGAAAGCGTTCGCACGCACGCACGCACACACACACACACACACACACACACACACACACACACACACACACACACACACACATTCTGCGTCAAGCGGTTTTCCCTTCCGGACCGTTGGCCGAAGACTTTTGACGAAGACTTTAGACGGCGTGTCCTAAAGGCTAAATCACTAAATAATGATATCATAAGCCGTTTGAAAAACGTCCGAACGAAACCCATGCGAAAACCACAATATAACGTACAGGCCTATATCTTCTTGCTATATCCTCTGATTCGTTCTTATCTTCCCTGTCTCCTCTTGTTCTCATCATTAAATCCTTAATATATCGTCTTAGTCTTGCTGATAAAACAGTTACGTTTTTCTGGATCCCTAGTCATGTTGGTATAGCCGGTAATGAGCGTGCCGACCACCTAGCGTTCTCAACAAAATCCCTCACCAATTTTTCTCCTTATAAAACTCCTGCTTCAGACCTTCTTCCGATTCACCGTAAACTATTGCACAATGCCTGGCAAACTAAATGGGACTCTCTACCACCTAACTATGCTGCATGGCATAGGCATATAGTTTCCTTTACTCCCAAACATCCTTGGTTCAAAGACCTTGAGATTTCTAAGCACCTAATCATATCCTACACTCGACTTCGAATCGGTTATAGCCTACTTCCTCACCATTCTTCTTAACTCAATTTAAACTCTTCCCCTCTCTGTACACTACATCAAGATGAATCGATATGCGATTTTGATCATATTCTTTTCAATTGCCCTTCTCTCATAACTAGTAGGCAACTCCTTTTTTCTTTTCTTTCTTCTTTTGGCTATATCTCTCCCGATTCTAATCTTCTTTTCAACTACCGATTCATTCCAATCATCCGTCCTCTTATCCAATTCATTCATACTGCTGGCTTTCTTATTTAAAGCTTATATTTAGTTTATAATTATATTGTAATCGCTTTGCTGTAATTATTTTTTTAATAAAAAAAAAAAAAAAAAAAAAAAAACCGTACAGGCCTGATTTGAGCCCGCGGAAACGACCGTCGTCGGCAATCATTACTAGTCCGAATTACGCGTCACTGTGGCGTCAAGACGCATCCACGTCGTCACGTTCGTCTAGAGTTTTTTTTTCTTTTTCATTCGCATTTATTTAAAATATTACAGCAATAGAATAACGAATACAGTCATAAACAGGGAACGGATTTATATGTAAATGCATATTTTTATCAAAACAAGATATTTAAGATTCGATAAAAAATGTTCATGATTCAAATCATTTCTATTAAAATTATGCTACTTTTATTTTACATATTTTGGTATAATTAAATATTTTTACGTATTTGGTAAACCAGTACACATTTTGTACATATTTTAGAAATTTTTGATTTTTCGTCGATTTTCGACGACCAAACATTGTCTTATCAATACTATTCTCAACACCTTTCAAAAATACAAGAAATTATTTCAAAATTAAATCCAGAAATTTCTATCGCTATGGGTAATAGCTAAAAATATGCGGAATGAAAAATTGAAAAATAATTTAATTTTCATCTTATCTAGTGAATTTTAGTATTGTTGCCCATACAATTACAAAATTAGAAACAAAAAAGACGTCCTTAAATGATAGTATGTAAATTGTTGAATCAGCGATTGAAAAATTAAAACTCGTAAGCGGGCCTACAGGAGATGTTGTAAAAAAGAAAATTGATGCTGTTACAGGAAAAAATCCATGCTATATTGATTTTAAAACAATCAATGACATATTGAGTGGCATGAGAGACACCCTTCTAAAAATTTGGAATTATCGCCTTCTGATATTACGCGCTTCAAATATGCTCTAATTACATCGGTTGATGTGGAACGATCATTTAGCTGTTTTAAAAATATTTTGAGACCTAATAGTTGACATTTAACATTCGATAATTTAAAAGAAATTGTAATAATTCAATGCAATAAGTCATTTGATTATTTAATAATTATAATTTGGTTTTTTTTTTATTATTACATTTCCTCACCATATTTGTATGTTTTTAGCACATATTTTATAAATTATACTTCCATATAATATGTGTACATGTTTCTGTATTTTTATTACATATATATCCGTTCCCTAGTCATAAAGAATAGATATTTACATTTTTTTTTTTTTTTTTTTTTTTTTTTAATTAGGAAGCCAGCAGTAAGTTGATAATAGGAGTTGAATAATAAGAAATAATAAAAATGAGGAATTTTTTAATAAGAAGGATAAAAGGAATTGAACGAGAAGTGAGGTTGGAATCGGGTGTAATGTAACCTAGAGAAGAAAGGAGTGAAAAAAGGATCAACCTGTTAGAGGAAAGAGTATGGCAGATAAAGACAATGTGTTCCAAGTCACAAATTTTTTATACTTGGTGTAGGAAGCAAAGGGGAGAGGAATTAAGATTAGGTTTATAGGAGTGATGGGGAAGTAGGCTGTACCCTATGCGAAGACGCGTGAAGCTCACAATTAGGCGCCTATCGTCTCGAGTTTGCTGTGACGTTTGCACACACTCCGCGCGGTTAAGACCGCGGGAGACGTGAGTGCGTAATGCGAATTGACGCGATCCCACGAGTGTTTGAACGACGTGGTCCGCGAGGTCGAAATAATTGGGTAGAATATTACGAGAATTCCATCGAAACACTTTCGCCCAAAACGGCGAGGTGAAAATAATAATAATAATAATAATGATAAATAATTAAGGATCCTTTCGAAGGATCAAAGTGTGTCAACGGTTTTTCGACTTAAGCTCCTTATTAAAAACAAAACAAAATAAAATAAAACATTCAATAAATGGATCGCGTCTGAGTTTTTTTTTCACTGTCTACTGGGTTTTACAGTGTCAAAACGATAACGCACGTTCGGATACGTTTGGAGCTAGATAATGGCAGAAGGCTAGACATAATAAAAACACACATACACACACACACACACACACATATGAATATATATGAATAAATATTTCTTTTTATTTTATTTTTCATTTATGTACAATAAACGGGTATTAACCTTTTAGAAATTTTAATAATTATAAGTTATCTTATAATAGCTTATATGTATAGCTTATAGCTATGACAGCTTATCTTATAATGGATTTTAGACACAAAAACAAGTAACGTTAGTATAGTACAAATGGTAACAGTCAACAGCTAAATAAGAATAATTAAATAGTACAGTAAAAATCATTAATTAACATTTTTTCTTAACGCACGTTATTTCTTAGTGGAAAATATGTGGTACAGAGCTTGCGGTCTGTTAATGTAGACGAAAAAAAAAACGTGTGATAAAAAGAAAACCGATTCGACCAAACTACGATGTTGAAACTTGAAAATACGATTACAGTGTGTAAGTTGACCTTTTGCCAAGTCAATCTGTGATTTGAAAATAAAAACCTATCAAGTGAGATGTATATCAACAGACACCTCTCAAAAGTGAACACGTTCCCAGCAAGGCACTTGAGCGTTTTTTTTTTAATTCCCCGGCAATTACATACGATCGAGTTCAATACGTCGAAAAGGCGTAAGCGACTCACTAAACGAATGTTCAGGATATAAATAAAAAAAAAAAAGATTTAAAAATGTAATATCATTTTTTAATAATATTTTATTTTTTTAATTACCTATAATATAGTTTTATAAACCATATCGAAAACTTTTAAGGCGAACATGCCCCGTTTCCAATGAAGTAGTCGTTCGCACTTTTTTAATCATCGATAAAGCTTATATTTGTTTTTATCTGAAAATGTCGATTCGGCCAAAAGCGTCCCTGCAGTGAATACGCTCAATCGGAGTCTGACATGTACATGATAAACATTATAATAAGGTCTAAATAGTGGCCACTCTTCATAGTGGACGTGGACGATATAAATCGATGCCAAAATTATTAATGACCTCTCGTCAAAGGACATACCTATAATATTGTGTGATGGATATGTACCCACTTTGAAATAAACACGTGAATAATATTATTATAATAAATAAATTCAGTAAAGTCAATACATAACAATTATTACTGAATGTTAATGAGCATAAGCATTTATGTTCTCATTTTGTAGGAATATACCCTTAAAAATAAAAAATAAATGCGAAAAAAATGTAATTATAAAATCTCATTTTTTTAAAATTTATATATACGAGTATGAAACATTTTTTAAGAAAAAAATATTTTATATTTATATGATTATTTTTTTCAACATTCCTATTTCAACGTATTGTAATTTTTATTCTGAAAAATCAATATCAAAAATATTTTTTTGAAATAAATCATGTGATAAGAAAACATTTTCGTCAAATCACATGTACTATAAATATAATATTATAAACACGTTATTTTAATTAATACGACCAAAATATTACGTATTACACATTTAAAAACTATTTATACGTTAATACGTATTAAAAAAAAAAAATAATAATAAAAAAATAACCGTAAAATACGGAAATATGCAATACACGTCGAAAAATTGCAAAAAGTGAAAAGATGTGCAAAATAAAACTTCATATTTCGAATGTGTGGACTATGATTTAAACCCGTAGCTTGCCTAACTGCTTTTTGGACAATTTTGAAAAAACTTACAAAATATGCATAATATAAATTCGGGCCCTAGACTCATCGAATAGATCCGAAACACCCTGTACATATTTACTGTGTACAATAGAATCGTTAATGATATTATTATACGTGTACCTAAACACGGTTTAGCGCGCGCGTAGGAGGTTTCGTGTGCCGAACGGTCCGCGGCGATACGTTTGCAACGAGGTCAATCGTCGCTCGGTGCAAGCGCACGCGATGATGGTAAATCGAAAACCGTGTAATTAGTGTTATTTGTTTAGGCGAGCCTCGGGAATAAAACACGTTCGGCGGACGCTGACCCGACTTGTACGGATAATTGTGTGCGAAAAAAAAACGAAAAATACAAAAAAAAAAAGGAATAATTATGAAAATATGATTCGAGTTAGCGTTAGAAAGTGTGCTGAGGAGAATGCCACAACGACAGGCAATGGAATTAAATGAAAACCATACCGTCATAGCATACATTTATGTGGATGATATTATAATTTTGGGAGATACGAAGCAATATATCGTAAACAGTGTGTCGGACCTAATGAAAGTATGCATACAAATAGGTTTGTCGATAAACCAGGAGAAGACCAAATATTATAATATGTCCATGAATAGAGAGGTACGAAATAAAGAAGACGAATCAGACTCGGAAGTCGATGGATAATATCATTTCAACAAGTGCATGACTTCAAATTAGTGATGGGCAAAATTATCTTGGTCTTGCAGTCTTGGTATTGGTCTTGCAGCAAGACCAAGACCAAGACTACGAATTGCTTTGCAAGACCAAGATCAACACTGAGTCTGCAAGACCAAGACCAAAACAAGTGCCACACTGCAAGAGTCTTGCAATATTATTGCAATTTTTTTTTTCAAATTTTCCGAGAAAACATGTCATTTAGTATAGGTTGAAAGAAATATTTTATTAGGAATATAATAAAAACAAAATGTCGCATTTATTTTTACGTACACGGTCCAGGTTAAGAAAGTAATGAATTATTGAATTGTAGAAAACAAGATGATAAATACGTAATTGGCTACTATAAATAATAAAAAGTGGTTTATACAATTACCTACAACTTTTCAAAAATGTATTATTCCTTTTGAATTAACCATAAATTGATAATTACTATATATTAGTTATCCGGTTAGATAAACATTCAGCAAAGTATCAACTTACTTTAAAAAATAAAATTTACAAGATTTTTAGATTATAATAATATAATGGTCTATTGGAAATATGTATTATTATTAATTAATAAACATCAAACATCATATAAATATATTATTGTTGAGTGTTTGCTTAGAGCCTTGCAGGTTTGATCCAAGGGATCACACAGCTACACAATCTAGATTGACTGGTGACTTGATTGAATAGAAACTTACAAAATAAATGTATAAAAAGATTATTATAATTATAATTAACATGATATTTTTTTTTTAATATTGGAAAATGAAATAACTATTTATGTTAGAATTAAATATAAGGTAATAAACAATTAATAAGTTCTATAAACTCAGCATGAATAGAGATATCATTTATTTATTTATTTTAGATTCTGAACGGAGTGAAGAATGTATTGATTTTACAATGATGTGTTTTTTTTTTTTTTTTTTTTTTTTTGTGTCTGTCGACACGATTTGGGGCAGTAAAAATGCTTCGATTGCCTTATATAGCAACTTTTCTGAAAGGAAAGTGAATCTAGTTGGTACTTTGGGGGGTCAAAAGTTAAAAATTTTCAATATTTTTTTAACGCGCCGGGAAAAACCCTTAAAAAATGAGGGAAAAACGGTATATTTTACGCAAAACCAGTTTTCGACAAAATCAAATTTTTTATTTTGCTATAACTCAAAAACTAATCGATGTAAATACTTGAAATTTTCACCAAATGTTTAGATTAGCGTTCTCTATACACCGTTAAATTTTCAAAGTATTTTGACTTATATTGAGCTAATTATAGACAATTGAAATTTTCAATTTTTTTAAGTATTTTTTTTTAAAATAACGATAAAATTTTTTTTTTTGCCAGAAAATCTTGAAAATTTAATACAAGGTTTCTTATAAGTTGTTCCATAACTGATAAAAAAAAATCCAAAATCGTAAGTCACAATTTTTTTTTATAAGTGCTCAAAGTTCCAATTTATACGAAATATGTAAAAATTGCGAAAATTTGCAAATAATTTTGTTGTTGAAAAATCGTAAAATTTTTTTCTTTTATAACTAAGTTTTGAAAATTTGGTACAAGGTTTTTCATTAGTTTTTCTTCAATTATCTGCAAAAAAAACTCTACCGGATTCAGACAAAACAATTTTATGAGTGTTTGAAATTTAAATTTTTACAAAAACACGTTAAACAACGGTTTAGCCTCAAACGATTTTTGCTATTTGTTTTTTTTTTTTCAAAAAGTATAAGTTGTATAAACTTGAAAATTTTATCAGTTGTTTATATTGGCATTTTCTTTATATAATTTTATTTTCAAAAGATTTCACTCATTTTTAATCAATTTATAGGCATTTGAAATATTCGATTTTTTTTATTTTTTTTTTTATAAATGTTGATAAAAAAAATGTAGCTCGGACGAAATACTTGAAAATTTAATAGAAGGGTCCACATAAGTTGTTCTAACTCCCATTCAAAAATTATAAAAATACATAGGCACAATTTTTTTTTATAAGCAGTTGAAGTTCAAAAATCGACAAAATTTGTCGAAATCACAAATTATGTCGTAGTTGAAAATGTATAAAAAATGTTCTACTCAAATTTAAGAAATGAAAATGTATTACAAGGTTGTTCATAAGTTTTGCTTGCAAAAAGTATAAAAAATCTCACGATCGGTTCAATGAAAAAATTTTAACGGGCGTCTGAAACTGTAATTTTTACAAAAATTCAAGCGATTTGCTATAAACATATTATTCACTGACAATTCATCTTCGTTCAGAATCGTTTTTTTTTTATAATATAAAATAATGTCCTAATCTATCCTATAATGCCTAATCTATCAATACATCTCGTGTATCCCACCCAACTCCTGTATGTCTACTCATCACCATAATCTTGTCCGAGGAGCGGAGCGACGATGGACGAACTTCCACCACCATTGTCTTACCGGCTTTTTTTTAATTTCAGATTACTTGTTTACATGATAGTTCAAATTGATATTTCATAGTTTACACGTCAGTGAACTGTTTGAGCGTTAAAGGAACACAATTCGAATGATTTATAAAAAAAGTGTAAAAAGTAAGCCAACTAGCCCCGGTTTCCCCTGCGGGGTGGGTCGTATGTCCACTTCGGGAAATTGTTTTTTTCGAAAAATTGTAAAATTCAAGTGAAAATCGCAAACGACTATGTTGACGTCTTAAGAATGTCTTCCTAAAGTTGGGTAGGCTGGTATCGTCACACTAGGTATCGTCACACACAGTTAAGCTTATTAGTCTGTAAAATCCATTTTAGAAGTGGTTATACACTCTTGAATATTTTTTTTAGTTTTTTTATATATTATTTTTTTAATTTTTTTTTTTTTATGGCGTTTTAGATTTTCCCGAAAACACTTTGAGAACGACCAATCGTGTTGGCGAGTGAAATATTGAAAACCTATTTTACGCTTTGATACTTCGGGCTTTTGAGTGTATACTCGCGGCAACTGTTTTATTCAATATCGAATTCAATGCAAAACTCAACGAAGCAATGAACTTTTTCGTCCTTTAAAAGTCTCGTTTTGAAACACGTCACTCGGGTTTTCAGACTTTTTGACGTGAACGCCTGAAAATACCGCAAGTACACGTGACACGTACCAAAGTTTTCTGGGACGAAAAATCTCACGGGAAAACTCGGTTTCCGTTGAAATGACGTTTCAAAGAATTATCGAATGTAAAAGTTTAAAAACTAACAAAACTTCCACAAAAAAAAATAAAAATTAATCGACTTTGTCGCATCGCTATGATTTTTATTTTTGATTCGTGTCAATGTTAAAATCAACACGAATATTCCGCTCAAATTAAATGAAACGCGTGTTGAATGTCGATTTTCAATTCATCTAAGTAGGTTTTTATTTTTTTACCATTTACGATGACGAAAAATTTTCTCCGAGAATTATATCGGCTCGGTTATTAACATTAAATAACCGTGTCGGATAACAGACTTCTGTTAGAGAATACGTTCTAAGCCAAAGCTCATTAACCGTTCCGACGATAGAATTTAAATTTTTACGTGAGAGTTTTATATGTGTGTGTGTGTTTTTGTGAGAAAAGTACCGTGTTTTGTACATCGGTAGATTTGTACATCTGGAAACTGGTAACCGGTTTGTAATAAAAACTGGCAAAAAACCGTAAATTTGAGAACCGAAAACCGATAACCGCTTTTAGTTTTGGAATGCTGGAAGCAGTTGTTGGTTATCGGTAATCAATGTAAATATGTAAGTGTTAACATCAAAGCGATTACCTCGTATTTTCAATCCCGGTTTTATAATCAAAACCTATTCCCCACCAAAATAATTATCGGTTTTTTTTCTCGAAATTAATACTTGAATCATGTCATGATTATGTCAATATAGTTGAATTTAATTTTCCAGCTATTTTTGAATTTTATATAATTTTGTTTTTTTGTTTTCTTAAGATCGCCACTATCTTGATCATATGTTTTAAACTTCAAAGCAGTTTGAAAAAATTTGTATTGAAATTGAGACCAAATTAAAGCATATTTAGTTTTTGATTTTGTAATAATAATAGTTATGTTATCAACTCACGAATCGCCTAAATAAACAGTTTTAAAAATGTGATTAAAAAATTGAAAAATATGATTTTTAAAAACCGGTTTTAACCGATTTTCCGATGACCAAAAAACCTTATCAATTAATGTGTATAAACGATAAACGGTTATCATGTTGTTTGAAATATCCTTGAAGAAACGGTCACTGGTTACCATAATATCAAAATTAATCGATAATCGGTTACCGGTTTTAAAAAATTTCCCAGCCTTATTGGAAACGGTTTTAAGTCCTAGTAAAAACGATAGTGACGTAGACGCGGAACACAATATCGACGAATGTTTTAATTTTGTCTGTCTGCTCGTGCTTAGCGCGTAATGTTGACACGAGGTTGCGTGAAATAGGTCGGCCATCCAACCTTATTTATTTTATTATTTTAATTATTTTCGGCTGGACACTCGGAAGTTATTTCCAAACTCCGAAAACCGATCGGCATAATATGATTTGCGAAACGTCAAAATATGGTTTGGCGATCAATTGTTTTTTAATCCCTTTTTAAAAAACAATTGATCGCCAAACCATATTTAAACGTCTCTCCGTTGACAACGGCGCAGTGTTTCGCGGCGATGATTCCAAGGTGTGACAGAGACGGATACTTTAAGCCTCCAGTAAGAGAAAAAAACCACCCTCTCGAAATTTCCTAAGTGATTTATTTGTAAAAAAAAAAACCAACATATCACGGTCAATCAAACGCACGATTTACCATACACTCAGAATCTGAAAATAAATCAGGTGTACAAATACTAGGGATGGGCCGATACCACTTATTATCGATATCCGATACTCCGATATATGCTGCCGATATAAAACCAATACCCGATAACATTATGTAAATATTAAAACAGCATTTTTTCCAAAAAAACATGAGCCGATACCACCATAAAACCGATACCACTAACCGATATATATAATAAAACCGATACCCGATAACTCAAATGTTACCTAAAAAAGTTAAAACGTTGATTATTACTCGTAATTATTTAATAGTTATCAGAGTAATTATCATCAATTGTATTACAATTTTGAATTTTAAATAATATTGCTGTCAAAATATTATTGTAATGTGATAACGACTGTCCTGCCAATAATCTATAGTATTTGATATTGATTATTGATAACCTATGGGTTTTTTTGTTTTGTTTTTTTTTTTTTTTTTGAAAATATCGGTTTTGAAAAAACCGATACCGATATCGGCCGATATTTAGTACTGGTTCTAGTATCGGCCCATCCCTAAAAAATACATACACTGATATACATGTCATATATTATACTCGTATATTTTCGCAAAATACATTTAACTTGAACCGTACCTGATTAGTTGTTGACAATATAGTCTCATCGAGATTTATTAGTTTGAAATCGTAAGTGACAACTAAATTCGAACGGAGAAATTTGAAATCACTTTGAATATGGTTACTTCGAGCTTTTTCGTCGGAAAATGTATCAGTGACATCACTGTAATCTAATTTCTTTGCAAAACGCGATTCTATGAATAGAAAAAACTAAACGATTTACATCCTTACGCCCTTAGTGTCTTTGATGTCAAACAAAACTTGATATTTTTTCAAGAAGAAAGAGATTATTGAGCAGAAAAATTTGAAAAAAAAAGGTAGGAAAGAAAAATTCTCAATGAAATTTCTACAAATGGGTACAAGTGTTCGTGATGACAGTACTTATACGAACGTATACGAATATTCTTCTTTTCGTGGTATACATTATTATCAATGGACGTTTCGTGATGAGTAACGTATCGAAATGATCGCGAAAACTTGTTAAAATTTTATCGCTCCGGGCCTTTTGGTCCGTCTAAATACGTCTCCGAGTCGTGGCGTTGTTTTTGGGCTCGTAAATACGAATTATATTTCATATCATGTTTATATTTACTTTTCGAAAAGAGTCGAGCTAGTGTGAGGAGGGTAGCGGGGTTTTTTACGTCGTTATCGTGCACGCCGACGAACTTACCAAAGTCTTTCGGCGCGGGAAAATAACGGTTTCGTCACACGTCGCGTGTTCATCGTGAATGTACCACGCCAGTCTCTTCGAGCCTCGGAAAACTATTGACGACGCGAACGAACGGTAATCCGATTTACACGAAATCTGTTCAGGATATTTCGTCGCGATTTAAAAATCCCCTCCGGTGATTCGTGACTTTTATTGTGGATGGTTTGTATTTGACGTTTTTTTTTTTATTATTATTATTTATTATTTATTTATTTATTTACTTATTTTATTTATTTTTTTTGGCGTTAGTGATTTTCGGCATGTGTCAACCCCCCGTCACGCGTGTTTATATAAATCACGACTTTTCGCTGCACGTCTGTTTTTCTCGACAGTCTTTGCTTTTTTCGAATTTTATTCAGAGCATTTACGTGGGCCGACTTGGATTTCTAGCGTCCGTTTCGGAACCCAGCAAATAGCTTATCTTATTGTCAACACGACACGACATGTTTCAATGTTCGTATCGATAAATACGTATATTATCATAATATTGTTATACTAACCATGTACGTTTTGAAAACCCCCATTTGGCTTTAGTGGGTAATAGGTTTAATGAGCTTAAAAAACCTAGCCCCCCCCTCAAGTTTTTACTTAATATTTAGCGTATATTATATTATTAAATCATGGACAAAATCATACACGCGCGCATTATTTATATTTTATATAAAAACCGTTGATTTTGTAAAAATTCAACACACCATTTATGATTTATTATGTAACAAAAACAAATCTTGAGTTTTCTTAAAATTAACATCCCGGGACCAAACTCATTTACTCGATAAAATAGGTCGGGACCCAATTCGTGTAATTTTGTACATTAGGGACCCCACTCGGGATCATCCCTGAAACACAATGCATCGTATTGACTTTTTGGATTCCGAATTATAAATGTATCCGATTCACACGCTAGTCATAAAATGATGTATTAATATTTATCTGTAATGTGTAATAATCACGTGTACATTATATAACATAGTTTGTCTGTTACAAAATGAAACACAAATTATAATCGTAACGACGATAATAATAATTGCTGAGACCGTACAAACGCACTGTCGGCGATTGGCGAAAACGTCAAGTATTTAGCGTCAATAGTTTTGATGTCACGACTAATATTATTAACTAAATGCGATTTGATAAAAATCTCGTTCCCGGCCCATTTCACTCGACTTTTTTTCGTACACAGAGAGTGGAGAACAATGATTTTTTCAAAACACCGTTTTCAACGGTAAAAGCAAAATGGCGTCTTGCGAGTGCTGTCGGACTTAAATTATTAAATATAATACAAAATGAAAAAATCGCAACGTAAATTGAAAAAAAAAAGTGAACATTCGTCATATTCACGCTCTTAATATAGCATATTTCAAAAGCAGAAGTTTCAAAAACCCGAGTCCAGTGAACCTCGCTGAAGTCTCCTCCTTGCAAACAAGAGAAAAAAAAATGTAAACCAGACCCGTCTACAAGGAATGTGAGTTTTTTCAGTCAGTTACGTTCAAGTACGACGAAACAAGCTGCGCACGGACCCCTTAACGTCTTATAATATTATAAACAGTTGTTTCCACAGGAGGAAAATGCCAAAAAATAAATTTTATTTATAATTTTATTTTATTTTTTTTATTTTAAGTATGATTATAAAAATATTCTTTTTTGCACATGGAAAATGTCGAATTCATCAAAAGTTTTATCGCGGCAATAACACCGATCATAGATAGTCATAACGATTTGTCGGATTTAGCACAAGATGAAAGCGAAAAATGAAAAAAAAAACAATCGTAAACGAAATATATTTTTGACAGTTTCTCATGCGCGACAAAAAAGGGCGTTTGTAAATAATATTGTACTCGTGGAAAAAATTCGTCGAGCAAATATTATGTTTTTACTTTATTCGTTGTCGACGGTAAACGAGTGACGCGCGAAAAATTGTAGTGGACGAACGATAATTTGCGTCCGGAACGAGCGATTATTTTCCACGAACAATCGACGTAGCACCAGAGCAAGCGCGGGGGGGGGAGCTTTTATTCTCTTTCGTCCGGCTCGGGAAAATTACGGAATTGCCAAACGGCTCGTACCGTGGCACGCGGTCGGGCCACGCGAACACGCGGCGGCGGCGGTGCGTCGCTTTTGAAACGGACATTTTTCACGTCACTTAATTCGAGTACGAGGAAAAACGCGTACGCGCGCACAGGCAGTTGATTACCGTAATTCGCGGTGTTTTATGGCACGAAAAAAGATAAACGGCTGATGCCGGAGGAAAAAAAACGACGGCGCCAGAGGGAACGGCAGAGAAAAGGTTGTAACACGGTGGAGCGCGCTGCTGAAAGAAACAAAGAGAAACAATGAGAAAGTGTGAGAAAGAGAGAGAAAGAATGAGCGAGAGTGAGTAAGATAGAGAAAGAAAAAGAGAGACGGAGAGATAAAGAGAGACGTATACACACACACACACACACACACACACAGCAGGGCAAACGACCTGGAATGACGTGACCGCGTTGAATGTAAATTGCACGTCTTTTTTTCGCTTCCCTTGCGCGTCTCGTCGTTTAACGAGAGAAAAACATATTTTTCAAACGCACAACAAAAAAAAAAAAAAAATATTAATTATCATCGTGAAATATTACGTGTAGCCTCTCGCCACAATACTTCAGCGTGAACGCGCGCGCTCACTGTGTTTATCGTATTGTATATGATATGTATAAAACATTTATAAATATAACGTAAACCCTCCCTTGACGGATACCTCTGAATAGCGGTCAAATCCGAATAGCGTACGCTTTTATGAGGATGTAGACATTTTCAATTTTTTTATTTTACGCTCTGAATAGCGGAAACCTCTGAAAGACGGACTATATTTCGGCGGCCCAAGTCGGCACAGTCCAAACCCACTAGGTTTTAGAGTTATTGATTTTTCACAAAGGTTTCTTACACTAAGAAAGGGTTTTTTGAATTTAACCCCTATTGTGTTCTTGAAATTCATGCCTTAAGGTGGTAAAACGGGATTTCCAAAAAAGTTGAAATTGTTCGTCGGAAAATTTCAGCTTTACTCGGGGAGTGTATGTAGTTTCCTTATTATTGAACTATCATAACGATAAACATAATATAATAATAATACATATGCACTTGCCAACTAAACCAAACATTTTACTTTGCACAACACATTACATCTAAGCCACCGTACCTACCGTTCATTTGAAATTTCCAAGAAATGTTCTTATTACCTACCAGGGGCGGAGTGGGAAAAAAATTCAGGCCAGGAAAATTAATTTTCTCCAGGCCACTCAAAATTTTCAATTCCTGATTGAAAATTGTATTTAATCTAATTTTGTATGTAAATATATATAGGCAGACGATTATGAGATCGAATTCTCGTACGAGTTCCAATGCCCGTCTATAGGTCTCACGGACACAAACGTGTGGGTCGAGAATTCTAAGCGGAAAACTCGAAAGGCATTACGAAAAATATCCCGGAAACTTATCAACTTATCTTGTTTTACATAAGCGAATTTACAAAATGCAAATCTCTTCTCCAACACCCCGTATTAACTACCGTCATAAACTCAAAATGGTCTTAAGTAAAAAAGCTCTACTTATTCGACCTAGTGTTTTATATGAATTTTTGGTCACTACTGACTGCTTACATCTTGTTATTCACTACGCTCGAGAATTCAAACAGAAAATAATTAGATTTCAGTTGGATTATGGTAGTGGTATGTCTAATGAAGAGACATTGAACGATTGCGATGTTTGAAAGAAAACTATCTAATTGTCAGGTATGTGATCGAAAATGGCTTAAGTATTCGCCAAATCAAGGAACAGTATATTGTTTTATGTGCAAACTATTTACTAGTTATTCTGATAGCCCATATTTTGTAAGTAATAGTTTTGATAATTGGAAAAAATTTGAAAAAATATCCTATCATGAAAATAGTATTGAACAGAGAACTGCTGCAGTAACAAAGTGTTTACTTCGAATAGATGAAAAAATTCTATTAATAGAGAAATGGAGAAACAAATATTAACAGAGACAAAATATGAGACTGAAGCATTGAATTGTCTCCAGTCACTTGACTTTGGTCAAAGTATCAAAAACTTTGCATCCTTAAAAGCGAGAAAAAAAATTGTTTTTAAATAAAAATAATGTTCTAGTTTTATATTTATTACGTTTTATTTGTGTTGTATTAAAAAAAAACATTGTTTTAGAAAAAAAATAATGTTATCATGAAAAAAACACTATTTTTATGAAAAAAAATTGTCTTGGGGCCCTCTAAAACATCTGGCCCCAGGGCCCCAAATATGTATAATCCGTGCCTGACTATACCTGTACATAAAAAATACATATACAGTAGAACCTCATTAATCCGGACTAATTGGGGTTCTAGGTTGTCCGAATTATTGAAAGTCCGGATTAAACGAAATAACTAAAAATCGTAAATTATAAATTTATAAAAATTGTATTGCATATTTTATTAAACCATATATTTTTAAACCTAAAAAATAGTACATGCATAATGAAATAAAAACGGAAATAAAAAATGAAATGAACAAAAACACATACAAATGGTACGAAACACTCCGAAGCATATCGAGCCACCGACTGACGCTAGTCGCTAAATAGTAAATATACGTATACTGAATATAATATTGAAATATATAAATGGATTACAATATAATTGGATAATGTTAATGACAATAATTAGTATTGATAAATGTATAATCGCAATAACCCGCATTTATAGGAAATTCGTAGAACCATTGATTTTAGAATATATTTTATAATCAATGTTATTATCTATACTTTAGGTAAACGGGCCATTTAGCTTCCAGGCCACCGGGATTTTTCCCGGTATCCCGGCGGGCCACTCCGCCCCTGTTACCTACTCTTCATAAGCACGCGAAGAAAGAATTTTTCAAAATTCCCATTTTATAATGTGTCAAAATAGCATCGGGTAATTAATCGATAATGTGTGACTATTATTATTATTATTATTATTATTATTGTTCCCGTCTCTCATTTAATGTCCCCTCCCGTCGTACACGATCATCTGTTTCCATTTCATTTACCCTTCTCTTCCTCAAACTACCATCTAAACTCACCGATCATCCGTCTTATGCGCATTGCCAACACTGACCCCTCATTCTCACTCTAGAGCCTCCTTTCCGTAATGCGAACTATTATTATTATTATACTATCTTCATGTACTCATGGATTCGTCCCGTATTGTAAAAAAAAATAAGATAAAATAAATGTTTGTATACTTTAACCCGGCAACGACGGGTAATTCAGCGAGCATATGTATATGAGTTCTAGCCAAATAAAATCGGCAGGCTTCGAGAGGTCGTACACTGTGAACTTTTCGTCAATCTCCGTTGTCATACTTGAATATTAAAATTCGACCTCGAAACGGTAAAAACTAAGTGCGACGCTAGAACAATATTTTATAGATCCAAGTCCCGGCCTGACAAGAAATACCGTGTGGACCAGTGGCGAGCCTAAGATAATGTTTGGCAGGGGGGCGAAACCTTTTATTTCGTTAGTACATGCTTATAAAAACACGTATATTAGTTTAATGGTATTTTAAAAAATATTATTTTTTATTATGACGTTCAATTAGTGTACGCAGAAAAAAAAAATTAAAATTAAAAATAATTGTACAAAAAAAAAAAATTATAATCACAAGCAGTATTTTTTAAATATCCATATCCATATCGATGAGATTAAAATTATCGAAAGTACATCGATATCCTATATCAAAATTCGATATCGCTACATTAAAGTTTCTATTTTCTGTTCATCTAAGTTTTAACAAATATTCAATGTCAAAGAACGATTAACACTAACGATAAGCAATAGCCAATAACACTATAACATTAAGGTTTTCATGATAAACATGTACCCCAAAGACCGAATTTTATTGTACAATATTAGTCTCGTTTTTTTCGTCGATCGTCTATGTCGGTTGTCGAGTGTTACTAAGTTTAAAAATTGTTTTGTTTTTGTTTATAGTAAATATTGTCAATGACGTATTATGAAAACCATTTTTTAATGTCTACAATTCCAAAAAAAATTCGTTCATAAATTATGCAAATAGTATGATATTTTTAATTAATAGTTATAATTAATTGCTTCGGTTTTATAAATAATTATATCAATAAATCGTATATCGATATCGATATTGTTTGTTATTCAATATCACGATACGATATCGATATAAATGAATCGATGAAAAAGTTTTCGATAGTGGAAAACTTATCGTTGTGCATCACTAGACCATTTTATAAACGAAATCGTAAAAGTCTCGAACGTCGTTTGGCAAACAAATCTATTACTTCTTCTGGTTTCACTTCAACTTGAAAATGAGTGTTCAATAATGATAACTCGTTCAATTTTTTTTTTTTTTTTTAATTTTGTTATTTACAAGTTTTACACCACAACCATATGTTAACACGTATGATAATGGGCCATGGGGCGTCTTCAGCCCCCCTTAAAACCGGCGCTTATGCCAGCGTATAAGACCGAGGCCAGAAATACGTCGATGGCGCACGGCAATTGTTAATTTCGAACTTTTTAGTCAGACAAACGTGCGTCCGGAAAAATAAGGAGTAATTAGCAGTGACTTTTTAAAACATTTTTTCGATACTCGACGTAGTTGCAAATTTTTCGCATTTTTTTTACGTTTTTACGAGACAATATATATATTCAGAAATTTCCCCATTATAGTGGCGTAAATGTTATAAATTTAACAATTTTGCATTTCAATAACCACTGGCATGGGCCTGTACGTGAACTCGCTATGAAATTCCAATCGAAAATATGTCTCGATTTTTAACGAAAAACCACATCCGTTAGATGTCAGTAAATAATTACATTCTGTGGTATAAAAAAAAAGTAATAAACGAATTAAACAACATATTATATCGTAATCGTGAACGTACCGTAATTTCAAAACTTACGATTTCCGCGGTTTTCATTCAATTTTTTTTCTACACTACAGTTCTGATCATCGAAAAACTACGGGAGATGAAAACAAAAAAAAAATCTCGATGCGTAATTTACGTATAGTATTTTGATCCGGACGAACAGACCGCTGCAGTATACTAATTTAGTCCGTATACTTGAACGGGGAAAAAAATAATATACTTATAGAGTCCCGGGTACAAACGAGGTATATACTAATTGAGTCCGAGGTTAGGAAACTGATTGTATACGAATTGAGTCCGAGGATTATTTTGAGTAAAATATAAAACGGCTGCATACGAACTGAGTCCCGAAAAAAACCTTTTAGAACGAATCGAGTACCGGGTTGTTTGTGAAGCATACTAATTGAGTACCGCCAGGTGTAAATTATAATACAAATTGAGTCAATATTTATATACTAACTGAGTCCCTGTCAAATTTTGAAAAAACAAACATTTTCCTTCCCATTTTGACAGACTTAGGACTGTTTGTAAAACATACAGGTATGGTTAATAACGTTCGGTTTTTTTTTTTTGTTAATTTTAAAAATTATTAAATTAATAATCATTCAAATAATATCGAATATTTGTCATTTTATACATTATGGTCAATTGATTTATATACTATAGTATTAAATTCATTTAATTGAAAAAATGACTTACAATTATTTTTGCAACAAGTCCAGCGTTGGAGATTATTTGACAAACTTTTACGAAAACGGAATTTATAACCATTAATAAGAAAAATTCTTTGGTTTCTATCACTTATCGTTTGTTCTACAACTTCTACGTCTTTCTCGTCCATAACGCTGAACGTAACTGTTAAACTTTAATAAATCGAACGCAAAACATAATACCACCGGTAAAAGTAAAGCCTGAAATTCCTTTTTATTTTGAAATAGATAATAGGTGTACGATTCGTCAATAAAAATATATAATATTCTTTACAATCGAAATTATTATCGGGTTAACGTCATAAAAAAGATAGCAAG
Organism: Therioaphis trifolii; assembly: GCA_027580255.1. Lineage (NCBI taxonomy): Eukaryota > Metazoa > Arthropoda > Insecta > Hemiptera > Aphididae > Therioaphis > Therioaphis trifolii. The sequence continues at coordinate 8,902,257 of CM050404.1, forward strand.
TATGATATTCAAGTATTAAACGATATTACGTGTTATCGATTTGTAAAACATAACAGTCATCCAGTAAAACGCTGAATGTTAAAATTCAAAGTTCATTATAATATTTATACATATTAAAATTTGTAAGATGTAAGGACTCAATAATTGGTATATTTTTTCTATACTAAGCGTGGACTCGATTGCTATATATTTCGTTTATACCCAGGACTCAATCAGTATACTTTTTTTTCGACATACAGGTAGGGGACTCAATTCGTATGCACCGTATTAAACAACCGTCCCGAGTCCAGACACAAGCGGAAATCATGCCGCATCACCGGATGATGAATACATTTCAGTAGATAAATTGAAAATTCTACTCGATATAAGAGACGATACCTAGGTACGCGAAAATACGTGAGATATGTATACCGTTTGCGGATACGAAAACGTTTGAGCTGGAACGAAATAACGACGTTGCTCCATGGGCACATTATGGGTGGGGGAAGGGGCATTTACCGCGGGTGGAAATTTTGATGGAGCGGTAAGGTTTTACAGACAAAAATAATGAAAATGCTCCGTAGTCCGTACGGTATTTTAAGAGGGTGCAAAACTTCAGTATGAAATAGAAAATTTGTACCTAAGGATACGATCGTAGGAATATGATAAGATATGAAAATCCGATCGAATGTTTACGGAAAAAAATAATCATCGTCATAATATTTATAAAATAATTTAATCATACAATTTTTCGATCCACTCGGTCTAAAAAGTAATATGAATATTAATATTAGAGAACACAGAATTGAAAATATTATAATTTACACGTCTATTCTGTACTATATTATAGAGTAGTATATGACGTATGAGTCATACAATTTGATAAGGGAGAAAATCGTATAAATAAAATTCTAGTTTATAGGTACTCGATGAATATTTCAGAGTTAATTAAAAAAATCCAAAAACTTAAATCTATACAAAATAAAAAAAAATAACAGCTAATATAGTGAATTGACCGAGGATAATTTTTTTAAGCCATTCATAATAACATAATATATTTTTTTCATTCTATTTTTTCCCGGATACACCTAATTTCTAATCGTATGTTTTTTCCCAATACGAATATACCGTAGTGGTTTAGAAATTTATAAATGTGATGCCGCAGTAAATATGTTGTAATATTTGTATAATACAGACTGTATTGCAATAAGTTATAGAAAATCGAACCAGAATTAAATCGGACCACGTGGTCCGAAGCGTCATTGAAACTTTAAAGCTTCGGTGTAATATAATATACCAATAACGTTTTTATTTTTTCAAGTCACGGTACATTTTTTTATCACAATTTTATAAAACTACAAGCACGAAATTGTCTTTTATCGATAGATAAAAAACATTTTCTATTTTACTCAGCGTTTGGAAAAAATTGGATTCACAAATAATTTTTTGTACACATTTCAAGTTGGAAATCGATGAAAAAACAATCGATTCCGTTAAGATCACGGTATATTATAATATACCGTGGTTATGATTTTAACTAAACGCTTATGGAAAAAAACCTGAAATCGACAATTTTTTTTTCAATATTGTTTGCTGATTATAATATATGAGTGAGGTCGTATTAAATTTTCGAGTCTAATATCTACGATTTGACGTTTTATTTCAGTTTGCAAATAAGTGATGTGAATTTTCGGAGGGAATTCGAACTTTCTTCCAACAACCCTTTCGGAGTTATTGCTATAAAGGAATAAAATCGATTTAGTGAAAATCTCACCTGAAGCATATTTCACGGTTTTTTGGGATGTTTTTTTTTTTTTGTTTTTGGCAGATTCGGTTCGCTGGTTCGAGTCTCGAACTACATTCTCGTTTGGACGTCCAGTCGTTTAAATCAAGTGCCGTGGGTTGATCAGCTATTGGCTATGCGAATCGGGTCTCGAGTTCGTCTGCAGATTACCATAATTATTATCGTGAGGCGACCATAGCAGCTGCTTTCGGTTCGCTCGTTTTCCGGGCTCGGGTCGAAAGTTTGGTCGAAAAACGATCGACTCCATGCGGTAAACGACTGCGGTGAACGAAAATAAACTCAATTCAAATAAAGGTACAATAATAGAGCCGATTATACGGGTCGCCGTCCGTTACCGTAATAGGAAGAAATAACCTAACGAAATAGATCGAACGATAGTAAAATATGTATTTAGTGAATAAACCATCTGTATGCGCCGAAAATGTTTAGAAAACGTTTGAATAGAAAATCATTAAAATTCCGTGAATAAATTTATTCGGTGGCAAAAAAAAAAAATAATAATAATAATATCATATGAATTAATTCCGAGTTCGAAATTGTTAAGTTTAATTTGATTTAAAATCAGAATCGAATTCATATAACATTTAAGATTCTGAGTGAAGCGATGGATTTATCGGTTTTACAACGATGTCTAATGTTTTCATTCTTAATTTTTTTCTGGGGACACTTTTTGGTACACTTATCTTTATAAAAAGTTTCTTCCAGCCACTCAATCTACATATTGATCGAACATCGCATGTTTATGGTACTCAAGGGTTCATTACTCTACTCTTGGTAGTTTTTCCAGACGTAAGGGAAAACTACCGAAAATCTGAGTAAAAACGTTAAGTTTTAACGTAAACTACACTTTCATTAAATCGACTTAAATTATTCATTCATGACTGGGAAAGTAGCGTAGCTAGAAACTTGAAATTTTCACCATGTTTTAATGGCACATTGAAATACAATACATTTCAAAAAAATTTATTGAATTTAAGGCTAAAAATTGAACGTTGAAAATACCATGTTTTTTAAGTTTATCTCCACTAACACTTTTAACAAAAAGTTCTAAAAATGTAATACGATCATACTCACCACGGTTTATTATTATAATAATAATATATCATATTAAATATTATATTATAATATACAGTAATACGAGTATATTTGAGTAACGATATTGAAAATATTTCGAAAAAACTTGGGGTTTTTTTTTGTGTTTAAGTAAATTATCATACGATTTTTACTGAATTGACTGTTATCTTTATATCAGTCTTATCAGAATTTTCAAATTGAAAAAAAATGATATGAGTCAATCATTAGGAAACTTTGGGCACAGGTAGAACAAATTGTACTGGATCGTTTGGCGAAAAAGAATTTCTAAATTGTCAAACGAGAAAACTCTTAAAAGATTTGACAGAAAAAAACACATACCGACCGTCAAACTAAAGGCGGTTGATCGTACGAACGGTATATTATTTCATATTGACGCTTTGCTCAGAATCGTTCGACAAATAAAAAAAATTTATCATTTCTTCAAAAATTCTGTACACCCATTCGCATTGTCTTGTCCGAGAGGCGTAAAATACCCCACGGCGCGAAGTACGTACCTACTTTGTAATACGTCCGACGACTATGTAATCTGTAGACGAATCGAATTATGTAACATAATTTGATAATTTTAACTTTTTAAAATCGATAATATTATTGATATTCACTTCTTGTAACGATTTGAATCGATGTGAAAAATATACTATAACACGTATTGATTAGTGCAGCGGTTCCCAACCTGTGCACCGAGGTGCTCTTAGGGCACCGTGAGCTCATTTAAGGGGCACCACGACTCATCCTAGAATGAAAAGTAATATTAAATCATATTGAATTAAAAATGTACAATTTATTGTATATAAAAAAACAAAAAATTATCAATCACAACTTTAATATAACAATCTTACAATACAATAATGGTACCCGAAAAAGGAGGCCTCATACAGATAGGGCATCACTGACTATTGCCAGTCAATAGTATAGGCCAGTTCGACCCTGATACTATGTAGTCGATTCGTCGATACAGTTTGTTTGTACTTTCTCATTTAATAATGTTTAACACGTCTGGAATCGATTAAAAAAAAAAGTCAATCGAATCGGATGATCCGGTAAGCAACAGAGAATGTATAAACTTTCGAAAATAAAGTGTTAAAAATATTTGTTGACACTTATCTGTCTACTAATGCGAGCCTCCCGAGATTGAATTTAATATCTTAACTGTATAATATAATGTCAGGGAAGGTATAAATAGCCATAAAATAAATCGACGGATAACCAAAAATTAGAAAAACGAATTTTATTTTTGGCGGTGTAATAGGTAATTGTTCCGCCGTGTTGAATGAGCATTTTTTTTTTTTTTTTGTTGGCTGGATCACATATTATATCCCTCCGTGTTGCTAAAATAGCTAATAGGTTCTTATGAACACGCTTTTCATTCTCTACATAAAACCATAGTATTTTTTTTTAATATTTACAATAATAAAACGCGGTGAAATTTTTTTAAGAAAATTCGCACTTATTTTCATCGATCGTGTTACGGAACGATAAATCAAAAAATAAGTCGATTCCGAACGTGTCGCGGAAAATAATTTCGTTTCGTGACTCGAGTAATAATCGTAGTATTTCCGTTTTTTTAACTATTGGTCGTGAACAAAACATTTTTCGACTTGAACGAATAAATAACATAAATCGTGTACATTTAACACGCCGATTTCGTTTTTTTTTCAGTAAAATATTTTAATATGATAAATTCCGATTCCATGTATATACGAATGCGAATTGTATTATACATATTATATTTATACGAATTCACCGAATCGAATCGATAAATTCAAATGAAAACAACAGTTAAAAACCGGGTCATTCAATTATTCAAAAACTAAACTAAACGATTGATATTTTTTTTTTTTTTTGTTGCTTCCGAGATCCTAACGAGTTTCGACGGGCCTCAGATTTCTCGTTTGCGTGAAAAACGATTAATATCGTTATACATAATCTATATATCATTATAGCTCAATATGCCGAACTAAAATTGCAGTTGGATCGGACCGGACCAAACCGTTATAGATTAAAGGATTATACAAAGACCGAAAAATACCGGACCGTGGTCCGGTTCGGTCCGGTTTGGACTATTGATGGGAAAACCAAGACCATGACTATGGCAGTCATGGTCTTGGTCTTGCAAAGTAATTCGTAGTCTTGGTCTTGGTCTTGCTGCAAGACCAAGACAAAGACTGCAAGATCAAGATAATTTTGCCCATCACTAGTTTTTTTTTACGTTTAAATCGGCTGTGCACAACATTTTGATTCGAGTACATATAAATGGTACGCGGTGTACATAAGCATCAGTGGTTCAGTGGTAGAATGCTCGCCTGCCACGCGGGCGGCCCGGGTTCGATTCCCGGCTGATGCATAACATTTTTTTGATTTTTATTTAAATACCTTTTGTACGCTAGCGATTTTTTACGTATATTTCCATTGCACGTAAAATAGGAAGTATGAAAAAAGTACGCACTTTGCCCCACGGAGTACCTATTCTCCGTTTCTCGGGCAAGTCAACGTTGATGGGTGTATTGAATTAAAAAAAAAAAAAAAAAAAAAAAAAAAAATGATACATTATTTTTTTAGTCGGACAATTTTATTATTATTTTATTTTAACTTTTGAATCAAAATGAGCGAATAACGTGATATCGGTCAAACGCATTTATTTTACGGTAAAATTTTATACTTGTAAATTTAAAAAAAAATTTTTGCACCAGTTTGTTTTTGTCGACTGTAAAAACTATAGGTAGGAACAATTGTTTTTTTTTTTTTTTATCGTTTTCATTACAAAACACGAATGGAAATTAAAATAAACCAAAAACTCCATCTTCCAACGGTTTTCTCGTCCAATCTATACTTGATCGCTTGTATATTTACAAGATTCCACTGGGCCATATGCGCGTAATTAAGCGTTGGCGATTGCCTACAGATACGACCATACCAGAGTACAGACGTACAGTGACTGTTATTTATATACTTTATAAATAATATCAATAACAAAACATAGAGCGCTCGTAGACCATCAAGGTCTTGTACTCGTGTATTCATCACGAATATCATATAATAATATTATATTTACATAAATATAATAATAAAAGAAATATGACGTGTAAATATTTGACCTAATTGTTTGGTATGATATAGGACTGTAGGCGCGATAATAATTACATATATATTATAAACTTCAAAATCGAAACAGTTTGCGATGAAAAAAATAATTATAGTATCAATAAAATACAATATTATATGTCAGTCTGTGTTATGTAGTATTGACGGTAAATTAGACACAAAGGGGGTAGCGGGTTAAGGGGGGTCTGGCGGCCCCCACCGAATCTGGTAAAATCGTTTAAAAAATCTTAAAGAGGGTCGAAAAACAAGCAGTATAAGCTTTTTACCGTCATTATAACCCCAAATGAAAACACAGTAATGACGAAAAATATGATTTTTTATGATTTTTATTTTTTTTCAACCAGTTTAATTTATTTTTTAATGGTTTAAACGCAATTAAAAATTTGTTTTGGATGTGTGGCAGTCCCCTGAATTTTTTCAGATTTTTTGGTCAAGTAAAAACATGTGAATTTTAGGTTTAAATGCGAAAAAATCGTGAAAAACGCGTCATTTTCAAGATTTAACCCTCTTATTTTTAGGGTTGTTTTCATTTTTCCAAAGGGTGCTGTATAGTATAGATAGCGACAATCGTCCTCTTTCGAATGCAGGCAATTGGACTCAATTTGGTCAATTCTGGTGAGCGGGGCGATTTTTTGAAAAAAACTCGAATTTTCAACTTTCGGTAAATTACGGCGCGTACTTGATATAATGCATCTTTGCTATAAAAAATACATCTCTATAGGGGTTTTTGAGGTCACTGATCACGAATTTGATGTCAAAAAAATTTTTTGACAACGAATTCACCCATAAATATTTATTAACACAGGTTTGATAATGTAAAAATATTAATGAAAGATTTTTTTAATTTCTCTCAATCAACTGTTTTTTAGTTTTTATTCCAGAAAGAGTTAATAAATAATATTAATAGTAATATTAATTGTATTAATAATATTAACATTAATTTTATAAAAATTATGTTTCGTTGAATTTTCATGGTTATTTTATTTAGTCAAAAATATAATAATTACCGATAACGTAATATGAATTTTAACTGCATTTGGTTTAACTTTTCTGGTTAACTTGTTCGGAAAACGACTCAATTGTGATAGCGAATTACAATATGAGATCACTAACGAAATGTTGCTAAAAAAAAAACGTGAATAATGATTTAGCGAAAGTGGTAGAAGAGAAAAACTGGAACAGAAAAAAAGGATCTTCAGACCTCTGACGTCAAATGATGTTGTAGACTTTCCGGAGTTGACAGAAAGAGATCTGAAGATACTTTTTACAGGGTCTTATCAGTTATCACAGACCGTTTCTTATTTAGCAGAATTATGTACTGAAGATGGAGTTCTTAATATGCATTACTTGTTGGAAGATAAATCAATTTTGAAATGCGAAGTTCAATCGAGGCACATAAGTCGGAAAAAGTACAGGTGTTACGTAAAATACGTTCCTAACGCTATTGGAAGAAGTGGTATAGGAGAATACGTATGCGATTGTGCGAATGGCCTCAGAACTGTCGGTTGTTGTGCAAATGTGGCCACTATCATTTACTTCTTAGGGCATGCGAGATATTTGTCGCGAATTATTCGTCCAGCACAGATTCTCACAAATCTTTTCTCTGTTCGAAGCGTTGAACCTGTTATTGAAGAAGATAGTGACGAGGATTAAAACTGTAAATTTGTTAACTTAGCTCTGTAAAAAAGTATTATGCTATTTTATATTACTATGTGACTATTACGTAAGCTTGAATAAAATATGATTTATACCAGACAATTTAGTTTCATTGATTATATTAGTTGAACACGATATTAAAATTGTTTAAATGCTGTGATTCAATGATATTTTTTACATTATCAAACCTGTGTTAATAAATATTTATGGGTGAATTTGTTGTCAAAAAATTTTTTGACATCAAATTCGTGATCAGTGACCTCAAAAACCCCTATAGAGATGTATTTTTTATAGCAAAGACGCATTATATCAAGTACGCGCCGTAATTTACCGAAAGTTGAAAATTCGAGTTTTTTTTCAAAAAATCGCCCCGCTCACCAGAATTGACCAAATTGAGTCCAATTGCCTGCATTCGAAAGAGGACGATTGTCGCTATCTATACTATACAGCACCTTTTGGAAAAATGAAAACAACCCTAAAAATAAGAGGGTTAAATCTTGAAAATGACGCGTTTTTCACGATTTTTTCGCATTTAAACCTAAAATTCACATGTTTTTACTTGACCAAAAAATCTGAAAAAATTCAGGGGACTGCCACACATCCAAAACAAATTTTTAATTGCGTTTAAACCATTTAAAAATAAATTAAACTGGTTGAAAAAAATAAAAATCATAAAAAATCATATTTTTCGTCATTACTGTGTTTTCATTTGGGGTTATAATGACGGTAAAAAGCTTATACTGCTTGTTTTTCGACCCTCTTCAAGATTTTTTAAACGATTTTACCAGATTCAGTGGGGGCCGCCAGACCCCCCTTAACCCGCTACCCCCTTTACGATAGGAAAACCAGTAGGTACGTAATGAATGACGACGTACCTACCTAACGACTAGTAATGATCTACGAAAATGTAATATTATATTATTTTTTTAAATATTTTTTTTATAAATGTTTACATAATAATAATTGTGAATGCAACTATTACGAAATTAAATTGAAACATTTAAATACATAAGTAATATGCAAAAACATGGAGTTTTATGGAAAATATGCAATTACACCCAAAATATGCAAAAATATGCAAAATAAAAATTTGTAATATTATTCATTTCATTACGGTCGGTGAAAATCCATTTACTGCATGTAATTGTTTATACAAATATAGACATGCAACATACATGCAAAATCCGGTCTTTAGTTATAGCAATAAAAAAAAAAAAAAACAAACGTAGTAAAATATAAACGAATTGAATAAGTGAGAAAAAACACACTTTATGAGCGTACACCGATTGTTAGTGTTTATTAGATCTGTCCGTTACTTTGTTCGCAGATTTATCAACGCGAAAATTTCGAGTATATTTTGTCGTGTTTCGCGTTGAAGATTGAACTCGTACAATGTCAAATCACAAATAATTAATACGATTCAAAAAACATCGAAATCGTCATGAACAGATAACGATGTAGTCGTAAAATTATATACGTCAACGAAGATATAAAAACGAGTGAAACTAAATTTCAGTTGAACATGATATTATATCTTTCGCGTTTCACTCTTTCGCGCACGAAGTTTTGAGAATATTATTGACCCTTATTTCACAGACTTACCGATTTTTGTTTTTTTTTGTTTTTTGTTTTTTTCATTTTTTGTGGCTGCTTTATATTTAATAAACATGTAAACATGTAATAAACATGTTTTTAAACATATAATTTAATTTAAAAAAATAATAATAATAATAATAAAAAGTTTTAAAGTTATTTTCGGTGGAACAACGTAAATCCCAATGTGCAATATAGATTATTTATTTATGCTATGTGGTAAATTTTCCCATATGATTTGTTTGTACCTTCTCACTTAATTATTTTCTCATTTAATAATCTTCAACACACATGGAATCGAATAATAAAAAAAAATCAATCAAATCAGATGATCTGGTAATAGTAAATAGAGAATGCATAGACTTTCAAAAACAAAGTGTTGAAAAATGTATGATAAAATATTTCTTGACACTTGTTTGATAATGATAGTCTTCCGAGATTGAATGTAAATATATGAACTATATATGCCAGTGAAGGTATAAATAGCTTTAAAATAAATCAACGGATGACCAAAAATTAGAAAAAACCATTTTTTCTTTTTTTTTTTTTTTTGGCGGTCTACTTTTTTTCCAACTGTGCCGCAAAGAGTTAAATCAACAATCATGGCGGTCACTACGGAAACGAATCGATATAATACTTTGATAAATCGACGAAAAAAAAAAAAATTTAAAATAGGCCTACATTGGTGACCGTGGTCGAGTTTCGAGTCATGAGGACGGCCGTTTACATACAACGACGTGAGATAGAAGAGTATCTACATCTACATACCCAACTATCTCCCATGACCGAACGCATTTCCAAATATTTAGACTTTTTTCTATTTTAAGTAACAAAACAAAAATTCGAATTCGTAAATAATTTTAGTGTTTTACTCGAATTGTTTTTTAAATCATTTCGTATCTTTTATAATACGTTTCATTACACAATTGTTATAAAATACGTCTATAATTATACATTTCTACAAATTTATGCAAATGACATGATAACACAAATAATATTGTACACTGTTGGAGTTCTAGAATGTTCGCGGGCCATTATCTAGGGAAAAACTATATTCCAGAGTTACCGGTGCTCGCAGACGTTGCTCGAATCTAATAAAAAATAATATAAATTTACCTGTCAACAAACGAAGTAGTAGTGCGGAGAAGTGCGACATGTCCGCTCTCGACAGTATAATGTGTATCGGTAAAAAAGGGTTAAATAAAAATATTTAGTTACGATTTAAAGAATAACTTTAACGTGTTCGTCTTCCTTTACCTCCCAAACAGTTCAGGCGTGGGGTTCGTCTCGAACAACAACAAATTCATTTTTCTCGGAAATTCAATACAGGTACATAGTAAAATATACACGAATTACATCATCATTTGGTTAATATACCGTCAGCCGAAATGTGTGAATAAGCAAAAAAACGATTTTTTGAATTTAACAATTAATTACGGTCTCAAGTTTTTCGGGCTCCTTAAAAAGTTTGGGCCCGGGAGAAATCCTGCCCTTCACCCCCCCCCCCCCCTCACCACATGTTGACAGACTTTGTCGCGGGTTTTCATTTCGCGTACGTTTTATCATCGCGTATGAAATAATTTCCCGTCGTGGGTAACATTTGATACAAAAATAACAGAAACGAATCAGAACTATTGATAAAGTAGAATAAATAGTTTGGTGTATAGATAGGTAAATGTCATAAATAGGGCTGAGGACTTCTAGTTCCTTCGTATATTTTTAGAAAGATCGTAGAATCATGTTGGCGATCAACAAATATGTTTCATAATACCAGGAAGTCATATTTAAAACTTTAATTTGCATATTTTTGCATGTTTTGTCATTATTGCATATAAATGCATATTTGAGTATATTTGAAACATCAATACCATATTTGGTAACTTTCGATATGATTTTTTAAATTAGCTTAGACAAAAAAGAGCTAATTGGTAAATTTTCTTAAAAATAATATATTTATTATCGTTTAGATAATTTACTATCTATCTGATGAAATCGAAACATATATTATAGGAAGTGAACTTCCTAAGGAAGTGAAGTTGCACGTCATTTTTCAAGAATTAATTGTAATTAACTTATCGAGATAATACTTATTACAATTTTTTTTCCTATACATATTATGTTCGGATGAATCAATAAAATAAATTACATTTTTAGAGCATATTTTAAGTGTATATTTCTTGTTTTTTTAGTGCATAAGTGCATGTATATTATGAGATTTTTAAGTATTAGAAGTCCTCAGCTCTAGTCATAAATAAACGATGTAGTGATAAAATTAAGTGAGATATGATTGAATGACTGAGCAACACGAACCGAGTAACTGGATGTAAGATTTAATGACTATTTTATACATAATCGAACTTGTAGATTTTCCGACCGTCCCATCGCTTCCTGTTCCGCTTTGTGGAGTCATTCGATTCCACCGACGTTCGCAGTACGGTGACTCGCTCGTGCCACGTTCAAAGGGATCGTAACCGTATTTGCCCCGTTCGGTTTTGATTCCGTGGAGGGTCGTCCCGTAAAGACTTCCGGGAAGTTCGAAATCAGAAGCTCTATAGGGTTGCTCATCGAGAAGCGATTTCATACCTTCGAGGGCTTTCCATCGTTCCATTCGGATTTTGTGACTCCAGTTCGACTGGGTTACCGATTTCCACGGGGGCTGTTGGGATTTCAGCCTCTTTGGTGGACAACGCTCCGTGCCATCTTCGAATAGGCAAAAGTTTTGATTATTAACGATCGGAATTTGAGATACGGCTGGTGCTCTCGTTCTTATTTTCGCGTACGCGACCCGTAGTTTACGCGGCCGAAGACTTACGACCGGCCGGCCGACAAAACAATAAGTACGCTCAGCTTATTCGCACAGCTGAAAGCGACCAGAGGCATCGTCCCACGTCACAGCGCTCGGTCGTCAACAACTGTCCTGTTCCTCGTTCCCTTGTTTGTCGCGGGAACGGCATACGACCGGACGGTTTTGCACGGGCCGTGTCGAATCCTTTCGAACGTCGGCGTGTTCGCGTTTTCACTTCGATGACACGTCCGTCACACTCCTGTTGAAGTCCACAAAGAAAATATCATAATCACTCGCCTCCGTCCTTGGTCTATTTTCGATCCCGGAGTAACAGGCGATTTTTACCCCCTGGATATTTTTATCCCCCCGGTCGAATATTTATACCGGGGGGTAATAATATCCTAGGATATTATTACACCCCCAATACTTTTACTGTGGGCACAAATAGCTAAGGATATTTATACCCCAGGTAAAAATAATAGGAGGTAAAAAATCCTATGACACCGGCGCCCCGCGTGTTCAGCATCGTTATCGACCGGAACCGTACGGCAGAACAAAACAAAACTCTTGTGGCGTACGACCGATTTGCCTGAGTCGTTCCATACAATGTATGGCATACATAACTGACGAACACTAAGCCGTTTTGGATTGGCTCGGTCAAAACAAAGAGTCACGTCTAAGTTCTTAAGTAAGTGGTTCTAAGGTAACCATTTTATTCTGACACCAGACATAAAATAATATAATAACAACATGTACAGACACGTTGTGCGCTCTATACAAACCGAACGTTTTAATTCTTTAAAAAACAAGACTCCTCCAAATTTTAAATCACTGATGTGTAAAAAAAAAAAAAAATTCAACGCGCCTATCACGTGACGGATAAACGGCAAATTTGAATTTTGAATGAAACTTTTCAAGACGTAAATATTTTGTTACAAACTACAAAGCGTCGTGAAATGTTCAAAGCGAACACGATACATTGTGTTTTTGAAAAATTCAATACGATGTTAATTTTCAGACCGATATTATTGTAACACGAATAACGACGGTTTTATACTTAACTCCCGATAGAGATACGCTTTCATAACTCTTTTTCGTGACAGGGCTGATCGTCTACCGTCGCCCCCCCCCCCGAGCAAGCTAGGCCTGCCATCAAAAGTGTAACTCCTAAAAGAGTGCTTTTTAGCGTTTAGACGGTCAAAATAAGAAAAAGTTTGATTTTCGTTTCCTCCAAACTCCTATAAGTATAATATGTATAATATGTATGGACCAGGTGAGCGGTGACGAGTCAAGAGTAGGACAACTACCTTATATAACGATTTTCGAAAACATAAAGCTTAACTAATTGAAATGAAAATTAAACAAAAACGCACTAAATCATTGTAAATACCTAAATGACTAAACCTTAATAAAACATAGTTGCATTCATTTAAGTCGTCGTGTAAATAAAATTGCGGAAAGTCAATAAGAGCTGCAGTCATCCCGCGGTGATCTCCGTGTGACGCGAATTATAGATGTTATGAAAAAAAATTATAAAAAAAAAAATAGATAACGGAAATCGGTAAGTATAATAGGGGGTCGCCAAAAACGAAAACCAAACAATTTCTTTCGGTTTTAGCGGAAACGATTTTTTCATTTTCGGTAGAGCCAAATAGAATCCTAACCGTACAGTTAACTCCTACACGCACGAATAGTTATTTGTCCGGCATCTACCGATATGCATAATATTGCCGCCGAGAAAACTATAATCTACCCTCGATCACCGTCATGACGTCACATACGCGCGTGTGATAATCGTACCGCCGCGTCTCGTCGTGATGAACAAAATATTATATTATTGTGATGTGCGCGATGACGAGCACGTCCCCTTATTTTAGGACCGCCGCGGGGAATCGCGTGTGAAACGGGCTGAGGAGCACTCGCGAACGTAAACGTACGTGTCCTCGCACTAATGGTACTAAAACTTATAATCATAATAATATCAACGATATTTTTATAATAATTATTATAATGATAATAATAATGACGTGTACGAAACGTACTCGATTGTATTCTAATGATAATCGGACGTTAATCGTCTCGACCGTGGTAGGCGCGCACGGGCGGACCCAAACTTTTCAGAAAAAAAAAAAAATGTCATCGAACAAGGCGTTGTCCGCTGCGCTCCGAAACCGCCTTCGCGTGTTCACGAATATTTATTATTATCAGAGATACAGTGGCGTAATTACGGGTGGGGGGGACAAACGGGGCACTTGCCCCCAACCTCTCGAATTTTAACAAATTGTATTTATACTAGTATAAATTTATTATTATCATTGATTATAAAATATATTTTATAATCAATGTTATTCCTTATTATCATAGAAGTTATCTACTTATAGTTATTTTGAGAACATATTTCAAATTTATCCAAACGATATAATGCTATGGATTCTGATAGAGTATTGGCTCAATATGAAATAACACGAAATCGTGTCAAAAATACACAAATAGTTCTTGAAGTTCTGTCTGATTTAAATCCAGATTACAAAAATGTAATTGAATTATATAAAATTTGCTTATGCTTGCCAGTAACCACAGCTTCTGTAGAAAGAAGTTTTTCTAAATCAACCATGGTAAAAATACATTAAATAATTTCGTCTTGTTCAGTAACTAACACTGCTTGTGTATACATTTTGATTTTAGGTGAAGAGCAAATTAAGAACCACCACATATAAAAAAAATATAAAAATATACATATATATATATATTTTTTTTTTTTAATAAAAATAATTATTAAAACAGGATGTAATTTCAGATGCTTTTTTTTTATATAAATGTGTGTAATAATGAGATTTGTAGATACATATTTATGTTTTTTTTTTTTTTTTTATTATTATTTAAAATAAGAAAATTTTTTAAAAATTTGCCCTCCCCCCACAACTAAAAATCGTGGCTGCGCAACTATAGAGGTGTACTGAGAATTTGAAAATTTTTTGCAGCGGGTAGACTGAGACCTTTTCTCTGAGCGAAAAATTACTCGATTTATTACTCGCTGTAAACAGGAACTCGGAATTCAGTAGGTACACAGTTTTAGTTTATACGTATATAATAGCCTTTATTGTTAGCTAAGTTTTAACCGAACTCATAACGATTAAAACGCAGAATAATAGTGAAGTAATAATAGTTTAAGAAAAAAATGAATGTTTTTAAATCGAATTAAAAGTTTTGTGTCGATCTACTGTCGGTAATTATTTAGTAGAGCATAATTTCGTCACTTTACTGTGATTAGTTGCTGTGATTCTTAAACGCATTATCGATCTTCTCGACGCATACAAAAGCTGTGTTTAGGTGTAGCAAAGGATGCCGGAGTTGTAGATCACTTTTTTAGTAACTCGTACGTGTTGAGGTACGTGGAACGATCACGCGATATAGATTTAAAGCATCCAGTGGCGAAATATTAAATTTTTCCTGGAGGGGGGATGTAAAAAATTATTTTTATATTTTGACTGAAGTAAAGAATTTATTCGTAATAGTGTATGTTAAAATAATTTTAATCTTAAAATTTGGTAAATTTTTTATATTATAGTTAATATCTATAAGTTATAAATTAATAATATTGTTCTATTCAAATTAGACAAAAAAAATGTTATAGCATACAATAGCGCATTTCAATCAGACGTAAATAATTACATTTTTTTTTTTACTTCTGGGGGGTTAACCGAGACCGCCCCCCCCCTAATAAATACGCCACTGAAAGCGTCCCACTGATATCATGGATATTTTTCCATTTGGATTATCGTACTCTTCTACTATGATGACATATTATTCAGTCCCGGTAAATCTCGTTATGATAGATTCAGCAGCTTTTTTTTTTTTTTAAACAAAAATGATTTATAACCACATCGCATGGTAAGATCTCACATAGTATTATTGATAGGTAATAAAATTCCTTGAAATTTAAAATTGACAGTTTTTCAAATAATAACATCGAATTCCTACTTAACATCTCGTAGGGCATAATGCAGGCTTCAACGCGTTTCTTGGAATTTCAAGGGGGTCGAAGCACCCCACCCCAATAAATACGGCACTGACTATGACGTCCACGATATTATATTATTGTACCGAAGAACGGAATGGTTTTGGGCGGGCCGACCCGACGAACGCAGCTGTTGTCGCGTGAAAATTGATCGCGGTTTGACTGAGCATCGTCGTGCGCCCACCTATTATTATATACGTGATAATAATAATATATTATCGTTCAACGTATTATCAATACGTCGAGTTATAATTGCGCCCGTAGCGATTCGCGGGCGACATTCCAGGGCGCGCGTGAACTCCGCCACCACAAGTACCATTCTTCGGGGTAAAATCCCGCAAAACAAAACGGTATGAAATTAATTATATAATACTTTTATTGAAAAACAAAATCCGAAAAAATTAAACCCGTCGCCGTACTCTTTTGATCCAATGTCTA
Source organism: Therioaphis trifolii (assembly GCA_027580255.1). Classification (NCBI taxonomy): domain Eukaryota; kingdom Metazoa; phylum Arthropoda; class Insecta; order Hemiptera; family Aphididae; genus Therioaphis; species Therioaphis trifolii. The sequence goes on from CM050404.1 coordinate 8,918,727, forward strand.
AGGAACAATGAACACGCGATTATGTTAGGTACACCGTGAGTATATTTTTTTTAAATAAACGCCTATCGACTATGATAAATCACTGTAAAATTGCCGCTACAACAAAAACGTGTTCTATTCAATCGGTGCCACTTTCATTGTACTCGATATTAAATCAAATCGACATGGCGTAATATACGTTGGCGATGAATATTATTAGTATGATCAAAAAGGAAAAACAACATCGAGCAATACAAATCTTCGTTTCACTACGAATCTAAAAATGGATTTGAATCTAAAAAAACTTCGGACGTACAACATCGATGAATCAAAAGCAAAAAATCTATGTGAAAACTTCGATATATTGACCTAAAAAAGTAAAAAAGCTACACGGAAAAACATTGAACTATATTACATGTTTTTGTGTGATTTAAATACATAAAAATAGTCAATAGTTTTTAGGCAACCACATAACGAATAATAATTATAAATTTAAATAATTAACTGTTGAAAGGAAACCATGTGATGGAAAATCGATCACGAAAAAAAAATTGTATCCAGTCCAAAAAAAAAATTTAACATACATATATATTCAAAAAGTTTGAAAAATCAAAATAAATTATTGACAAAACTTTAATAAGGTATTTTAATACCATAATTTTTCTCGAAATTCGGATATACAATGTGACTATTTTGATTTTTTTTTTTAATTTAACATTGAAATTCAAAATGTTCAAATTGGAATTCCACAAACCAAAAAACTGTAATAATACGATTTCGTTGTAACGCAATACTTACTGTGGTGTTAATATATATATATATATATATATATATATATATATATATATATATATATATATATATATATATATATATATATATATATATATATATATATATATATATATATATATATATATATATATATATATATATATATATATATATATATATATATATATAAATTAAAAGAAAAAAAAAAATTAAAAATAACGAAAAGAAAAAAAGTTATTGCATTTGTCAAATAGACCTGTGACTCGCCCTGTATATATATATTTATGTACAATGAAAACTGTTTACAACAAAAAGTCCATATAACGAAAATAAAGATTACTTAATAACAGTCGGTGCAGCACTTTATAACTTATTTTCCACTTTCGGCGGCGAAAGAAATCGCTCGGTCACTCCAGATTCGGCGTGGAAAGTTTTCACTGTGTATGTGTCCAGTATATATATATATATATATATTTACGAGACATTATCGTGTCGTTGTAAAGCGGGAACGTCAGTGTCTGCCTTCTTGAGCGAACGCCCAGACGTCTAATCCGACCGGACGTCATCTGCGTGAGTATATAGCATTGAGTCTGGTACGAGATCGAACACGACGCAGTAGTTACGTAATCCGAACTTCTTGCCGCCCTCGTCGCTGTCTGCGAAATCTCGTTCAGTTTCAAACTTCGGATTTTCGTCGCATTTACAAAATATGAACGTCTTTAGTACAAGTGTAATTCTCATCAGTGTCCGATGATAAACGCAAGATGCTTTTATAATTCGTTAAATACTTCTCGTCGATGCTTCGTTCAAAAACTGCCGATCTCACGGCCAAGTCGAATCGAAAGCACCGTGACTCGGGAGAAAACCGTAAGATTCGTATCGGGTGCCAACAAAGTGTTTGTGTGTGTGTGTGTGTGTGTGTGTGTGTGTGTGTGTGTGTGTGTGTGTGTGTGTGTGTGTGTCTGTGTCTGTGTGTGTGCATAGGCGTAATCTGGGGGAAAAAGGTATTATTTCGCCCCCTCCACTATCAGTTTTAATTCAAATTTTTAAAGTGATAGTAACATACCAAATGTACGCTTTTTAAAAGTTATGTTGACGGTGATACTATAACGATATACAATGGTGTAAAAAAAATATTTTGTGGCGTGACGTTTGTACGTCAAAGTAATTTAGCAATGAGTAATAACTAAAACTATTATAAAATAATAATAGTATTTTTAGGTTATATCTATTTAATATAAATACTCAATATTATAATAATAATGATGGCCCGTATTATCAATAGAAAATTGTACAGGGCTAGCGCGTTTTTTGTTACTAATTAATATAGTTAATCGATGACTTTTGTTATGCACAACGATTCTAATTTTCATAGCGCACGAATAAAATAATATTTTATATATATTTTATTATAAGTACCAGATTATTGATACAATCCCACGATTTATTGTCATCCTAAAGAGCCTAAGGACGAATTACGTTATCAATTAACTTGGATATAGTATTAATAACATTCGTAAATCATATTTTTCTGTGTAAAAGAAAGCTAAAAACACGATGTTCAGTATTACATTTCTGTTTTTGGTGGATTTACTAATTTAATAATTAATAATGCTAAATTTTGGTAATTAAGTTTATTAGTTGCTTGATAACGAATTGTTTTACATTATTTTATAATCATAAAAATATTATAATTCAATTATTTACATCACAAAAATAAAGAAGTTTCAACCAATTAAAATAGCGTCCCTTACAGTGCCGTTTTAATTTCTTCGCGTTATTTAGCTCTGTAATTATTTTTGACAGACGAGAACGTTAAAAAAAAAAAAAAAAAAAAAATGTAAACGTAATAATATCGACATTGGGAATATTATCGTGTTCATGAGTTCCACAGGTCAGTGATTATGATTGTCTAAAATCATTGGCGTATTTTATACTGACGTCTATTTCCTAAACATACCTATTGATGTAGAATATCGTGAAATAATACGTTTTATCGTAAAATTTGCTCCTGTGTCGTAGTATAATCTTACCCCCTTACCAGTGGCGAACCCAGGGTGGTGGAACCCGGGTCCGGACCACCCCCCTGGCTTATGTGTTATTACTAAAAGTTTCCGTGAAATGTTCATCGAAACTTATTGATAAGATTGATTATTACTTATTAGTTATTAGTAGGGTTGTAAAATTTCATGAAATTTATTTTCTTGAAAAATTCATGAAATATTTAATATACGATAATGACAATATAAGTATTGGATGCACAAAAGGAAATTAAATTAAATATTTAGGTACAAAACGTATTATTATCATTTTTACTATGGTTTTCTTCATACTTCAGTGAGATGGTTGGTGTTGTTTTGAACAGACGACGACGTCAATATTGGGCTCCATATCGGTAACTCTAAGTCTAAAATCGCTACAAAGATTTACGTATAATAATAATTAATTAGTCGACTAATAAAAATGTTCGAGTAACTAAATTAGTCATAGAATACTACCGACTAAGTCGGTAGTTATTAGTCACTTTTGCCCATCTCTAATTCGAAACCTTGTGAAGAGGTGTAGAGCTTGTGAATAATGATTCATTAATTTTTTTTTTTTTTTTTTATAAAGGGAGTAATAATTATTTTCTTCGCGTACCACGTATTAGCTTTCCACGTACCATTAGTGGTACGCGTACCACAGGTTGAGAACCGCTGATCTAGGGTACGACTGAAATGCTCTTCTTTTCGTATTTTTACTCTTTATCGTCGATCGTTTCGTAATTTTGTTTGTTTTTTTTTTATCTTTTACGCGTTTTGAATTATTCAAAACGCGTATCGGATAAAACCATGATTATTATTATAATATACGGAAAACACGTCGTGTCGTTTAAACTATTCAAAACTATTATTTTTATTTAAATTTTTCGTTTTCCTTTTTTTTCCCCTAAGTTGTGGAGAGCCACAAAACGCTCGGGTAAAATAAACGAATATTATGTCTGAATAGTATACGAATTACAAAACACTTACGGATTAAGGCTTAAGACCGTTCGGCGGATAAAAGAAGAAGAAGAAGAAAAAATTACGTCCGCCCGAACGGTTCGAACGAAATAAAAAAGAAAACCCAAGTTCATCAACATATTTTCGAAAATCGCCTAAATCATCGTGTTAGCGAAACGAAAAAAAAACAATTCATTTCGATTAATAAACGAATACAACACGTTCACTGTTCCAAATAATCACGTCTCAGCACGTCCGAGTACACACATTTAATTAAACCCCTCGACCACTCGACACGCCGACCTATTCGTCTGTGTTTGAAACAAAAATGATTTATGGACCATATTACTGTATGATAATAATTACAATAATTATTATCGCACGAATAAAATTGGCCGGGATAAATAGCGTATACACATATATTGTATATTATAATATAAACTCGAACGTAAATCAATAAATATTCGACGTTAATAAATCCGCGAGTGCCTCTGAGTCAGTAATATAGTCAGTAATACCAGTCGTGTTTTATAATAATTGTTACTTGGTCAGCTATTTGTTTTCATACGAACTACACGATTTATTGATCAGAGTTTTTTGATTAGTACTGAGTTTTTACTACACTTAACGTATTTGTATTGTTTTACAATTTTTAGATTCTGAATGAAGCGAAGGATCTTATGGTTTTAAAATAATGTTTTTTTTTTTTTTTTTTTTCGTATAGAAATCCTTGTCCAAAAGTTTCGTCCAGCAACTTTTTAGATTAGAAATTCAACTGAGATGGTACTTTACAGAGGTCATTTTTCCAAAATCCCCATAGTTTTTCCAGTAATCAAGAATAACGATCGAAAAACTGAGTAAAAACGGTAAAATCGGTAAAAATCCGCCGTAAACGAGATTTTCACTGTTCAGATTTTAGGTATTTAGTCATAAACCGAAAAGTATTGAAGCTAGAAACTAGAAAATTTCATCCAATTCACAATTATAGCTATAGCCCTCAGTTCCTCATCACAACTTTAACTAAAAATAACTTGTGTCCCCTCATGGTATTACACATATTTTTCCATTAATTACTAAAATGATTTTTTTAGATTCTGAGTGAAGCGAAGGATCTTATGATTTTACAATGATGTTTATTTTTTTTATTTTTTTTTTTTATTTTTTTTTTCTGTAAACACTTTTTCGTATAGAAATCCTTGTCCAAAAGTTTCATCCGGCAACTTTTTAGATTCGAAATTGAACTGAGATGGTACTTTAGAGACGTTATTTTTCCAAAATCTCCATAGTTTTTCCAGTAATCAAGAATAACGATCGAAAAACTGAGTAAAAACGGTAAAATCGGTAAAAATCCGCCATAAACGAGATTTTCACTGTTCAGATTTTAGGTATTTAGTCATAAATCGAAAAGTATTGAAGCTAGAAACTTGAAAATTTTATCCAATACCAAATACATACTTTTTTATATTGGCCAAAATGTGCAGAACAATTATAGCACTTTTGACTAAAATATAGAACTTTTAATTTACCAAATTGTTTGAAAGTTTTTATGTAATATAATTTTAAATATTTGACAAAAAGTTCTGAAAATTTAATATGACCTTACTCATATACCTACCTCATTATCCTAATAAAATTCAAAAATCGTGAATCAGGATTTTTTTTTATACACACTTTAATAAATTATTATACGAATTTTACGATATTGTCTGATTTCTTTTAAGTTTATTTCTAATGAGTTATAATTGTTATAACTAGGGCTCGGATTTCGTAGCAAATGCTTCTTTTGAGAGGAGTGTGGTGGAAAGATAATTCTTATATATAATTACGTTTTGACTCATTCTGATTTCAATGAAGTAAACTTTATTTTGCTTTTTTTTGCTTTTTTTCCACAAACCTAATTTTTATTGATTTTTCCCCTATTTGGTTCTTTTTCCTCAATTTTCAAATATTTTTCTTGTAAATTTATTTATTTCTATGTATAATATGCTTGGGATATATCATTATATAGACAACCTCGTATACATCACACATATTTAGGATTTATACCACATGCAATAAAAATTTAGAAAAAAGTTATTTTTTATTTTTTATTTTTATTTCAAGTATTTGCATTTATTTATTAATTTTTTTAAGGCGGCCCTTGGCATAAAATGTAGCTTCTGTTTTAGAAGAAAAACACAAGTTAAAAGAGCTAATAGTGATTTAGCGAAATGGATAACAGAAAAGTGCAATTGTGTTTTTTCAAAGAATAATGGATGGGTAAAACTTCAAAAAATCAAATGTATTCATAATGGCACTACACTTAACATTAATGTGGACCAGTATGATTTAAATGATTTAGTTTATATGGAATATGCACCGGTTACATCAGTCGACGTGTAAAGATCTTTTTCTATATATACAAATATATTAGAGCCCAATAGGACGAGTTTTAATGAAAGTAACTTGACCAAATATAATATGTTCGTAAATTCATATGTAATATTTAATTTTAAGTATAATTTAAAGTTATTTTTTAGAATCAAATTTAATTAATGCTTTTTTTTACTTTTTTTACCTTCTTAAAATGCTTTTTTAAGGATTTATTTTGCAACAAAATCCGAGCCCTAGTTTTGACAATTGATGTTTAAATGAGTTATATCTAATTGAATATTTTATGAGGGTTTAATTACAAAAAAAACTCACCAAAAATTATACAAATAACCGTAAAATACGTAAACAGTATTTAAATAATAATATATTATATTACACTGAAGCATTGATCAGAATCGTTTCATACTAAAGCAATGAGTCATCATTTCTTTAAAACTTAATACATCCATCACCAATATCTTGTCCGAGGACCGAAGGGACGAAGGACGAACTTGTACCACCATCATCTCACTTACCAGCTTTTTTTTTTCATGTTACGGTAAAACGTTTCGTAATTGTATTTATAATTTTGTTTTTTTTTTTGCCTATGAGTACCGTTTAATAATTCCTCAATCGGTTCAAACTCTCGTTCGCGTTGAAACGAACGATAGGAAACGTACGAAAGTAAAACTTACAGTCGAATTCGTAGAAACGAGGTATGGACTCTACACGCGTTATTATTATCCTCGTCCAAACTAGAAAACATTTTTCCCAAGGTCTACATGCTCGTAAATATCTTTGAGGCATAATAAACACACCTCGTAACTCTGCACTCTCAGCTCATTGTTTATCCGGTCGATTTCAGAGAACTCGAGGCCTCCATCACCCTCCCTTTACCCGTGAACCACTCGCGCCAACCGAACCGTTCTATTAATCTGATTTCAAATTTGACGACAATATCGATTTTTGTTTACGTGTCTCGTGTTTTCAAGTTTCCCAGAACGTTACAAACGACGAGTAATGACCGACAATCAGGGGCGTAGTTTAAAAAAAATATATATATTTTACATTATTTACGGTTTATTGTGTAATGAACCAAAAATAAGCTGGTTAATTAATCCTTTTTATTTAGATGGGAAAACGTTAGATTTTGAAATGACAATTGTTGACTATCGTCAAAAACTCTCTACTTGAATCCCTGTTTAAAGATCCTATTATCTGGGCATTACCTTCTTCCTCACGGAAGTGAAATGATGTTATTTATTTATATAATTTTATATATTGTTTAATATATATTTCTTTTCTCTATTTTTACCTTTTCTCTTTTATTATCCTTTCTCTTTTATTATCTCTACTCCTTTTTAATTCATATTTATTCAAGAATGCTTTTTGCATAATTATATGATTTGTTTTAAATACCTGGCTGCAGTTCCAGTCCCGTTCTTCCACTTCTAATTGTCCTGATGAAATCCCTCAGAGCAGGTCGTTTGAATGTGGATTTAGGATTTAATTTAATTTAATCAAATTTAACACAACACTTTTTTATATGATTTTAATAGACGAATTTTGCACTTTTATTTTTTGAGAAACTGTTTGAGCCGAATATCCACAAGCCACTACTAAATGCTATTTGATTTTAAGCGGTCAAGATCATTTGACGTGACTTTAAAATAAATAGCACTTAGTGGCGAGAAAACATCGACTGGCTGGTTATTAATTTTTAGCTCGTATTTAAGCTATTGGAATTGTTGTTGTGCAAAAGTCCCTCTTTCCTTTATTATGACTTCTTGTGTAATATGTTTTGACAATAATATGCTTTTCTTAGATTAGAGGGATGAATGTGCAACAAACTGCGTTTTTATTTACATATTGGCGTGTGAATATGCTAATAATTAGCTGTTATTGTGTTTTTTATATATTTATTAGTTCTGATTAAAAAGTCTAAAGTGCATATTGAATATGATGGTGCGATGTTACAATTTCGTGTCACGTTTCGCTCATCATTACTATTGGGAGACGGGTTGGCCGAGTGGAACTAGGCGTCAATTCTGACGCACACTGTCGCCTATTCAAACCTCGGTCACGGGCGGCTGTCTCTCTCTGGACTGTTCCTTTCCAAGTAACAACTTCTCTTAAGAAGAAAACCAACCATCGGGTTGTTGACCCTAAGAAAAATGTTGCAAACCAACCCTAGGGTTGTAAAAAAAAAAAAAAATGGCTTATTATTGATACGATTAAAAGAAAGTTTGATGACACAGCGATTTGGTTCGTGTCGCCCTTCACGATGAGAAGAGGAAATCGTTTAACAATATTAATTATTCTAAAAGTCATTCTTGCATAAATTCGTGTACTCGTTTTTGAACTCTTATCTACTGCAACACTACTTAAACTATCTTGAATTCATAAAAGCTTAAATATCGCTACAATATTACAGTGTAGATACGTAAATCATGAATTTCAAGTACAGTAGAACCTCGATTATCCGTCAATGTCGGAACCGAGACAATGACGGTTAATCGAATAGACGGTCAGCAGAAATACAAAACAATTTTTCAATATACGCATATATTTTACCACGTAATTTTCAGACAAAAATAATAAATATAATAATAATAAAATAATAAATACTAATAATATATAATGTGTTATAACATAAAGAATACCGTTCTAAAAAATATAAAACAAAATAATCCGTCGTCTTCTTTTGTTTTTTTGATGCACGCGGTTTTTGAACGGCCCGCTAAGTCCGAATTGGTTCCGAAACGTCCGAATTGGTTCCCGAGTTTTTACGGAGGGTACATACGAATTGGTTTCCGATTTCTTACGGGAGTAATTTCAATTTTCCTCCATCATTTGCATCTATAGTTTCAATATCAGTTTTAGCTATTTCACAACGAATAATTTTTGCTGGCCGTTCATATAATACATCTTGAGCTTTTCTTTTTGAACTATTACTTAATTTTTGTCTATTAAGTATTTTATCACTATCTGTTTCGTGGTTATGTATTATACACTTATCGACAATTGAATTTAAATTATTTATTTTCAAATATGACTTACATTTTCTTTTTACACATATCCAATTTCACCTGCTAACTTTTTTTACATAAATTCCATATTAAAAAAAAGTATAGGTATAACACGTAACGTACAGGAAACGACTATCAAGTAACAACTAGATATTTAACCATGCCACTCAAATCGTCAATATCTAGTCAATATCAATTCTTTTTTATTTATATAAATATATATGAGATAGGAGAAATTATTAGATAAACTGTATGACCGGGAGAATCCATAGTCATAATCCATGTCGAAGGTATTTTACGAAAATAGAATGCATAAAATATCGGGGACCAATTCGGATGTATGCTACTCTAAATCTCGGGAACCAATTCGGATGTATGCTACATAAAATCTCGGGAACCAATTCGGATGCCAATATTTAGGTATGGGAACCAATTCGGATGCAGCCGAACGGCCATGTTTCTTTTGCCTTTTACATTCGACTCCTCTTGTACCTCAAACCAATCAATGCATTTTGATAACATTGCTTCTGCTTCTGAGTGGCTTGTTGATGGTTTTAAGCACTGAATCTTCGACGTCGTCATCAACTTCTTCGTCGACGGTAGTGACATTAAAAATAATTTGATCATCACATACAATTTCAAATCCTCCATCCTGTTTATCGCTTTCTAACTTTTTTTTATTTGACGGTGACTGATGACGGATAACAGAAACTGACGGTTAATCGAGGTTCTACTGTAATATAATAGGTATATTATGAATGATTTGATTAATAAGAGAAATAAATAAAAGGATTTATTTCGAACCGTAAAGATTAAGCTGTTTACAGTAAAATACTGATTACATAACTTTTTTTTTGTTTTTGAAAAATAAAAAATAAACAGTGAAAAGATTATTTCTAATCGACACTCGCGCGCAGGAAAGTGAAGCTAATCGAGCAGTGTAAAAACTATGAAATCAATTCAATAGAAACTTGAACGTAAAAATTTTAAAAAGCGCGACTAATTTTAAATAACGCGCTGATAATAAACATCTCCGTCGCGTGACGACTCGCCCTCGAAACCCCGTCTCCGTCCTACCTTCGCCCTGCCGGGAAATACGATAAAACCACGTTCTGCCCCTCGTAGTGTCGGAAAAGATTTCCAATAACGTTGCGTTGAGTATATTCGTTGAGTTTAGCATAGTCTAAACGGAAGGAACACGAGACGATTAGTCGATAATCCGACGGAGCCCGCGCAGAGCGCCGCGAATTCACCGATTCGAGTGCACGTGCGCAAGCCCGGATTAAAAATCCATTGGGCCCCGGAACACATAACACACAGTGGGCCCCTTTAAAATTTGAAACACAAATCTGATTCTCACTTTTATGTTCTACTCTTTTACAAATTTACAACTAAATATAGTTATATACCATTTAAAAATAAAACAAAACAAAAATGTAATATTGTAATATTACACTGCATGTATATTTAAAAATAAGTATGTAATAAACTAATAACATAACAACAGAAAACTCATTGTAATAAATATTGAGTTTTTAAAACCAAACCCAGTTCACCACTTGGAACAACCGAGTCAGCTGATTCTAAAAATATTAAAATTTACATGTTACTGTTATTTAAATCATAACATATTAAAATTTCAATGCAAATTATTTAAAATATTATACTTACGAGAACGTATATCTGTAAAAAATCCAGTAATTTTAGTCAATTGAGCGGTAAACTGCTTTAATTTTTCTTTTTTTTTCTTCTTTTCTCTGCACCACTTAAATATTCTTTTGTGTCGCTCATTATGAAAATTTAGTTAAGTTAACTGATATTCAATTGAACAAATGCAACAACAAAATTTTAATATGTAAATAAAAATACAAGCATAAAATTATATTTAAAATGATTATTCGATGATAAGAAGTAACAAATTCTATTTTTATCCTTCAAACTTCACGCAGTACGGAAATAGGTCAAAACACCTAATTGCAATCTTTACCACAAAAATAGTAAATATACTTAGCTTACAACTTCCACTCGCAACAATTATCCTATGATATAATATTATGGTTGTGCTTGTGGTATCAATTTTATTACGAATTAATCATTTACGAATTTGATTTATGAACGCGAGTGTTGTCGGATCATTATTTTCCAACGAAATCGGGTTCGACAAAAGTGATAAAAAAAAGTAGGTACACAAACACAATATACGACTGAAATATCGGTCTGTGCACGGTGTCGTTACTTGTTCACGATCCGGGCCGTGAAGGCGTGGTAGTGGCCCATAATAATGATATTATGTGTATCATAGGATGACCATACGTCCTGTTTTTTACAGGATTGTCCTTTATTTTGGGATTGTGTCCTGTTGTCCTGACGAACTTGTCTCAGGATGCCCTTAGTCCAGTTTCTTGTTCAATCTTATAAAGCTGTAAATATGTTTATATTTTATAGGTACATTACACACGAAATCACCCAAATCATTAGAATCCAGAAGTTTTTTTGAAAAAGATGACAAATTGAAATGTATAGACATGCGATCCGAAAAATTATCATCAACGTGAATAAAGAAAAGTTTTCAGAAAATTGAGTTGTGGAATAAAGTATTTGAGGAAATCATAAAAAGTTTTTATTTATTAAGTAACTACTATTTTTATTTATTTATTTATTTATTTATTTTTTTTGTATTTATTAAAAATGATGCATTAGTTTCGTTACTGTTTTAAAGGGATAGAAACAATTGTAAATACACAATAGATACTGTTTTAGGTATATTAAATTATGTTTTTAGTATGATTGAAAATTTGATAAAATTATTTGAAAAATATAACAAAATTATTTTAGTCCTGTTTTTTAATTTTTTTAAATATGATCACCCAAGTGTATCATGGTACATAGTGTATATGATATCGACGTGCAGTGTAAACTTATTTTTTTTTCTTTTATTAACTGAACGGCTGATTCGCTAAAGGTTAATATTCCAAAAATCGAATTTTCGGGAAATTAAAAAAAACATGTGGATTTCCTTGGTTTTTACTCGAATCGATAACTTGCTAGTACAACAACACTAACTCAGTACCTAAGCTTACTAAGCTTGCTCCGAAAATATGAGAATAAAAAAAAAAAAACCTTTAAACAAGCTGGAATGTTTATTTTACGTATTTTTGAAATATTATCATTTTTTTTTTCTAATCAGCCGTTTGATTCATAAAACAGGTTTTCGATCCGTATTGAAATACACGCCGGGCAATTAAAATGCTGGCGTTCAATATTCGCGTCCAAAGAGACCGGACGGCAGGACAGAACGAGGGGCGGCGTCCCGTGTCACTACTTCAAGAATATTAATGAACAAACGTTCAGATGTCTAATACGCCTTTGTGCCTTTGCGCGAACGCACGAACGTAGCGCAACAGATTGCCACACAGTCCACACAGTATATTATTATTATCTTTGTGTATTATTTGTATAGCCGTCTCGAGTTACGAACACGTTTTAATTTAGCATGTGATTGTACACATTTCGTATTCACTTGGTGCGTAGTCGTTGTAAATAATAACAATAACGTATTGACTCGATTTTTTTTCTTTTTTTTTTTAATATGGTTAGAACACATTTGTGTACAGTGTACGATTTGATTATTTAACACGAATCGACATTGTTGTGTCATATGCTGTTATGATAAATACATCAATTTAAATATATTTGTTTTTTTACGTGTAAAATCAAAAAAAAAAAAAAAAAAAAAAAAACAATAAATAAACTTAATTTACTTTTTTATCAGACATCATCGGCATCACAGCTGTTCAAGAGGAGTTTTGGCCGCCACCGACACCTCCTTCCGCTCTTCTCGATTTTGTACTTTTTCTTCCCGATCCGGTATTCCTAATTTCTCCAAGTCCTGCTTTATTCCATTTATCCGTCGCTTCTTTGGACGTCCTCTTGGTCTCTTCACTGAGGGTTTCCACTTTAATCAAACGCTTTTACGAAAACAAAATGATTTTACTATTTTTTAGTGCCATGATATTTAAATTTCTTAATTTTCTTAAATTGTAATCCCTATTTCAGCGGTTCTCAAACTATGGTACGCGTACCACTAGTGGTACGTGGAAAGCTCGTAAGTGGTACGTGATAAAAATCTCCTTTTATAAAAAAAAATTAGAATGAATTATTATTCACAAGCTCTACTGTTTCTAATCTCTTTTGTGTCAACTTATTTGTGCGAAAATACATTTTCCCACTTATTGTACACAAAAAATAAATATAGAAATAAATTGAACGTACAAAGTGGTTTAAGGCTTTGAGTTACCAATATGGAGTCCGATATAGACGTCATCGTCCGTTGAAAACAACACCAACCGTCTTACTGAATTATGAAATAAACCATAATAATAATGATAATGTTTGTATCTACAGATGTAATTTAATTTCTTTTTATGCATTCAATATTTATATTGTCATAATTGTGTAGCTCCTAATAAAATGAAATTCTATTAATATAAAAAAAAACATTGAAATTATTAATGAGCAAAAAAAAAACGTCAGGTGGTACGTAAAAATGTTCAAACTGTGTAGGTGGTACTCGAATATAAAAAGATTGAGAACCGCTGCCCTATTCGATTTTTATAATCAGACAGACCGTTTATTATGACCGTATTTAATTTAGAGGAGTGGAGTAGTGATGAAACGATTTTGTGGAGAATCACTGATCTTCTCCTCGCTGTCACTCTAAACTTCAAGTGCCTATTTATGTCTCAAACGATTGGTCTAATAGTACAAATTTAAATTCAAATTCGTCTTGAAAGAAAATATCTTTCGTAGTATTTATAAATAGAGGTTACCGATTAAGAAAACTGAAAAATGTTTTTATGATCACGTAAATGAAAAATAGTGAATAAATCATTTTTTCATAAAATTCAATTTAATTTCGTTTTATAATTTCGTAGTATTTATAAGTAGTGGTTGCCGATTGAGAAAACAGAAAAATGTTTAAATATCCCGTAAAATGAATAATAGAAAAAAGTCTTTTTTTTTTTATAAACATGAACTGTTTAAAATTTTTATATCGTACATGAAAACGTACTCGAACCCGAATTACACAGGGTTGAACAGGGTTGAAAACGAGGTGAGCGCGTTTAAAAAAATCACCCTGTACGTGTACGTCCGTGTAGAACAGTGGTTTTCAATCTTTTCAACAATTCGGCACACTTGATATCATGAAAAAATTTTCGCGGCACACCAATCCTATAATAGCAAACCTATAATAGCATATACACTATATAAGACAGTAAAATGTTCCGTGACACGACGTAAAACAATAGAGACGGATGCGACGGGCATACTAATATTAAACACTATTGTATGCATCTACGATGAATGATTCGGCCTTTACGTTTGGTATTTATCAGTTTTTACCAAAGCTTTGCACCCGAATTAACTCGAAACCTGAAAAAAACCGAACCCTATAAGACCGGAACAATTTAAACACCAGAAACAATTAAAAACCCGAATAATCAATGCAAAACCTGAAACCAGATTCTAAGGATTTGCATCCAAATCAACCGGAAACGTGAAAACTACTACAATTTTTCTTCATCGTTGGAAAAACTATAGAGAAATTAGAAAAATTACCTCTCTAAAGTACCATCTCAAGGTGATTTCTATTACCCGAAAAGGCAGTGGCGGCTCGTGCCTAGGTGTGCAGGTGTGCGCACACCACATAGATTATTAAAGATAAAATAGCTTAAATGTATTTCAATTTGATTACAATATCTATTAAACTGTATTTATTCCACAATACAAAATTATTAGTTTTATAAACGTGAACCGCGCTTGAGTTCGAAAATATCACTCCTAAAATTTAGATGAGTTATATAATAAATACGCACCAACTGGTGTGCAGCACACCGAGAGTCCATTTCAAATACGTTTAGTCGATGAGTGGGGGTATTGACGAATAAATGGAACCGTGGTGTGCACCTACTGCTACACACTCGATCACAAATTTAATTTGTATACGCTATTTCAATAATAAAGTTATAGAACTGATAGTTAAAGAACGAAAACTTGACTTCATATATAAAAATATGTAATTTTTTCATTTATTTTTTAAAATTGTTTTTAGTTACGACACTGTTGCTTGTTCCGACAGTAGATACAATTTACATCTGATTAAATGATATATTATGTATTTAAGTAAACCTATTATTTTCTAAAATTTTGTTTAATTATCATTTTATTAAAGTACATATTTTAATATTGACTTGGATGTGACTAATTTTATTTTATTTTATTAATATGCATTTTCAATGATTGCACACCACCCATTTTGAACATCACGAGCCGCCACTGCGAAAAGGTATATACAAAAAAAAATTAACATTGTAAAACCAAAAAATTCTTCCCTCCACTTTTAAAGTAAAAATGGGTCAATACCTCTATAACCCAAATTCATTTGTGGGACTCAAAACCCGAATTATCCAAAACCTTTATACACCCGTTTGAAAACCCAATTTAAAATTCAAAAACCCAAAACCCAAAACCGGAAAAAACCATTTGGGTGCAAAGCTTTGGTTTTTAACGAATATTCATAATCATGCTGATAAATACAGAATTATAAAAATATTAATGGATTTTTGAAAACCACTGGTGTAGAAGATAGCATCTGTAGTGTTTTTTCGCGCGAAAAAACGGCAAAAACGGAAACAAAAGTATGTATCGCATTGCGTACGGTTTTCTATACGCGAAAACAGTGCGTGCGAATGACAACGACGACGATTAATATTATATTATATACGCACGCCGCGAAACACACCACCGTCCGGGGGCCGACAATCGTCGCCGTGCATTGTTATCGGCGTCACAGAATTAGTAAGTTTTTAATATTATATTTAATATAAATAAGAGTAAATAAATTCATAATTTTAAGTTTCAAATTCAAAAAAAAATTTTTTAATTTATATCGTATTTGAGTCTGGAATCTTGTAAATACAACTATCATAAAATGTATTTCAATTCAGAAGTAAATATTATTTTTGCTTACTTCTGGGAGGAGGCCGTAAATACGCCACTGTTTATATAAAACCTCTCTAAAACGATCAATTGAAATATTTCAAAATTTATTATTTCACTCTCCTTGAAATATTTCAATGAAATAATGAAAAATAATAAATATTTTTTTCATTTTTTTCCTGATTTGTAATTTATAAGGCAGAGGACTTGCAGCATTTGCATATTTGTTTTGTATGGTTATAAAAATGGGCAGAGTATGAAAAAAATATGTTTCATTCTTTTGCGAAGCTATTTTGAAATTTTATTTTGCATATAAACGCATATTTTGAGTACTTTTTGTTTTTTGGGCATATGCCATATTTTTATACACTATTTAATACTTTTTAAACTTAATTCAATTTTTTCCACATCGACGTTTTTATTTCAAACAATACAGTCAAAATTGTTGGATAAAAATATGTTCACTTTTAATTTTTGCCGTATAATATTGTTTTAGACTGTCCGTGAGCATACGTAATATTTTCTAGAAGCGCGCGCTTGAGGATAACCAATAAGGCAATAATATTAATTCGCTGTAATTTTATTAATAGATTCATAATTGATATCGATCTAACGTTGTGCACCATACTAAATCACCACCTCAGTGTACCGTGTGTCTAAATTAACATGGATATATATATTTTTTTTTTTAGTGCCAAAAGAATAAATGTAAAATTAATAAAAAGTCAATCAATAGAAATAAATGTTACGGCTTAGTTAAGGAAATCAAGAGAAATGTGTTTTTTTTATTTATTTGGCGGTGGTATAACATATATTCAAATAATGCAATTGTTTTAACTAATTTTACAGCCTATTTATTTTTTCAATACTTTTAAATTAAATCACAACTAAAAAAATTAGGTGCATATTTCAAGTGCACATAATAGGGTTTTTAAGTGCATAAGTGATTGCACATTTAGTGTTTTTTTAGAGCTACAAGTCATCTGCCCTAGTAATTATAGATTAAATTAATTAATCATTGATAGTAAATAATTATCAACGTCGGTTAAAGTTTCTCGGCTAATGGTTTTCATCGGGAGCATTTAATGGTATTTATAGGATATTTAATCAGTTATAAATTATTCATTAATCATTATCATTTATTCATGTGCTTTTTGAAGCCAAATGTTGATATTTTTTTATAGGCTATATAAATATACAAGTATAAGGTTTGAGCCTTTATATTTATATTAAATAATAAGATTTGTTTTCTTCTACGTAGGTATTGTACTTTATACTACTGATTTCAAATATATTGGTGGATCTACGAAATTAATCATTGTGAGTACATTTTAATATTTGTATTTACACTAAAGAATAAATAAAAAATACGGCATTATTAAAAATCAAACCTTTTATTTTTGAGTTCCAAAAATATCACTGAGATTATGATGATGAATTACGATTAAGAGTTCTGAGATAGTTTAACCTTACGGTTATATGTAATATAAATCTACAATATTATAGTAACTCAAATAGTTTTCTATAATGATTGATTGTTTTTCATAAAACGATCATACTTTCCGTGATGTTTCACTTTAAGTAAATTGAGTCATGTATTAATTGATTGTTTTCGGTAGTCACCTAAATGAAACGTTTCGTGAAATGCTTGACGAAAATCAATTTCATGAAATTTTAAATCCCCGCTTGGAACCAACACGTTTTCTGTCGTAGAGAGTTTTCCGTTTTAGAGAGGATGATAACCTTTTAGATATTTGAACCAGCACCATTGATATTTTCCGTTTCGAATAGAATTCCGTCTTACGGCGAGTTCGGCGTAGAGAGATTTCGCTGTACATATTTATTTTATGAAAGAACAGTACTTTGAAGCTTTTTGGTTAGCCGTGGAGCTTAAACTCGGAGCACGTGCAGATATTTTGAAAGTTGATGCCCGACGGCATTATGAATGCTCAGAAAAATATAAGGTAAAAGCGAAAATAACTGAGAAAAAAAATCGAGCGCGGTGGAGTGGTATGCTCCTCGATTTTGCCAACGCTGATCCGGCAACGCTCTGCTATTGTTAGATTTTATTACACATCGTTTTCTGGTCTGTGTGTATTTATTTACCGCTGTAAATATAAATATTTATGGTTTGTATGTGTTGTAGAAACTACGATTCATTGTAGAAGAATCCGAAAAAACGAAAGATCTCACTGACGAGTGGCCATTGTTTTTATTAGTATAAATTAATGATATTACATTTATGTAAATAAAACATTCTCGGTCGCCGAAATTAATTTTCGTTATATGTATATAACGTTATACAACGGTTCGTGATTTATCGAGGTGTCCGCCGTTCGGAGGGAAAAATAAAAGAGGTGAATATGTCTCCGTCCCAATAATGACTATTCGGAAGTGTTCGCTATTTAGAGGTGTCCGTTAAGGGAGGTTTTACTGTGTATATATAAATATTTAAATGCTAATTTCGATAAATAATTAATTTTAGTTAATTTTAAATCAATAAAAAAAAAGCCGGACGTAAATCGCACCATGGGTATTCTTCGCTCCTCGGACAATATAACGTTGATGGGTTCGGGATGTTGAATTTTAGTGCGACGATAAATCATTTCTATATTTTAACTATTCTAAGCAATGCTCTGTGTGAAATGAATATACAGTTTGTATATTTTACCGTTTTTGATTTGGAGATTAACTATAGGTTTTTTATCAAATCTATTTAAAAATTGCTTTTGCTTGGTATGAAGAAAAATGTGTGTATCAAACTGTTCAAATTCAAAACGTTTTGTTCTATGTGTGATCAAAGTTTCATTTCGATTGGATGAACAAATAACTTCTTGTACGCATTTTAAGTTGAAAATTAATGTAAAAATAGTCAACTCCATTCAAATCATATATAATACTTTATTTCAAAGCTTATGAAAAACATCTGACTAACAATATTTTTTAATATTTTTCCATATAACTAGTATTGATTATGTGTTTAATTAAGGCCATATTATTACATTTTAAGAACTTTTTTCAAAATAATAAAAATTTGATAAGAAGTCATCTGTAAAAAACGAAGGTGTGTTCAAAGTTCTATTTCAAGTCTAAGATGATAAAGTAATCAATTTTTTTTTTAACTTTAGTCAAGCACGTTGAAGTACGTAATAAATATATAATATTTAGTGAAAGTTTTGACAGTTTAGCAACATTACTCGTGGAGTTGTGATTTAATATCTAAAATCGATTTAACGAAAGTTTTATTAATGCAGATTTTACTGTTTTTACTAGATTTTTGGCGATTTTTCTTCACGCTCGGAAAAACTATTGAGAAAAACGAACCCTCAATTCGCACACCGAAAATACCTAATACTCAATTTTCGGATGCTGTGGTAAGAATGTCGAAGGTCCTCAATGGCTTTGAAACTTATTCGGGCAACGCGAATCATTTTACGAAAAACCTCGTGAAAATCGTTTGGAATAGATTTCTAGTTTTTTGGTCATGAACATACGAAAACTAATATATAACATATAAAATGTCAGCCCTATCGGGTCGATGAAAAAAAAAAAAAAACGTCGGAATGATTTCGGTTCGACTTTGGTCTGTTTTCAAAACAAACGGTCCGGTCTGGCCGCTGAAATCACGGACTGAGCATACAAAGTGCACAAAGTGCATATTATGTATCCCGGTCTACCGATCGCGGGTTCGCAGCATTATCATGCATCGATTTTTTATTTTTTATTTTTTATTTATTTATTTATTTTTTTGTGCGTAGGTACGATTTACAAATCGAACTAATAAAACGGCAATTTTACACACGAGAAAAAGTTGTTTTTTTTATATACGTTATTTTTCCATCCAAGCGCGATTGTATGGTCCAATCGCAACCGTGGACACCCTGTATCTTATTACGTAATAATCATTATTTTTTATTGTTTTTCGATCATTTTTATCTTTATTTTTATTTTTTTCCATTTAACTATAACGTACGGGGATAGAAGTGCCATTCAGCGGTCGAGTTTCAAGGAAAAACACATTTTGCCGAATGAACCTCGCCGAGCCGTTCGATAAGTATGTCATCTTGATTACACGTCATACGAATCGATCGAATCGGCGGCCGTAGGTACGTTTCGCGTTAACGTTCGCCGGCGAAAAACACGTAACCCGCGTGAGCGTATATTATTACGTACGAACGTTCGCCCGTTTGCCGCACAGGATTTGCACGAATACATATATTTATATTTTATTCATTAATTTACGTTTAGATAACGCACGACCGATCGATCAAACGATCTGCACGAGGCGGCTCGATACGTATACAGGTGTGAACAAAAGTCGCGCAACAAATTTACAACACAATTTGTAATAGTAAAAAAAATCGTTTATTTCTTCAAATAAAAAAAAAAAAATTGATATAAAAATGAACATTACAAAGTAACATTATATCACGGCAATTATAGTAAATGCTCAAAAAGATGTCCTTCAGCTTCAATAACTTCTGCTCCACGACGTTTTTTTTTTTTTACCGCGTTTGTGGCGTTGTAAAGATACGAACAATCTGTGCTCGAAATTTGGAATTCTTCGTCTAATCCCTTTTGCAAATAGATCAAATTTTGGATTGGCATCTTGTAAACTCGATCTTAGATTACATATTTAAAAGAACCTTCGTTTCTGTACCACAATTTTATTAACAAAGTGCGTTCGACAAGTGAAAATTTTGGAGCGGGTATTTCGGCAGTGTTACGAACGAAATTATACGATTTTATTATACGAGATATGGAATTGTCACAAACACGAGTTTTCGAATGAGAAACCAACCACTATAGTTACAGGACTCGGCTAGGAAAAGTTATCGTTTCTACGACTTTAATTTTCTTTATTTACTCTTTAGACACAGACCATGATGTCCAGGTCAGGTATAGTTTGAGATTAAAGATTCCCTTTAAATTATAGAGTTGTTTTTGAAAAGAGAGTATGGAGGGCTTGGTATATAACGGCCGGTAAATGTTTAAACAATATATTATCGGTCTAAGGTTTTAGGCTGATAAAATAAAAACGACAATAATTATTAAAATACCAACTAAGAAGTATTTTCAATCTTTTGAATATTCTTTGATACTTGGACGAGATAATGGTATAGTGCGAATGGAGAAACTTTACTATAACACTCTTAAGGTTGGTAAAGCTTAAATGCAATACGGTATTGATTTAAATTTGATATCAATGATAAATCATTGTTTTCGGAAAACTATTATAAGCGAAACTCGAGTAATAATTTTATTCCCGTCCACTTGAGTTTTCCAACCTTATGATAAATAATTTATACAATTTTCAAGTTTCGAGTAAAAATATTTTTGGAACAATAACAATAATACTCCATGTAGATTTAATAATATTCGTAAAAATTCCATATTTCGCCGTGTTTGGACACTTCTAGTTTATATTAGGAAAAAAAAAATTAACATGACCGATTAATATAAAAATAAATATAGCTACAACCACCTATATAAAAGAAGCTTTTATACAAATTTCAGATCATATAATCGAAAATAATAAATTTTATGAAATACAAATGAAAATAAATCTAAAAATTTACGCACAAA
This sequence comes from Therioaphis trifolii, assembly GCA_027580255.1. Lineage (NCBI taxonomy): Eukaryota > Metazoa > Arthropoda > Insecta > Hemiptera > Aphididae > Therioaphis > Therioaphis trifolii. The sequence continues at coordinate 8,940,427 of CM050404.1, forward strand.
GCGTTATTTGAACGGTAATCCCGACTTTAAACACATGTCAAAAATATTTTATTGAAGTCATCTTTATGACACTTGAACCGTACACAGAAATATATGAGGTGAATCTATTTATCAAAGACGGTTTTTACCGAATCAATAATTCTAAATTGTATAAGCTTTTTATTGAAAGATATTGTTTATTTACGAGTAAGTAAGTAATGGTTTTCGTCAAAATTCTAACTTTAAACACGTGTGAACGAAAACCCTGAGTAAAGATTTTGAAATGTTTTCAGTACTGTTTAGTATAATATGAATAAACGTTATTCGATTTTCAGGTTTTCATATCAAATATTGAAAAATTTATTAGATAAAAATTTCCAAAAAAACCAGATATTTTCAATAATATTTAAAAGCTCTATATACAGTCCTAAAATGGTACAATGTTTTGGGAAAATTTTTTTCAAGTTTATATTGGGGTCTTATTGATGTTCGATGAAAATATTAAGCATCTTAAGCTGTTATTTTTGGACTCATTGCTTAATTAAAAAAAACGAATTTTATGAGAATCGCGTATAAAACCAATTTTACAGTTTTTACTAAATGTTCGGGTAGTTTTTCCATACGCTTGAAAAAACTATCGAGAATAAAGAAAATGACCTTTTTAAAGTATCAATTGAAAAAAAAAATGTCTGATCTATCGAGATGCTGGCTGAAACTGTTGGGCTATTATTACGAGCCGAAAACGTGATTCTGTATATCTGAAAAAAACCTTGTAAAACCATTACATTTTTCGATATATTATCAAGAACTACCGGCATAATGTTGAATTTTTAAAATATTTTGGTTTTTTTAACCGTAAAGTGACTGTTTACAGAGAAATTAGAACGCAACAATGTCACCGTTGACGCACAGATGAAAAAATCGAGGCGAAAACAATTTCGATTCGATTACAGTTTTCTCCGTTCAAAAGTGGCTATCGTACAAATCAGTTTTACCGATTTCGAGACTTGATATATTATTTCACAGCATGCGCTTACAATTTTTTCTCGACGAGTCTACTCGTTTTGTGTGCTTTACGATAAACGTATTACACACTGACATAATACGTATAGCGTGTGTACCAGTGCTTGTATACGGTACGCCCGATACGTTTTTGAATTCTGAGTGTTGCGAAGACCGCGTCAACGATTTCGCCGTGACGTGTATTCCTTTTTTTCCACAAATACGTCGCCGAAGGAATTCGGTTTTGAGGAGGAGGGGCGGTTTTTTCTCCTGTCCACGACGCAATAAATACCTAACTACTTTTCAGATCAATGGGCCGCGATGAGTCTCGAGATGATCCGAAAAAAAGCGTTTTTAATATCATTATTTTATCTATGTATGATCTGTTGTGGAACTGTTGGATTTCATTATTATTATCATAATTATTATTATTATTATTATTATTAATTATTATTATTATTAGGGCCCGGATTTATATGCATTTGCACGTTTTTCTGAACAGTCCAAAAAATAGCTTGGTAATCTACAATTTTGATTTGTTGTCAATATTGATTGTATACATAATAATATTTTAATATTATAATACATAATATAATAATTTTAAGTAAATATAAAATTACAAAATATATCATGTACATAATATTGTAGTCAATACAAAACTAGATCCGAAATAAAAAAAAATATGTTGTGCATAATTTGTCATTTTTTACATGTACTGCATATAACTGTAGATTACGATTTTTTATTGCATTTATGCGGTTTTCAAATGCATAATATTATGTAATATTTTGCTTATTTTAATTAAAATAGCGTAGGTATTAATAGTTATATTTATAGTCAACGTAATTTGACGAAGTCGTTTTCTTATCTTATCTGAGACCTATCGGGACTAGTAGTAATGTGTTATTAAACTAACCTTTGAGTTAAACGCCGCCTCATAAATCGAAAGCACCCACAAAAAGGTGGCTGCTCTCACGTTTAGGAGTCACTGGTCTAACGCGCAACAGAGAAATCGCTTTTCTCAAAACGTGTCTACGTCGTGTAGTTTTTGTCTAGTTCACATTTACAACAAATATCCCCAAAATCTAAAGGGACGAGACGATTTCCAAGGACGTGTATTTTTCAAAGGTTTATCATTCGAGAAAGAAATCACGGGGATTTTAGTCAACAGGTGTAGCCAGCGGGTAATCACCCGGTAATCACGGGCCCACCCACTTGTTTTCCAAAAATAAATGTTTGAAAACCAAAATCACTGGTATTGTTTAAAAGAAACGAGTTGGTAGTGGAAAAAAAACATGCCATTAAACGATATTTTAAATGTTTCGTCATAACGTGATGTATTTATGTCCAATGCCTGGCCATAAAACCTATATAATGTGCAATAAAAGCCATTTTTAGGGAGCGTGGGCGAGGTCGATAAAACGAATCGTATAATTTTCATCGTACATTTTCGACGGCACGTCAAGTGAAATGTATTTCAATTTTTTTTCACGAGTATTGTTTTCAAATTGTATCATGTTCAGAGTAAAACGAAAAGGACAAATGACAATAACTGATGTTTTTTGAATTTATACGTATAAAACTTCTATCGATAATTTCATCGAATTTAATATACACTACAGAGGTGGCCAACCTCGCGAACCACTGCGTGTGGCACTCGTCGTAGTCACGTGCGGCTCGTGTCTTCATTTTCGCAAATACGAAAACACTTCTCATTGATTTTACGTATTATGTTCAGTGGCGGCGCGAATGGGTGTTTCATAGTCAAAACGGGTGAGTATTGGCGAATTAGTTAGAACATGAAGTCTTTATAAAATTGTATTATTCAAACAATTTTATTAAATCATTAAGTACGAATGTCTATTAGATAACATGAAATACCTACATAGAAACCATAGCATAGATAGGGTATATATACAATAGACATATTATAAACAGGTTAATAATATCAATATAAATTTATCTCTTCATATCTCTAAATATGTCTTGAGTAAGGCAATTAAAAAAAGGGTGTATCAGTTCAACATGTAAATAACGAATACCGGGGCCGGGTGGGTAGGTACAAAATATATTTTGAAAATTATTACTGCTTCATCAAGGAAAAAACTTCGCGCCGCCACTGATTATGTTTGATGCAAAAGTGCCGTTTTTGACATGGACTTCGTGGACTTCTTAAACGAAACGTTATAACGCACGGAAGCGTGTTGGATAATTTTGAACGGTAATCAAAACAAAATGATATTGAGTTTAATAATACTCGACGTATGTATAAGCTATGAAATAATGTCTTTGCCACGCTTTCAGTCTGATCTGTTAGTTATGATTGTGATGTTTCGACTCTCGACATCGATGTATTACTTCGTGTGGTTTGCAAACTCGTTCACGTCGGCCACCGCCGGTATATAGAAGTACCTTTGTCTATTTTTATTATTACTATAATTATTATTATTTATTTATTTATTTATTTATTTTTTTTTTTTGAATTCAATTACGATACATTGTCATCGAAAATGTTCACCGGTAATCTTTTCCGCCGGCCGAAAAAACATTCCAAGCATGTTCGCAGAAAACGTACCGAGCTACTGATTTCAGTTTTATTTTTATGTTTTTAATATCCGGGTGACTTCTTCCCCGGACGATTTTTCCGACGACGAAAACGATGTGACACGACTTCGAAAATAATAATATGTTCTTTTCTTTGAATTCGATTTCGATTCGCTTTCAAATCAACGCTTTCAAACCGTGAGTTCGAACGTCAATAATATTAGGTCTACGGAGCACGTTTTCGCCACGTCGCGGTTCGACGGATTACATGCTGACGGTGGATACGAAAATTGCGCCGACATACTCTCGAGACCATGTTTTTTGTAAAATTATCAAGAGTGCTAGAATTTTATTTGTAAACTCGATCCGCGGACGTATGCACCACGCCCTCTGATAGATATTTTAATCATATATGGATGTTAACGAAATCATTTATTGTACCAAAAAAAAAAAAAAAAAAAAAAATGTTATTTTTATCAATAAAATTAATATTAGGTATGATAAATAAAAAAGGTAATTACCTAGTAATCCGTTAGAGCCGGACGTGTCTCATATCATCACAGACATAAATCAATATGACAGTTTGATTTCTGTAAATATCACGGAGAAAAAATATTAAGGATTACGATATTGATGGTCCATCGATCAATGGCCATGTCTTTGTAGTTTACATTTTTCTACGACACTAGTGAAGCGATACGATCGGATTCGTATGAAATGAATATATTACTTCTGTATAACTGCGTAAATCATTAATGGTTTATCAATACACATACCTTATTTATTTAGTATTTTATATATACTCGACATTGTTAAAGCAGTTTATTACGTAAAAACCGTGCGACAATTTACTTAAACGCTTATAAAAAAAAATCTGAAGTCATGATTTTTGAAATTTCTCCAGAACCGTAAGATAAGCTTATGAATAAAAACATATTAAATTTTCAAACGTTTTTGTCAAATATTCAAAATTTTATTAGGGGTCAACTTTAAAAAAACAAAGGTATTTACTAAAATTCAAAAGATGCTAAATTTTTTCGAAACTTTTTTCAAAACATGCAGTGATACGTCAATAGTATAATACGGTGGAAATTTCAAGTTCCTTGCAACACTGTTTTTGGGGTGATGACGAAATTGCTAATGTCGATTTAACGGAAGTGTCGTTTACGGCCGTTTTCGATTCGTTTTAGGCTATTGTTCCGGTCGCCTGAAAAAACCGTTTTGAGATGGGAGCTTCATAAACCCTCAAAGTACCATCTACATCGAATTTCCGATCTATAGAGTTGCCGGATGAAACTTTTGGTCAAAGTTAAGTTGAAGCAGAAAAAAAAAACAACAAACATCACTGTAAAACCATAAGATCGCTCGCTTCGCTCAGGATCTAATACTCGTATTAAGGATTACGACATTGACGGTCAATAGATCAATGGATCACCGTCTTTGTTTTTGCTCTTTTTTTTTTCTACGACACTAGTGAAGCACTACAATCGAATTCGCAATAATATGTTACTTCTGTACGATTGCATAAATCATTAACGGTTTACCAATATCCATAGCATATATATAGTTCGTACTTCATATAGTATACTTAACATTGTAAATTCGAAATGAAAAAAACGCAAAGAGATAAAAACAATTAACCGAAATAAGTAATTCAAATTTTTTTAACCGGCCCAAACGAAAACGGGAAACGCTAATTTGAAACCTGACTGGGCCAAGCGTACAATCATCGGCGTATTCGACGGGTACGAACTTTTAGGTTTTATTTTTCATTTATTATTATTATTATTATTGTTTAGCGAAACGGTATAGTCATTGTGCGTTTCGAGTTCGAATTTTAAAGGCGATGACGTAATCACCAGTTGCTGTGTACGAATGAAAAGACAAAACGCAAAAATAGCGATAAATTATTATATCATTTATAATATATTAATACGCGCGCGTGCTCGCTGTTGAACGCAGTGTTTGTTCGACGGGAATATACGTTCAAATATGTTCATTACGCGAAACCTTTGACTCGGCGGCACGATGTCAGGGCGCGTCGTTTTATTTATTAGTTCGACGACTATAATATTCACGTGTCTGACGATTTCCTTCCGAAAAAAAAGGTGTTCCTGTCGTGAATCGTATTCCAATATAGCGCGTATTAATGCAGCTGAGCGCAAAACGATATTAGACGATAAATAAAAATAATAACAAATCGTTTAATCGTACATCAAGGTGACCATATTACAAAAATAAAAAAAAAACGGGACAGTTGTTATTCCCCCACCCCCCTTGAAAAAATCAAGTTTTAGATTTTTGTAATTTGATGTACCTTCCATAAGGGCTGCAAATTTAGTATTTTTTGACGCTTCTAAAACTTGCACCATTGCAAAAGCGACAATGACTTTTTTAATCAATTCGCGTTTGTTCGAGCGCAAGAAAAATTTTTATCATCAATTTACAATCTATAAATCGAAACAAATGAATATGCTTGCTACGAGTAGTTTGAAAAGCAAACACGCCTTCTCCGGCCGTAATAAGATTTTCTTTTATTGATCAATAATGACGTTAATTTATTAGAACTTCTAGACACGGCTAATACATGTTTTCGTTTTTGTAGGTGGTATTTGATATCTGATATCCCACCATATTTGAATGAGAAAATAGATTTACACTCCGTACACAGAACTCTCCCTATTTGATCGGCTTCTCTTAAAAAAAGGAATTTAGTTTTTAATTTAGGAATATTTAGGATATTTTTTTCGTACATCAATATTTTTTTCATTAAACTAATATAATAACGGGATTAAAACGGGACCATCTTATAAACACGGGATAAAAAACGTCCCGTTTGAACTTTTTCGGGACGACGGGACATGAAGATCAAAAAAGGGACAATCCCGTTTTTAACGGGACGTCTGGTCACCTTATCGTACATCGTACATCGTTATACTGGTTTTTATGTAACGATCTCTCGTGCGTACGAGAAAAACAAAAAAAAAACAAAATTTCCGAGAACCCGTTTCCTTGGTCGTTGTCTGTCTTCTGTTTTCCGCCACGTTTCGTTCGGAAAACGCGGGCGCGCGTGTGCGTCACGTGAACCCGACATCACACCCGCTGCCGTTGTTGTTTGTACTCCAATACGGTTTGAAAACACGAAAGTTAAAAGTGATTCTCGTTTTCGTACGCATATTTTCAGTCAAACAAAACTCTAGCCACGCGTTCTATGAGGACCGTGACACAAATATTAGAATCGATTTCGAAACCAGACGCAGTGCTTATAATACACAGTTACGTTTCACGTGATCGCAAAACGTAGGAGCATAAAATATCACGCTGTTGAAACCTTAATTTCTTTAAATAAAAAAAAATAATAAAAACATAAAAATAAAAATAAAAAAATATCACGGTCGTTTTGTGCCGCCGTCGAGTTCATTAAACTCGCTCGTATTGTATTGCGTTCGACAAGCGGCAGACCGATGCAGTCAGGGACGGATTTGACGGAGGGTTTTAAGGGTACTCGCCTCGGGCAGCAGATTTGGGGCGAATCCGGATGCTGGAATACTTTAAAAATACATTTTTAATGTTTATGACCTTCGGATTAGGAAATTGATGAAAAAAATTATCAACTTAAAAAACATAATAAAATATTGATTTATATTTGAAGGAATCAGTGGATAAAGGAGATAACCAACATAAGAAAAAAAAAATGCTTTTTATTTCTCGTCGTGGTCGACTCGAGATCTTCAGACGATGAACAACAGTACCCAGTATTGAGTTAAGCGGTTTTCCGGACAAAAAAAATAAATAATAACTAAAATGTCCAACAGTTTGAATAAGTCTTTTGTACGTAAATTAAATATGACACGCGTTAAAAAAAAAGCCGATCATCGCAAGGTGTTATTAACACGTACATCCGTACATTCGTACCTAGTTGATGTATTTTTATGCGTCCCGTGTTGTGTCGTCGTGCGACTGTGCGAGACCGTAGTAGGACCGACATTTCAAGAGTGGTTTCAAACGGACGTTGTCTAAAAGCAAATGTATTTATAAGAAAATAAGAAAATCGAAATAAACTGTTTTGAACATGATAAACAAAATGTTTTGTAAACGGATTTACGCAGCCGCGTCTACGCCAAGGATGTTTCAGGGCTGATAAAAATCATGATTTTTTTATTAAAATCAAAAAAAACTTTTTTAATCAATTAAAAAGTGTTTTCTTTTGTTTAAAACGTGATTTTTTTAAATGTTCTTTTCAGTTGTTTCGGACATGTTTTAATCGTGTTTTAAACACGATTTAATTGAGTTTAAAACAACCAATTTTATTACCTATGTATAAATATTACGCACCGTGACAATAATTAATTCGTTTATAAAAACAAAATACCTACATAATAAAACATGAGTATCCTATTTATTAATGGTATTTAGTATTTACCAGTAGAAGAACTAAGAATTATCGCGCGAATATTCACTGCTTAAGTATACATAGGTATAAGTTTATGTTTCTTATAAAACATAAAATATTAAACAAATATATGACGTGCAAAAGTATTATGTTTGTAATTAAAATTTGCTAATAAATACAATTTCATAAAGTTGTATAAAAAGTATAAATAACACATAATAAACTAATGTTTTTTTTTTTATTATTATTTAATACTAAATTTAAAAAAATAATTTTTTAAAAACTAATAATTAATTTACTGTTAAATAAAAAAATATATATATATACATATTTTTCTGTTTTAAACAAAATCATCTTTGATTATTTTGATTGTTTAAAACATGTTTTAAACACGGGTTTAAAACAAAATGTTTGTAACATCTCAACACTGCAAGGAAACATTGTCGCATACGTTTTTTGTCGACACTGTCACCGACTGTCACTGTCTCTTTAGATAATTTTGTTTCCATCTTTGTCGCGTACATTGTCACCGACAACAAATTTTACTCCCCGACTAGTGGCGGTGAACATCGAAAGATTTACGTATACATTTTCGGGAACGGTGCGTCTGCAGCACGGACCAGACCTGTCGAATTTCGTCACAGGTGTGAACACTCCTTGAAGACCCGGCGTTATTTTTATTTTCATATTGAATTCGTTCTTCGTCGTGTACTCTGCTCGTGATCAGTCCGATTTGAATTCGAATTCTAAAAATCGATACGAAATTGATAAATTAAATAAACTACACCGTCCGACAAACGTTCGATATTCGAAATAATAATAATAATAATAATCACTACAGTAGAGTTTTCTCGGCCAATTTTCACAGTCAGTTACTCACTTTAGGGTTGCCATGCGTCCCGGTTTGGCCGGGACAGTACCGACAGTTTTGAGTACGGCGTCCCGGTGTCCCGACGAATTGGTTTCGGAACAGCATATTGTCCCGGAACGAGACTTAAATAATAACCGATGTATGTCTTTTATTAGACATTTGATGGGAAAATGTAACGAGTGAGATCTGAGATAATATTATGAACGAATATACGAGATAATATAGTTGTCCATTAAGATCTGTTTAATTTTCATTCTCATTAACCGGCTCAAACGAAGCGGTGGAACGTGTGTTTTCATTCGTGAACAGCACATGTACAAAATCACGAAATAAATTAGATACGAGTACAGTCGACGCTTCATTATAATAATTGATACGAGTTTTGATGACAAGTCTTGTTGTCGATTTTACGAGTCAATACTTGCCGACAAAACATTGCTTCGAAAACTCTACGCAGTTCAGCCAAGTGTCAAATAACAACTCAGACTCTTCCGCCCACGGACAACAACATCGGACACGGATTGAAAATTTTATACTTTATTCCGTAAACATATTTTTTGATTTTCAAAGCTTTAAATATTTTCAATGATTATCTATTTAATGTGTGTTAAACATTACATTGTATGATCGTTAAATCGATAAAAAAAAAAAAAAAAAATTTAAAAGAAATTCGTCCGGTTTTCGCCAAATAAAACATGGCGACCCCGAGTTACTGCGCATCTCCGGTCGAGACGACGATGTGAATATTACGCGCGTTCGAACGAAGCTTATTCCCAATCGATCGGATACGCACACCAGTCGATAAATGACCGATTGTTGAGTGACGAGACCGGTGCAGAGATAATCGAATCGTTTGAAAAGTTGGGCAATTTTAAATCTACAAGGCGAATTGAAAAACATACATGATTGGGCGTCCAAAGAGAAAGCAAAATGCGTTCTAAAACTGTTGACGGCGACTGACACGGACACGTCGCTTCGTGTTGGTTCCGTCGAAATGGTCGAAATAATCGTTAGTCGTCTAGATAGTTCACACGGTTAATATTACTATTATTATTATAATTATAATAATAATAATTATTATTATTATTTTTATTATTTAAATATTCGAATTGACGTGATTTTTTTTAATTAATCCACGAAATAAATTAGTTATTGTTATTTATACGATTTTTCGTAACCGAAAACAAAAAATAAATGAATAAATAAAAATTATGAAAGAGAATTTTTTTTTTTTTTTACATATTTTATATATTTTTCGTTAACGTATACAACACAATAATAACATTTTGAAAAGCTTATGATTTATTTATTTTATGCTTATTTTACATCGTGTTGAGGAATTTGAACACTCGAGTAACAATGCTAATCTTATTTCTAGCCGGTGTCTGTTATTGTGATATATAAAAATGACATAAAACGTCTCCATTGTTTTTTTTTTAACTACTATACGTTTTTTTTTTTTTTATTATTATTATTATTATTATTAGAAAGGAATTTTCTGCGTTAAATATTCGCCGAATATGAAAACATCTTAAATAAAATGTCGATATCTATAATTATAATATTATATACTTGTATATCATTCTGTAGAATGAAAATCATTGTTTTATTTGAAAATAAAACGTAATAATTATATTTTTGTGAGAAAAAAAACCATTGATATTCAGTTTCATAATATGATATAAACAGTTATTCTTCAAATAACGATAAATATAATTATATGTATATGTTAGAGAAAAAATTTGTTGTGAGTCGTTTAGAATTTTTTCAAACCTATTTTCAATAAACAATTTATCGTGTACTTTTATTTTATGTATTTATCGATTGTGTAGTATTGAATTTAAAACATGACGCGCTATTTTAAGTACACTGTAGGTACAAGTTTTATTAAAATTCTGACTATCCCTGTGAGGAACCCATCACTTTCTGCCGAAGCTGTCATGGCGCTACTTCGAATATTCGTTTCTTCGTAATTCGGAAACTCCATGCGTTTCGAAACGATGTATTATTTTCGGCTACTCCTCGTACGCTTCAAACCAACCAACGTCGGCGTGGACGTCGATGCAGCCGTCGAGAAGAATCGAAAACTTCTAACGAGCAAAACCCGTCCTTCACGTTGACGTCGTGATCAGTGGCGTATTTAGGGGTTTCCCACCTGTAGACACTATACGATTCGCCGCCTTTCCGCCTTCCCACCCTACTTAAATGTGTCGTAAAACATATTTGAATATTGCGCACGCGTATAGCATGTAGGTTGCTGTTTGATTACGAGCGAACGGACGCGATCGTTTACGGCTTGTATTGTAACTCTAAATAATGACATTTATGATTTGTATATACGAATTCGTCGAGTCAAAATTCATATAAAACAAATATGCCAAATTTGATTTCGTCAGATGGAAAATACTTTATGTAATTTTGTAAAAAAAAGAAAAATAGTTGTTTAAATTTTCCGCCCACCAAAAGTCGCCGCTCCGGGCCCGGGCCTACAGGGCCTGTACCCAGTGGCGTATTTACGGAGGGGGGAGTCCCCGGATCTCGACTGCCCTCCCAGAAGAAAACAAAATTAAATTTACATCTGAAATGAAATGTACTATATAACAACATGATAATATTATATTTACAAGATTCCAGACTCAAATACAAAATATATTATAAAATTGCATTTAAAAGTCATAAATGACTTATTACGTGAGAATAGAGGAAGTGAATATTTATTTACTACTTACATTATTATATATATATATATATATATATATATATATATATATATATATATATATATATATATATATATATTATATACATTATACATATTGATATTAAATTATTTAGTAATCTGTAATTCAGTGATAATGGCGAAGAGGGTTACTAAGAATACAAAAAACAGTTTTTGAACCCTCCCCAGAAAAAATTTGAAAATACGCCACTGCCTGTACCTAAATACGCAACTGGTCGTGATCCTAAATGGTCTTCTTTCCGTCACGTAAATCATTCGTTTTACAATAAATAGTGTTTTTTTGTTTTCCAATGTTATCGCCGCGTTCGAATGCATTTGATTCATTTCAACACGGACGTATTAAATATTTCATTGTTTTCGTCCAATAAATCGTATAAAACCGTATCAAAGACGCCCGTGCGCGCTCCGTACGATAACAACGATATCAATCATAAAAATGAAGAGATCACGAATCATAAAAATAACGATTACATCATAACGATTACATTTCGGGAGCCTGTGACCTACGGCGTCTCAGTGACCTCGTGTTAAAAATAAAGCACAATAATAATTAATGGCAAATCCTGTGAAAACAAAACGACGACATTCTATCTGTAGACACTTCTACGGTAAAATAATAGTTATAGTGCCGATCGTGGGTCGTCGAGCGAAGTCTTATCTGAAAGTATGAGAAAAAAAATTATGAAAAAAAAATACTATAAAATCACAATCTAATCGTATGTTGTTCAAATGACCTAACGATTTATGATATTATTATTATTATTATGGCGATTACGCTAAGTTCGCCGCAGACGTTTGATTAGGTAGACGCATAATATTTTTTATGTCGTCGATAAGAATAACGTTTTCGAGATAACCGTAGACGACGTGAGCTACGCGCACCCGTCGTCGTCGGTCCTAAATGTTTTTTATCGTTCACAATGAATTATTATAATAATTTCGTATTTTGTATTTTTTTTTAATTTTTAATTTTTTTTTTTTTTTTTTTTTTTTATTCCTATTGGTCTTCGTTTCAATAACGGACGAACACGCGCGGTGTTTCGAGTCGTATTTATTTTTATTTTTTTCTTTTGCCCAGTCGATTAAAACGAGTCGACACACTAAAAATATATTATCGTTATGCGCTCTGATCTGCACGTAGTAGGTACACGCGTTCAGAGCCGTAGCGAGGAATTGGGGGGAGGGGGGGGGCAAACGGTTCCTACGCCTCGTGCGCGATTTCGAGAGAGCACAAAAATGAAAAATTTGAATCTTATGTGAAATGCAATACAGTAGAAACCGCTTATTAGAAACAAAATGTCCCGGGACGGACCGACCGTATATTAGAACACTGAAAATAAATCGGATTATCGAAACATCACATCGGTTATTTGAAGCGAATTTAGGCACATTTTGGATGCTTTTAGGCAACTGTAGAAGCTGTAAATGTCCCCAGAAGAGCCGTCCAGCATCGTTCGGATGAAATAGATTTTGAAAAAACTCGTATGAAAATATGGTCAGTGGTCATAGAGTTACTCGACGCAAAAAAAAAAACAAAGATTGATTGATATTTTAAAAAATATAATAAAATATACACATTTGAATTTACTTTTTTAAATTATACAATACACATACATAGATAAATATAAATATACATACATAGGTAGTTAAAATATACATAAATACATATATTTTTCGCGTATTTTTCATTTTTTTTTTTTTTTTTTCATAGTACAAATCAAACCAATCGCTTATTAGAAACAACCGGTTAATTAACGCATTTCACCTTGGTCTCAAAATGTTTCCAATAAGCGGCTTCTACTGTATATATTCGAGTATATTATATGTGTTATGTAAAAAAATCCTCAACGTCATTAATGTTCATTGAAGATGAAAAATGACTACTGTGGAAAATAATATCAGATAATATGTATAACAGTTTTATATAAAACCAATAGTAGTTGATAGGTACAATCTATAAATGTATATATATATATATATATATATATATTATATAGTTGAGAAATAATTCTATTATAATTTTTATGTCCATATTATATGCATTTATTTTTATTCTGCATCATATGACCTCTTAAAAGTAAAGTGGCGTAAGCCATTATCATCAACTTTTGGGAAATACCACGTGTTTACTAGAACGAATTTTTAAAAATCTGGATAAGTCCAATTCATATTTCAATGATATTGTATTTCTTTAACACATTTTTTAATCTAACATTGTGCTACGTTACTAGGTTCTAATAACTTACACCGTCATATCAATGGTTAATTTTTACTAATGATGACAAAATGGTGTATGTTACATACGCAGGCCCGGCTCAAGGGGTAGGCGATATAGGCCCACGCCTAGGGCGGCATTTTTCAGGGGCGGAATTTAATATTTTTGTATATTAGATAATTTTTTAAATATTCCTTACCTACTTATATCAAATCGTGTGAAGTGAAAAATAAAAATTCAATATAAAAATATAAAATTTGGTCAGTAAGATCGGACAAGTTACAAAATCGTTTAGTGGGCCTTGCAATGATTTCAATTGAGAAAGAATTAGCCATATAATATGGTACATGGAAGAAGTTGTATCTGATTTCGCAAACGCAAAAGCAAGAAAATTCAAGTTCTAATACGATGTTAACATTTATATTATGTTTTTATTAACTTTTATATTATTATTCAACTATTTTTAAATTGTTTTTTTTTTTTTTTTAATATAGGGATTTACTTGTCTATAAATATATCAACCTAATCATTTATTGACTTTATACAGATAAATATAATGAACACATAATTAACTGTATTTTAGTAATGTTTATGTGAAAAAAATACAAAATATTTGATATAGTATTTACATGTATAAGGGGCGGCAAAACTTAAGTTTGCCTAGTTGTGTAAAATAGCTTGAGCCGGGCCTGTACATACGCCACTGTTCCGGTAAACAAAAACGAAAATCGTTACATAATTAATTTTCAAATTTGTACCCACGTATCAATAATAAAGTTATGACTTACGCCACTTAAGCGTTTAATAGATAATTATTTGGAAATATTGACGTACACCATCAATCTCAATATTCGAAAAAAAAAATTGACTTACGCCACTTTATATTTTCAGGGCTCATATGTATGTAATTATAATTTATAATATATCGATATTATATGTGATACGATATCGCAGTTTCAGTGTCAGTGATTGATTTGGGGAGGGAGTGGGTACGCAAGGGGACAGAGTTCCCCTTATTTTCTCGGGAAAAAAAACAGTATCCCTTCTAAATTTTTAAACGAAACGCAAACAACGGGATCGTGAGTTCGGTCAGGAATTTGATCAAATTGCTTTAGAAATTATTATTATTTTTTTTTTTTGAAGTCAACAAAATAAAGATTTAATATTTTATTTTGATTGATTTTACTTGATACTAATGTAATTTGTTTATTGTTTATACAGTCAATTATTAAAGAGTAATATTTTATGATCTATAAATAGAATATGTATAACCGTTTCCGCCCCGACGAAATGTAATCCCTCCTGGTTCTTCCACCGAACCTCGCAATGTTCATCGTGGGATAAAAAAGATTATGATCATGCATGTATATATATATATATATATATATATATATATATATATATATATATATATATATGTACATTTTTTGAACATTTTAAATAAACAAATTCAACAATTTGTTTGTGTTGTATAATGCTTGTAAGTTTTATAGAATAAAGGAATAAAATTAAATTTGTAATTGAAATAGTATTTAAGTTGTTGTGATGGTTGTGTGGTGTGGGGAAAAAGCACCAAACAAAACGATGACACATTTAAAATCAAGAACACACACGTTTTTTGGATAATAGCCTGATATGGCAATGATAGGTATGCGGTTCTTTATTTTGTTCTGTTGGTAATTTTCATATAGAGTATGGAGGGAGGGCTTTGCATCCAAAGTACCATCAGGAGTTTTTTCATGGAAATCTTTACCTCATTCGCCCTTCTATTTTTTTTTTTTCAATTCAACCACTGGTAAAATAGTGTGATTCTGTTGTATGCTTTACACGAATAAATATAATATACTTTGATATTTATATGACTATTGTGGATTTGTAACACGTTGAGGTCAAACTAAAGATATCGTGTATTATGAAAATAGATTCCATTTATTTTCGCATTATTATCATTCCGAACTCGAACATAGATCAATACGACAATAGTTGATCGTTATACACTAAAAAATACAAATCGTCGATGACGTATTTCATTCGTAGTCGGCTGTGTCGAAGACGCCGATTAGTTTTTCTGACAAGTGACAGAAGTAACGGTAGCTGAATGGGCGAATACGACTATTAACCCTTAACTGGTATCGTCGGGTCAAAAAAGACCCATGACATTTTGTTTTTAACTTTTCTACCATAAATCGCGCTTTTTTTTGCTGTAGAATGCATTGTATTTTATCACAATACTTCAAACAACGTATTACGTCTTTCGTTATCAACAATTATTAAGTATTTCGTTCAAAAAAGCTATTTATAAAGGTTTCGGGTCATGATTGACCCGATGATACCAGTTACGTAGGTTTTTTCTTACCTTTTGTCATCACGAAAATAATAGTTATTTTGAGACGAATATTTTCGAACTCCATTACGTGTTGGTATTTAACATGTGTCCAAGTTCTAAAGTTACGAAATATTCAAATATTTGTTCTGTATGCAAAAAAACGGTTCGTAAATCACATGAAGTTCATGTATTGAAATGTGTTATTGTGTATGTATACGGAGTAAGAAAACATTTTTATTTATTTTTATTTTTTAATGTAAGGAACTTTCCAAATATATATATATATATATATATATATATATTTTTTTTTTATTTGAATTTCATTAATTAACTAACATTTAAAATATATTTCGTACAAAAAAGTCAAGTCTTAAATAATAAACTAATACCTAAACTTTAAAATGTGTTTGTAAATACATAAAAAAACGTCCTGAGAGGTACAATAAGTATTTGTAATTTTATATAAATAAATGTTTTAAGTTCTAAATTTTATTTTATTTTGTTGTTATTGTATCTAAACTTGTTACGGAGTAAAACGAATTAAAAGGGTTTTTTTTCAAAACCAACAAATCCAACAAAATGACAGATAAAAAACTGAACAAGTGACAGATGAAAACAGCACCGAGTAAAGGCAAACGGCAATGCAACGGTGTGGTGTTCATCTGTCACAACCAAACGACGGACCAATCAGCAACTGACTAAGTTATCAGAAAGGGTATATATACCGGACGATTTCGATAACTTAGTCACTCCACTTCAAGCCTTCAAACTATCAACATCTATAAGAAACATTCTGATAGTAAGAAGACCAGGACCAGAAACCGACAGCCGAAGACCGACGACAACGCCGCTCCACGGCTACAAACGCCCTTCGACCGCCGACCACCGACGACCGCGTTGCTCCACGGTTGCAAGCATCGACCAAGCGCCGAGGACCGACGACAACGCCCTTCCACGGCTATAAGCGCCGTTCGACCGCCGATCACCGACGACCGCGCCGTTTCACGGTAGCAAGCGCTACTCGACCGCTGGATACCGACGACAGAGCCGTTCCACGGCTGCAACCATCATCCGTCCGCGGACCACTGACGACCTTGCCGTTCCCGGTTGCGTACGTCATCGCACGTACGCATATCGACGACGACGCCGCTCCACGGCCGGAAACACCAGTCAACTGCCGATTAACGACCCGTCGGTCATCTACCCACGGACGCAAGCATCGGCCGATCAACAACGCCGTGACGCCGCCAACCAATCGCCATTCCTCTAGCCCGGTCTACGATATCACCGGATAGACCGACAACTCCCGGCGTGACAACAGTAAATGGCCCTTTTTAGGGTCACCACAACTCCAACCTCGGCACTTAACTAAGTTGTCCGACCCGAGTCTGGTTCGTCGTCGGGGTGCCGCTTACTTAAGTCTGCACCGACGACGGCCGGCTCCTTAGCCGATCGTATTGTGAATTTATATAAACTATTATAAAAAACCGTTGTAAATATAGGGTCCGACAAGTGTCCGGCCATAATACCCAAGCGCCTCCGATTGTGCCGACTCACTTATTTAAGTCTGGTCGGCACAAATCGACGCTTTACTCGCCCCCAATATTGTACATATAAAATTATAATTCAACATAGCAATAGAATAACTTAATTACAGAGCACACAATTGTTATTTTATTTACGATACGGGTCGTCCAACCAGACGGACCGTTTCAACTGGCGCCCAACCCGTGACTCGAAAAAACGATCACCGACAAGCAAAATTTTACTAGTCGGTACGGCAAATACAAGTACCTGACGATATAATCCAAGACGAGCAACAGACCAAAGAACCGGCATAATGAATAATAATAAAAAAAAAAAAAAAAAAAAAAAAAAAAAAAAATAAACGAAATCAAAACCAACTTGTACTAGAAGAAGAAGTGCAGTTATTGGAGAAAACTCGACAATTGGAGGAAAAAGTAGAAACATTGGAAAACACTGCACAACAAATGCAGGAAAAATTCACAAGATTAGAAAAGCAAGATGAAACTTTACGACAACTTATCAATGACACAGATACGAAAACGTTAATAAAAACAACACAACATGATAAAGATATTCAGACATTACAAACGAACATAACTACAATCTTAAATACAAAAAACGATGGCAACACGGTAAACACTATCAACAAAACTGCAGTAGATATTACGGCTCCAACATTCAGTGGTGACGACAAAGAGGAACACCCAAAACAATTTCTAAAAGAAATACATAATTACTTAGAACACAGACAGATTACGACAAATAGAGAAAAGATGTTGGTCATAGAAAATAATCTCCGTGGAAAAACAGTCACAATGGCACCCATTTCGGAAGCTAGACAAAAAGAACGAGAGCTGGCAGCAAAAGCGAGGAGAAAACCAATAGAAAAAGAAAACTTGCTAGGATTAGTATCAATCCAAGCAACTAAAATACAGGAAACGTCGCTTCAACTGGCAATACAGAACACACCAGAAGAAGCACAAACAAACAAAGACAAACACTTATACATTATTCAATGGGTCACAGAAGTAAATGCCGCTAGTTTAGTCTATAAATATTATAGACGTTACGATTCCAACCATAAGAAAAGGTATTTTCATATTATTATACATTTGTATACTAACATTGATTAAATAATAAATATTATTCAATATATTTTAATGCAGCCGAATAAGCGGAGTCGTCATATTATGACGAATACGAATGACGATTATGAATAATACTTTTTCACCCCTTATGAACATAATTGAATAGTTATATAATACATTTTAGTCGGCATGATAAAAAGTTCAGTCGGCTTATCAGTAAAAGGTCGCCCTAGTCAAGAAAAATCTGAAATGACGCCACTGTAGCCCCCCCTAGTTTTTACATCAAATGTCCGCCCCCGTTATGTTTGCATATAAAGTATATAACATCACGTTTTATGACTTTGTGTTCGTCGACTTTTAAGGGGAAGGAAAGCGGCGATTTTCAGTTTCTCTCTGTCGCGCACGAGACACATAGAAACACAAACGTAGTGTTTTCATTCAACTATACCGACTGATCCGGTGATGCGATAATACGATTTCGAAAATTGATTTAAATTTGTCATAAAGTCCACTTTCGCTTTTTTAATTCAGCTCCCTATATTTCATCAAGTAGAATTAAATGAATTAAACTCTAAAAAATAATTAAAAGTTGATTTTTGGGAATATTAAGTAAAAAAAAAAAAAACCAGACGCAATTCACACCATGGGGTCTCTTCGTTCCTCAGACGAGATAATAGGGATTAAATTATTGCATTTTAGAGAAACTGTAAATTATTTCATTAGTGAAAGTATTCTGAACAAGGCTCAGAGTGAAAACATAAGCCATTTTGTGAATATCTTAAAATAACTGTAAAATCGCCATATACGTCTTTTAAAATAAAAATATTTTGTGTTTTACTATTTTCATGAAAACCTAATTAATTTACAAAAAATATTATATCAACTTTTTTTTTTTTGACAATAACAATAAATCATACAATTTAGTTTGTGTACATTTTCATGCTTAAATCGATATTTTTCGAACACAATATGAAAAATGTTGAAACCACCCTGCTTTGTCATATTTTAACCCTAATTCGGCACCAGAAAGGGTTGAGTAATAATTCCCAAATTTTACCCAAATTACTTTCTCATATGACTTAACAAATCTAGAGGGTACTGTTATCGGAAAACTAAGTTTGAAATATAAGGACCACCCTAATATATACATACAATATAAGTGTGTACCTGTGTAGATAGTTAATATACCGTTTAAATATTTTATCAATTTTAGTATTGTTTTCGAAAGGACTTATTGTTATCGAATGGCCTGCTAATTCTTAATACACATTTTAAATTGAAAATTAGTGAAGAAAAAGTCGGTTCCATAGACATTTTATAATACAATGTAATTTACATCTACGTTTACAAAAAAAAAAAAATCCTGCCACAAGATTTTCGGAATTTTTACAGTATGGTTAGTTCGGTATATAACATAGGTAATTTTATTACAGTTTTAGAATTCGTCAAATATTTAAAATGTTATTAGAGATAAGCTTTAAAAAAACAAAGTTATTTGCAAAGTTCTATTTTTAGCCCGAAACAATCAAATTTTTTTAAACTTTCGTTAAGTATGCAACTATATACTATAAATATATGGTGAAAATTTAAAGTTTCTTCCAACATTACTTTCCAGCTATGACTAAATTATTGTTCACGAAAAGTGGTTTAGTGTAAGTGTCGTACGCGGCAAATTTAGCCATTTTTTCTCGGTTTTTCGGCAATTTTCTCACGTGCCTGGAAAATGTGTTGAGAGGAGAGTAAAATGGCCTGTTTAAATTACCGACTAGATGGAATTTTCGACCTATAAAGTTGTTGGATAAAACTTGTGAAGCACTTTCATCATTCCCAGAAAAAGTGTCAACAGAAAAATAAATGCATATCATTGTAAAACCAATTCATTCTTCGCTTCATTCAAAATCTTAAATAAAAAAAAAAAAAAAAATGAAATAGACCACCTCAAGTAGACTTCAAATTTGTTTTCAAACTCCTTATCACATAAATAAATCGATTAGTACGATCGAAATAATATCATCATGCCATATATCAAACAGTAGCCGAATAGTGCATGCGCTTGTGAGTGTTCGATAATTCCACAAACATCTACACACACACACACACACACACCAGTGGTGGTTATAAGGGGGGGGCGATAGGTGGATCGCCCCCCCTTGGGCCGTTTTTTGTAAATTTATTTATTTGGTACCTATAAATCATGGTACAATCTTACACAAAAAGGAAAAAACATGTACCTATTTTTAATTTTTATCGTACTGCAATTTGTTAAGATGTCTGGGCGCTTAGTTTATTTTTGTTCTTATAGATACCGTATGTACCTACGCGTATTATCAGCTTTTTTGCTTAGCTTAAAGGTATTTACTTATTTCTATCTAACTGTTAGGCTATTCTTTAATTAACTTGTATTTCTATGGCTTTTACATATTATATAATATGCATGTGTGGTGTGTTTTTTTTCTATTTACGTAGATTGAAAACATAGTTAAGGTCAACATTTGGCGAAGAAAGGTTGAATGGGCTAGCATTACTCCACATTCATAAAGATATTTCTATAGATATAGAAAATATTATTACACGCTTTGCTAAACAAAAGACTAGGCACATGCTTTTACTGTACTTTTTTTTTTAATGATATTTGATGTAATATGACTAATAAAAAAGTGCTTGTGTTATATGAAGTGTTTACTTTATTTCAAAATATTGAGGAAAGGTCTATCCAACATTATTGACCCTACGATTTTTTTTTTGTTATTTTCGCCCCCCTTAAAAGTCTATTATAACCGCCACTGACACACTCACACCAGTGGTGGATTTGAGGGGGTGGCGACTTGGCGATCGCCCCCATAGGGATTTTTTTGTTACCTGAACTATAGCGCCATAATATGATATAATGAATATGAAATTCATAACTCATAGTTATAACTTGCAACTATAAAGTCAAACTTAATAAATAATAAAAAACGGTATCCTTTTGAATATCTCATCAAATATTATTTATTATTTGATTATCAATAAGAACAAATATCGAATATAGCGCAAAAAGAAGTCTAATAAGTACATTCTCTTTGCGTTTGCTGCGTAAAGTGGGGTAGATTTTTTAAATCGTAAAGCAATGATAAATCATTTTTCAATAAAAAATTATTCTGAGTGGAGAATCAGTTTTATATGAAATTTTATTAAAACAGTCGATTTCGTCCAAAATCAAATCACAAAAAAAAAATAAATAAAAATACAGTACGTTTTCAAATATTACGTCCTTGTTAATTAAGAATACATGATGTCGATTCGCCCCCCCCCTTAAATAAGCTACAGATCCGCCACTGATACACACACACACACACACACACACACACACACACACACACACACACACACACACACACACACACACACACACACACTCACCACACACACACTAATAGTTATAGTTACTCAAACAATCGCCGTGTGTAACGAGAACTAATAATTATGAAATCGGCTAAATTCGACGAGTAATACAGTTTTCAAACGGCCTCATTTCGACGTATGAGCATTTTTGTATACGTGTGTATTATAGAAAATGTAAATATTAAAATATGAAATAACAACTTGATTTCTTTTCGAATTTAGAGCAAAAATAAAAAACAGATATGCAACAGACAAAACGAGCACCGTCCGTCTCCCGATCAGTGTCCGGATCATCGATAGTCTTCGTGATTCTGTTGATCGGAATAAATAAATAGAAATCAAATCGTTTTTAACTCGTCGATGCTACATTTGTAAAAACACCTGGCACTGAAAATATAATAAGGAGTAAAAGATTTTCGGCTGAAGAAGGAATCCCCACGAGTAGACTAATGTGAAATTTGTATGTGACCGACCAGAAATGATGGCATATCAATGAAGTTATGGTTTTATAAAAAATAATTGGTCTTCGGTGACAATATTATCGGTATGAAGAGAGGAAAGATGGGGGGGGGGTGTAAGTCACCCCGGACGCATATAAGCAAACCATACATTGCTAGGGACCCATGAGAAATAACGAGCTCTCATTGGCTGTATTTCGTTTGTGATAAACATTTAAATTTTGATGCTGATAGTAATATTTTATACTGATAAGTGATAAACACTTCAATATTTTGAATACCTACAGGTTATTAAATATTATTAACGGGTTTATTTCATAATAATTTATATTATAATTTTTTATTATTTATTATAATAATTTTTCCAACAGCATTTTTATACGAAATAACTAACAGTGACGAGATTAATATTACACTTAGGTGTAACATAAATTAATTAACAATATTGTAAAAAAAAAAAAAAAAAATTATAATCATTGTAATTTTAATTGTATTATGACGTATTATGATAAATATTATTGTGTTATGAATTATTTTGAAATACTAGCTAATAACAAATTCATTATAATTAAAACTTAAACTATAATAATTAGTACCTGATTACTGTCGGTGTTGGTGAGTTGCGGCCCAAACCCTAAATAACGTACGAGTTGCGGCCCGGTTTTATGAGAGGTACGTACGAGTTGCGGCCCGGGTTTTTGAGAGGTACGTACGAGTTGCGGCCCGGGTTTTTGAGAGATACGTACGAGTTGCGGCCCGGGTTTTATAATACCGTATAACTATTGTTTTGGTTAAAATAAAATGTAATAAATATAATAATAATTTGCGTTTCTGGAATATAATATTTAATGATAATAATAAAAAAAAAAAAATTAAAAAAATGTTCGTAAATTTATAATACCGTATAGGTATACGGTATAATAAAAATATTCTATTGTTTTGGCAAAAACTTAAAACTTAACGATTTAACTAATTCAAAATTATCTATTTCTTTTAGCTCGAGTTTTGTCATCTGTTCTCTAATGAAAGCTTTTTTTTTCACACATTTTCTTTGTTCTTACAATTTTACTTCTGAATTTTATGTATGTTTCAGATCGAATTTCTAGTAACACATCAACGAAGTTATAAATGTTAGATTGGCTAGTGTAGAACGACATGTTTAGTTTTGAATGAAAAATTTCACAGCTGTTAGTAGTGTGGTTGCAGCTAGCAGTACATTGTACCCAAATATTTGGGGGGGGAACATAGCGTCTGGAGAAATATAGTTTTCAAAAATGTAGTCTGTAAATTTCACAATTTTGTCATTTTCAGCAGGCTGTATTGCTAAAATGTCGTCAGTATTGAACAATTCGTTTATCGTTAATCGTTTATCACTAAATGTATAGCCAACACTGCATCTAACAGGTACATCGGGCCGCAACTCACCTATACCTAAAATACTATCGGGCCGCAACTAACCTAGGGCTAAAATAATATCGGGCCGGAATTCACCGGTCTCCAACACCGGAAACGACATGCCGGGCCGCAACTCACCCACAGCCATTACTGTACTACCTATATTCTTCCAATACTTATGAGTTGTGATAGGTACCTCAGACTTGATACATCAAGCACAGACACTTTTATCCTATTAATAAGATCTACAGGGAATTTTTAGATTTTTAATCTAAAAATTAAAAATATGCTTAGGTAGAAAGGAATCATCACATTACCTTTTGACGATTTTATTTTACATCTTCATCCCAATCATAATATAGAATCTTAATTTTATTTTCACACACAGTATGTTTTATTGTTCGTTGACGATCCATCTGAAACTTTACTGACCCTTTAGTAAAAAAGGAAACGAATAACACAAATGAATAATAAACTTTTTACTTCATTATATTCATTATATATATTTTATTCAATATATATACATATTATTTTTACTTCACATAATATATCATATTTTATAGGTACAATTATAAGAATACTATTACATAATAGTATAGTATAGTAAATTCAAATGTTTATCACCGCCTGAAAATGTTATCACAAACGAAATATAGCCAATGAGAACTCACCATTTCTCACGGGTCTCTAGCAATGTATGGTTTGCTTATATGCTCCCCGGACAACAAAATTCAGCACACCTAGACGACATTTAAAAATGAACGAGCGCCTGTGGGCTTATTC
Organism: Therioaphis trifolii; assembly: GCA_027580255.1. Classification (NCBI taxonomy): domain Eukaryota; kingdom Metazoa; phylum Arthropoda; class Insecta; order Hemiptera; family Aphididae; genus Therioaphis; species Therioaphis trifolii. The sequence goes on from CM050404.1 coordinate 8,965,132, forward strand.
GCATACTGACAAACACGAAATAAACGCGTATTAATCCGTTTTTTAATTTAAAATTTCGTTTTCGGTTTTCGACGATTCAATCGTCGTCGGCTCGAGACGTTTAGTCGTCACTGCACACTCACTGGAATTTTGTCATTATTATTGTTTTTTTTTTTTTTTTTTTTTTTTTTACTTTACTTTAATCGACTCCTAAGCAGCAGCACGCTGCCGCCGCCGTATGGACTCGAGCGAAATTCGAATTACGCAAAAATCATACGAGTATTTGTTCTCGTACGCACGCGCACACGAGCGTGCCAGTGATTACGGTTTGTTTTCGTCGGCAGATGATGGTTACATAACAATGTGTACCGAGTAAAAATATCCCGCGCGTGCACTTGCGTTCTCGTTTCTCGCGCGGACGTCGCGAGTATAAACAAAAAACACAAAAAACAAAAAAAAAACACGGTGTTATTCAATGTTTACACGTATCTACGTGTACGTGTGCGCGTTCACGTGACGCGAGTTTAGATTATACTAGTACCTAATGAGCAATGACTAACGGCCGTTGGAGTTTTAAAATTCAAACTATATTATTCGGCGTTAGAAATAAACTAAAAAAAATTATAAAATTAAACTTAGAAATGAAAACAATTACAATAGAAATTAGATTATTGTTAATATTATGTTATGTATTTGATTTCATTACGAAAGACCCGTGAAATCAGTGCCTACTTATTAACCTACGTGTTGAATCTCTATTAAATTTAGTAGGGTTTGAGTTAGCTGATTTGTACTACCGTGTAAAAGTAGATTTATGCCTTATGATTAGGGCAGACGACTCAGAGCTCTAAAAAATCACCAAATATGCACTTGAATATACAAAATATGCATTTTATAATTAATATGCATTTACAATGAGTATTTTTTTGAATGAAAAATGAGAATTTTTTTATACCGATTATTTCAATGAATAACTATATTTTATTTAAATTTTAAATACAACATAACATAGGTTTAGATACAAAGCGATTACTTAATAAATAAATAGGCATATTTGATGTCAACCGAGGTCATCTGCGTGTCAGTACAATTTTGTGACTTCAACAATATTATCTTGTCTGTTTATAAATAAAATTTCTTTTCGGAAAATAAATCTAATCGACAACCCTCGAGGAAAAACATGATCAAAATTTAAAATAATTTTAAATTCAATATTATTTTCGTTATATATTAAGTATAAATAAAAATATCGACAGAAAAATATTGTTTAAATGATAAATTATTTAAAATATGCATCTAAAAGTAAAGATTAGAAGAAATATGCCCCAAAATAAAAAATAAACTCGAAATGTGCATTTATATGCAAAATAAAATTTAAAAACTAGCTTTGTTTCAGCATGAAACGTATTTGTATCTTACAGTCACTATTTCAAACGTAAAAAAAAAATATTTTTCAATATTTCATTGAAATATTTCATAAAACGGGAAATTTTCAATAACGAAATATTTCAAATTTACAACCCTAAATACCATGTATACCCAGGCCCGTCGCTAGGGTACAAGCAAGCCATGCGTTGCTTTAGGGCGGAAAAATATTTTAAGGAAATTGAGGCGGCAAAATTAAATTATCGAATGTTCAAAAAATACTTCTCAAGGTAAAAAAATCTTGAGTATATTTACAGTTATCAACATTAGAAAATCTATCTTAATATTGCGACCAGTTTAAGAATCGTTCTTATGACTCCAGTGACTGTAGCGTCTGCTGGAAGAAGTTTCTTTAAACTGAAACTTACGAAAAATCATTAAATTTTATCCATTGAAGCAAAGTCGGCACAAACTTGAAAAATTTAGTACGAGATTTAGCAACAAAAAAGGCAAGACAAATTAATTTATAATGCCTCACTACAATTTCAAAAAGCTATTATAATTATTATAAATATTGTTCTCATTTTGATTTTTATTCAAACAAATAGTCACTATGTGTACTCGTGTTTTATTCTAATTTTTTTTAAAGTTGTATATTTATTTATGGTTTTTTTCAAATTCAAATTTATGAACCAACACATTGACACAAATTTGGTAATTTCAATATTATTCATGTACCTGCTTAATTTAGTATTAAATACTTAAATTTTAAGAACAGCATTCAAATTTTCGCTTTAGGGCGGATGATATCTTACGACGGGCCTGTGTATACCTACACGCGGTACGGTATTGTACTCTGGTCGAAATCACGAGAGTTTTCGTTTCGTGCGCGTATCAAACTACGGCGTACACACGAACACTAATGATTTCCATCCCTCGTGACCATGTGGCCGTGTGCAACGTGCGCTTTAGCTGTTCGAAACACAATCTAACTCACCTGCAGTTTATGCCGCGGCGTGTTTACAGCACGCAGTAGTACCCTATTAAAATCAACCACCCGTGTCGATTTTTATTTTATTTTTTTCATTTTCCATTTTTTATTTATTTGTTTTTTTTTTTCACCTTAATTAATGTACCTCATCCGGCACGACAACACGATACACGTTATGCCTACATACGCATATTAATGTATTATTATCATTATTATTACTATTATTATGCCGGTGCCGAATTAACACAACGAAAAACAAAAAAAAAAAAAACTTTTCCTCGCGCCTATCAAAAATAATAATTCATATAAAAATAAAATATACGGATTCGAATTAATTTTTACCTTTTTTATTGTTATTATTATTCATATTTCCATTACTAATGAATAATAATAATTATTATTTTTTTTATTTCATTTCGTATCCGATGTTTATAACTACTTCTCGTTGTCGTGCAGCACGTACGGTGTGAGCGTTTGTCATTAACATAATGCGTATACCGACTAGCCCTGTTTTCGGGATATCACGTACATTATACATATTATATTATTCACGTTAAATACGCGTAGGTATATATTGTTTCGTTAACGTCTGACAACCGTTCGCGCGTTTTTAGGCCATTACAGACCGCGCACACACACGCACTCGTATCTCTTTGATATTTCTATTGTTTTCACTCGCACGAACGCGGGACGGTGCGCCGTTAGGTCAGGATAGGTTAGGCGGTCTCGGCGGCCATCGAGATTAAGACGTCAAATCGTATAATGCGTTTTTTATGTCCGTCTGCGAACAACACACGCACACAAAGGATCGATTACGGCTCCGATTCTGTCCGTTTTCGTAAACTAATATTCGTAAACGGTCGTTTATCACTCTGAACTCGTGTCGTCGCCACATCGGTGATGGGAAAAATCCGGATTTACCGCGAAGTTCGAAATCCGGATTTATGGAATTCGAAATCCGAATTCGGGATTTGGAGCGAAATCCGGATTTCGGATTCAAAATCCGGATTTAGGATTTTGAAACGTTAAATTAGTTTCGTTTTATGTATATAACTTATATATATAACTTATAATGACGAAATTACTAAAGTCGATTTAATGAAAATGTCGTTTATGAGGAATGTCACGGTTTTTCTCCATTTTAGGGTGCTTTTCTCTCGTCTGGAAAAACTATCGAGATGAAAACTTAATAAACTCTCAGAGTACCATCTACATAAAATGTTCGATCTATAGAGTTGCTGGATTAAACTTTTTGGACAAATTAAAGTTGAGCAAAAATTGTCTCATGTTAAAAAAAATTAAAAAAAAAAAAAATGAAATATAATAATTGATCATCATTGTAAAACCATTTCACTCGGAATCGAAAATTTGATTTTCTGATTAAGAATACCTAAATCCACAATGTGAAACGCGAATATTCGGATTTTGATATCCGAAAATCAAAAAGCCGAGTTTGAAATCCGGAAAGCCAATATTCGACAATCCGAAATCGGGATTTTTCGTATTTTCTGAGAATCCGGATTTATATCACATCACTACGCCACATGCGTACCTGTCATAAAACCGTCGACGCCGATTATTCGTCAACGCGATTAAGTGTACGTATAGGTATACGACGCGTGCGTTATCGCGGGCACGACGACGAAAACGCGTCTCCTGGGCGTTGTTTTCAAAACGAATTTCCGACGGAACGCGAAATTAGAAAACGATACGTTTTCCATGCAGTCGGTGGCGCGATCGAAGGGTGACGAGGTGCACAGATCCTTTTTCAGTGCGCTTTCAAATCCTGAGCGACGAATAAAAGTGACTAATTATTGCGCCCGACATTTCAATCCCGAACGTTTGTATAGATCAGAAATGTTCGCCTATGCCGTCAGGTACTATAGAATTAAGATAATATTTTCTACGTTCTCGGTGTTATTTTCGAAATTAAAGAAAAACCACCGGATATCCGAGGAAAATTTGTGAAACATACCGTATTTAAACGATAGACGTTCGTAAAGTCAACTTTTTTTTTTGAGTTTGACGATTCGGCCCAAAGACTTTGAAAATTAAATGTTCTCTTGTAGGTTTCATTTATTTGAAAAAAATATGCTCTGTATTCAAAATTTAAACGACTATCGCGAAAAATGTAAATATTTTATAAATAGCGTTGGTTTTTTGTATGAATTTTTAATATATATATATATATATTTTTTTTTTTAAGTATAACTAAACGATTTATATTTATACATATAGGCGTGTGTGTCTATAGTTAAAATTAGAGCCATGTCACACGGCGTTTCAATGGGAATCAACCAAACCCGATAAAACGCTCTAGTGTGGCATCTTATAAAATAGCAATTTAAAACGGTGTTTGATTTAAACACCAATGTATTTAAGTATCTATGTGTCAGGGTATATTGTAAGGCGCTGTTGATCGTTGTTAGCGATGTTGAGAACAATTTTGCACTGTTGGAAATATTTTTTTGCGCTGTTGCAGGTTGCTAATGTAATATTAATATGACGGAAATACAATTTTTCCAATTCACATAATTTACATTTTAAATTGATATTGTTTTTGTTATTTTTAAAATATATTGCCTGTCTGATTTATCATTTATCGATATTTGGTGTCATTATCTATATTATTCTATTCTATCATCTCTTTTAAGCTATTGCATAGCTTTTATCGCGGGCTTTGAGCGCGGCGGCCGAATCAAGAAATTCCGTAACGAAAAAAACGCATTTTTTTTTTTTATGTACGGAGACACTTTTTCTTATCGAAATACTGGTCCAAAAATTTCATCCAGCAACTTTTTAGAATAGAAATTTTGTCGAGATGGTACTTTTAACAGCTGATTTCTCGAATTCCTCAATAGTTTTTCCAAGCGTGGGCGATAACTACCGAAAAATTGACAGAAAACGGGAAAAATGCCGTATCCTCGATTTTCGTGAAATCTGTTTTTTAGTTTTTAGCCATAACTCCATCAATAATAGAGCTAGGAACTTGAAAATTTTACTGACTACTTATAATAGTCACGCGCATACTCAATTCAAATTTCAAAAACATTTAACAACTTTTGACTTATATATAGAACCTTGAAAATATTGAAAATTTCTCATTTTTTGGAAGTTTTTGCTTCGCAAAATTTTAACCTTTGGATATTTTAGAGCTGAAAATGTAATACAATAATACTCATAAGTAATTCTACCGATGATGAAAACATATTGAAAATCGTTGGTCACAATATTTTTTTACAAGCGTTTAAAGTTTACATTTTGACGAAATTTCTTATTTTTACATCAAATTACACAACTAAACGCACGTAAAAAATAATTGGTGCTTCCTAAGTCGATAAAAATGCTATGCCATAGCTTTTCCGAGCAGTCCCTGAGTGCCACACGTATTTTTTTTATTTTTAGTCTTTCGATGTATCACATTTGCGGTAGCCGCGGCCGAGCCGCTTCTTTCGTGATTGTTTACTAACTTTAGGTTTTCATCATACTATCGTAATTTTATGAAAGTCAAATATTATTTTGCCGTTATAGTCATTGTCTCATTGACCAATTGACACGTTGCTCGTAATCGTTTTTGTCTACAGTATCATCGTGACGTTTAAGGCTATTGGAGCATACCATATTTTAAGGGGTAATATTTAGGCATTTTATCTGGACTAGAACATATTTTGTACTGTGTCATTGTATGAGTAGTAAATGAACATTAGTGTGCGTACTTCGTTATCGCGTTGTCGCACCCATCGATTTCGAATTCTCGGAACTACGATAGTAATCAAAATTATTTACATTGTACACTATTTTATCATTTATTAATATACACGTCATGTGTAATGATATTTCAAATGATTCTAGTTGAATAATTAATACAAACTAATGCACAAATAATTAATAATTCTCGCATAATTTATTTAATTTAAACAACTAAAAAACATTAATGCACTTTTGAATTATAAGCCATTTATAATAGGCAATCCACGGTCATATCTCGAGTCAACTAGTTCTATAATCAAATTATTCATATAGAATGATGTTAATTGGGGCTCCATGGAATTGGCATTCATGCATTTCTAAACTATTTTTGAAACCATCCACTATAATGTCTGCTTCCGTTGCAGTTGAAGGTGCAATCCGATTTTTAAAGCAGAAATGGTCATTACTTTCTACTTCTAATTTGGAAAACCGATGAGAAATACAACAATATTTGTTTCACGTGACTATGACTATAAAATTTTTTTGGTTCTCTGACCAACTATACGAGCCTGAAATTGCATTTTTTAATTATTAACAATGAAATTATACATATAGCTATAATATATTTACCACTCCCGATGCAGCATTGTAATTTCTTTGATAAGACCTTTTACTCCAAACAATCCAAGCACCATCTATAACAGTCGTTCCCAACCTTTTTTATTATACGCCCCCTTTTTAGATTTTTGAAACTCTCGCGCCCCCCTCTTTTTTAAAATGAAAAATATATCACTTTTTTGTGTACCTACTTTACAAAGAAATTATAAAATATCCGAGATGAATATAATTTTATTGGTAATAATAATTATAAAATATAAATCATAGTGAAATAGTGAAATAGTAAAATAGTACTACAGCCTAATATACAATAATAACCTTTACACCAGGCGTTCTTATCGTAGCTATTTATTTACGGATAGTGTGGGGGCGCGGCGTGGCGACATTAAACGATTAAGTTGTGATCTTAAATAATTGTAATCTTTATCAATAATACTCAATAACCGGTCGTTATTAATTTTTCATATTTTCCCTACATTTTAAAATAAAACTAATTTAATAAACAAAAACTGTATCCCCCAGGTTGGGAAACGCTAATCTATAATTACGGCTATTTTAGGACGTCCATATAAATCCACCTCTCATTTTTCGACTCCCAACCTTGCCTAACAGCAGCTTCCATCTCATTCCAAGCTAAGTCGTACATAATATGTTGATAAACATCATTATGTATATTTTGATATGTACGATTATACATATTTGGCATATTAAGGGTAGCGCAAATTTCTTTCATTTGAGAAAAACCTTGACCAACATTAACCGTCGCTGTCACCGTTGCCACATCAATACTTAATTTTTTTTTTGTTTTCGGATCTTCATTAAATACATTTTCAGTAAGTCCACAATAGTTACATTTAAAAAACAAATTTACTAATAAATCCCTTCCTTATTTCGTTCACTAAATGTAAATCACGAAAAGAACAATCAAAAGCCTTATGTGGTGAATAGCTTGAATAGATGTAATGAAAAACTGTATATCTATTATTCTTTTTCCATTAATTTCACAGTTCGTGATATTAATAACGTAATTAATTAAGCATAAAAAATATAAAATAAAACATTTCAGCGATAACGTTCGCGGATTTTGACATTTGATCTCGCGTTGTAATCTGAATTATTGGATTCGTCGTCGAGTGCGTTATTGTATTTCGCGTGTACCCATAAGTTTACACTCGTGTTACGGTCGGTTATTCGAAATCAAAACACCGACAACTCGTGAACTCGGGAGCGAATCGATCGACCAAAGAGACGCCTTATGTCTGAAACGTGGAAAAATAATCTGAACGTCATGATGGAATAAATCCCGCTCGTCTCTGTGTGTCGCGTGTTAGAGAAACGAGGATCATCTTGGTCGCCACGCGTCGAAATGTTATCGTTTAATAATACGCCTTCACTTTTGCGAAAATTCAAAATCGCTAAAATTATTAGTTGATTTTTAAATTAATTACTATAATGTAATTTATAAAATTTATAACGTATATTTAATATACTTATTTAATTAAAATATGCATATTTTAAACAGATATAATCTAGATCTATATAGATATAAAAATATTGTTTTAACCATTTTGATTATTATTTTTTTTTAGTCGGAATGATAAATTCGTTATTTTTCTCTTGGTTGATGAAAAATAGTAAAAAAAATGCCACAATAACTTAAAAAAATGCCCTAAGATGCCAGATAAAAATTAATGAGAAAAACTGAAATGTAAAACAAAAAAAACACAAAATTCTAATTGAAAATCAGCCATGTAGCTTTGTATGTAACTGAAACACATTTGGAGCTAAGAAAGTATCGTTTTTGACAAGGGCGTATTTCTGGGGGGGGCGATGGGGCGATCGCCCCCCCTGGGCCTTTTCAATTTTTTTTTTTTTACTTTTTTTACATTATCTGTATTATATTATTTTACCCAGCTCGTATCGTATCGATTTTATAACGATAGATACTTTTAGATACACGTAATCTGATACAGAACGTTCGATGATTTTTTTTTTGTTAAACACGAAATAGTAATGATATTATTGTAGTACACGAATATGTCTTTACAGTTCACGTAGTACACTAGATGCGTGCAAAATAATAGATAGATTTGCAGAACACAAACGATTCAAAGAATTTGTTTTATAGAATAATAATTTTGATTATTTCGTGCTTCATTTAAAAGAATTTTTATTTATTTTTAATCCTAAATATTATAGTTAAATTATTTTTGTTTATTTTTTATTCCTCAACATTATCAACATTATCCACCCCCTGAAAATAGGGTCTGAGACGCCCTTGGTTTTTGATATCTCAAAAAGTATGCGAGATTCATCAATCTCCGGTGTCTAGAAATAATATAATTTTGCAAGTTTCCTCACCACCTTAGCTTGTCCAATAACAAACACCGTGCGTTGTATCGAATCGTTTATAAATTACAACGCGTGGTGTGTTATATTTAAAGCATGAGGTATTGCTTTCGGTGCGTTTTTTTTAAAGTGGTATCCCCGACGAGCAATGCCATCGTAATACGTTAGTACGTCGAAATATGTTCAATTTGGGGGGGGGGTGGTTGTTGATATGCAAAAAATGAAATAAAATAATTTAATATTGGATCAATATTCATTTGTAAGCCATCGCGAGTGCGTATATCACATAACGTATTAATATATTATAGTGTAATGAAATACGTTTTACAACATACGAAGTGGAGTGTTGGGCTTTGCTCATCAGGCCTAATCCACGTCTCATTACCCCCCTCCCCCCTCGTAAAGTAAATCATCTATATACTCTTTTTGGTAGTTACATACTTCTGTAGTTTACCCTTTTTTCTACCTCATTCTTCAAACGTATTCCGTCCTATTCATATCCGTTTCTGCGGTTATTCTCCGTCATAAATCTCTTTTCGATGCCTCTTTCGACACAGTCTCTTGTCACTGACGTCGTTCTTATTTTGCTGTGACACTCGTTCTTCGCCCGCGTCAATCTTCTGGTCATTGGCTCTACAACGGCTATTAACTAAAATTAATGTTATCTAACCTGGCGATTGCCGTAACTCTGTGTATTTCCTTTTCGGTTAGCCCACCGCACATAACCTTGTCGGAAATGCTTCAAAACATACGATTGCGATCTGATCTCGAAAGCTTGACGATAATTCCACTAAAAACTCAAAACATCACTTTCAAGCGAGAAATAATAAATTGGTGTCGGTACGGACTAGTAGCATCAACCATGTGAGCCATAGTTATACCGACGACGTCTAACCACTATTATACCAAATAAACCCGAACCCCTAACACTAACATTAGCTATATCTATATATATAACTGTGAATAACTACTTACGACGAACTCGTACCAATGGGCAAAAATAAATTAAATACAAAAAGGATATAGGCATATTATACGATCACCGCGATCCGAGGACTTGATTTGAATTATCTTGAAGTTATTTCACGAAATCTTCTCGCGAACATACACTTCTCACAAACTTAAAACGTCACTTTAAAAAAACGAGTTTAACTGTATTTAATAACTTTAATAACTTTAATGACTAACGAGTGAGGAAACAAAAAAAAAAATCGTCGCGAAAATAACTATTCATTATATTTAAACAAACACAACATTGCTTTATGTCATCGTATGAAGTAAACAATGCATTCAATCGATATAAACACCTAGCTCTTTCTTTAATATGTGTCGGCCAGTACATTATTTCTGTGGCCGTATATTCTATTATTTAATAATCAAAATATATTTATAAAAACATAAATTTCACGACCACGGTATGTAATGTAACATTAAACGGTATTATTTTTTGTTTGAATTTTCATTTCAAGTCCCCCGAAAGTTCATTTAAATATATTCGCCACCTACAACGGTTAGAGGTACAATACCCGTTAAATTTCAATTATTTGAAAACATTTATCAGTAAGTAACAAACTAATTTATTTTACGATACGCTTATACTCTTGAATAATATATTGCATTAAAATGTTTAAAGCCTTAAAATAATATGAAGTCTTAGCTATATTCAGCAAAAAAAAAAAAAAAAGAAGTAATCGATGAGCTACCGTGATCAATAACGTAGAAGATAAAAAAAATATATTATAAGCCTAAACATATATTATATTTTGTTCGGATCATGCATTTAAAAAAATTACATTCCTACTGGTCAAGCTATAAATTTTTTCGTTTACAACTCACAGTGGTGGATCCAAGGAGGGCAAAGGGGACATCCTCCCCGAAATCCATAATAATACACTGACATCCAAATCACCTAATTTTATTTGTAGAATATTGAAAAATATTTTCACTTATCATACTATATTCTTGGAGCGTGGTCGTTGTAAATGAACGAGTTGCGGTAAACATTTCTGTATCCGTTTCCGATTCCGCAATCGTTCAGGCGGGCACCGGCCAATGGCGGTCAATATCACGATAACGACTACGATACCCGATCTACTTTATTTCGAAGAACAACCTCATAGCGCATGCACAAGTCACTAGATAAGGGTAATTTTTTTCGTTTTCAAAATCGGTGCGGCAGAGTTAAAAGAGAAAAATTTATTTAGTCACTTCCAGTGACCCAATTTAAATTTTGAAAATAGATCTGTATTACTTAACCTTTTTGCTAGGTTATGTAGGAAAAATAATTGCGATTTTAGAACTGTTTATATGTAGACAACATAAAAATAGTTTTATGGTTTTTAAGAAGTTAACAGTATTTTTTGAACCTTATTGAAAAAAAAAATGTTAATGTTTTTCCTACGTGACCTAGAAAAAAGGATGATGAATTCATACATATATTCAAAATTGAAATTGGACATCGAGAAGTACTAAAACTTTAATCTTTCTCTTATTGGTCTAAAGTCATACGAAATACAGCGTGCTTCAACAGCCTTGAGCGTTGAAACTGAAAATAAATGTTTATTTATACACTATAAATTATATTAAATATGCCTTCGCTAACAATGTGGGATTCTAGAACAGTTGTACAGCTATGGATAAATAAAGTAGACCAACGAGTGAAAGATACACTCAAAACTAAAGAACAGGAATGGTTTAAAGGGATATTTGATGAAGCTGATAAAAAAATTTCAGTAAATGAAAAACAAAATCAAGAATAAAATCAACCAAAAAAAAATTTAAAAATTTAAGTAGGTACCTAAATATTAAATATTTTTAGTTTTATCTTTAAAATTAAAAAAAAAATAAATAACGTTTTTACTGTTAATATGCTGTTTAACAAAATGTTTTAATTTTAAATGTATTGGAATGAAATTATATTGTTAATATTATTAATACCTATCAGGACTAAAATCAATTTTTATTGTATTTATTATATAATAAATTTAAATTTACATTATTCATCATAAAGTTTGGTATATTTATTGATGATACAAATTTTAGTAAAACATTTTTTAGAAAGGAGATAGTGTGCTAGGGTCGCTAGGTGGTTTGTGAGGGGAAGGGGGTGTGGTGGTGGAAATCTGATCAGTTATTGCGCTGTTGACAATAATTCTTGGAATATACCGCGCTATGTGTAGTATATAGAATATATACTCATAGATGAATCATAAGTGTACGTCTTGCACATAAGATGGGCCACCAGCTAACTACAATTGACATTATAGCCCGCTTCCAAAATAAATTGGGCAGCCTTGGTTTAGATCAGCGGTTTTCAAACTAAGGTACGCGTAGTAACACTAGCGGTACGTGGAAAGCTCATAAGTGGTACGCGATGAAAATCTCTTTTATGAGAAAAAAAAAATAGAATGAATCATTATTCACAAGCTCTGCGGTTTCTATTCTCTTTTGTGACAACTCATCAGTGCGAAAATACATTTTCCCACGTATTGTACACAAAAAATAAATATGGAAATAAATTAAACGTATAAAGCGATACAAGGTTTTGAGTTACCAATATGGAGCCCGGTATAGACGTCATCGTCCGTTCAAAACAACACCGACCGTCGTCGTACCGAATTACGAAGTTAACCATAATAATATTATGATAATATTCGTATCTACATATTCCCCTACCCGAAACGGCCCCTGAACCGAATCGAACCGAACCGAACCCTTGACGTTCGGTTCGGTTCGAAATTCGAATTCGGCATGAAAAAAATTCGGGCCGAACTATCATGCATCGTTTAATGTTCGAAAATCGAACTTGAAAATATTTTTCGAACCAGACTTACTGGCAGCGATAGTTCGATGACCAAATATTTGTACAATTCTTCAAAAGTTATTTTTGAAAAATAAAAATTCATAACGATTATTTATAAATAATTAGGCTATTGGCGATAGAAAGTGATAATCTGTAACGAGAACGTTATGTTTTATTTTGAGTTACCAACACGGAGCCTTTGAGTTGCCAATATGGAGCCCGACGTAGACATCATCGTCCGTTCAAAACAACACCGACCGTCGTACTGAATTATAAAGTAAACCATATTAACAATAATAATAATAATGATATTTGTATCTACATAATATGTAATTTAATTTAATTTTGTGCATTCAATACTTATGCTGTCATAATTTTGTAATTCTTAATAAAATAAAATTCTATACATATGAAAAAAAAAAAGTTAAAATTATTAATCAGCAAAAAAACAAAAAAAAAACTTCAGGTGGTACGTAGAAATTTTCGAACAGTGCAGGTGGTACGCGAATATAAAAAGATCGAGAACAACCGCTGGTTTAGATGTTTGGACGCGGCGCGATTTTCGTCGAAGGTATTCCTCGTATTCACGTATTATTGTTAACGCGCAAAACTCTTTTGATATGCTAATAATCTTTGTTATTGAAGCCTTATTTTACAATTTAAAAAAAAAATTAAAAAAAATAACTCTTTTGTCTTTTCCGAACGCAACTCTGATACGTCGACCAGACGGTTCGATGACGAAACGAGCGGAGAACTTCCGGACGCATATACGTCTCGTACAGGACACTGAGCGGGTACTTAGACCTTTGCAGCGACGAAATTCACATAATAATTTTTTATTAGCCGACGCGAACAGTGCTAATTTGAAACGTTCCGCGAAAACGGTAAAACGAGAGGCGAGTAAAGAAATACTGTAAAATAAATGAACAAAAAAAAAAAAAAAGAAAGAACAAGAAAGTATTACGTTTATAACACGGCGTAATTTAAAATTTTAATTACCGTTTTATTACCAGGCATTTACATCGGCGATACTGTTTCAAAGTCTCGAAACGTTGTTGAAATTAATTACGACTACCCGACGAGAGTTCCGAGAACAATGTTATAAAACGCCGCACGTAAACCCCAGGAACAACACTGAAATTACGTATGCAAATTTATAAAGAAATAATTAAAAAAATTTCTTTTATTTTTTATTTTTTTTTGTAATTTTATTTATTATTAATTTATTATTATTACGCCGTTTATAATGCCCGCATCACGGCTTAAAGCCGTACTAATCGACGACTCATACGCCACATAACGATATTTATACAATTTTTTACGCGCCCGTGTTTGATATTATTGTGTTTATGCGATTTTTCTTTGTACGTCCGACCACGCGAATCCGCACGTGAAAACGCGTCGTGTGAAAAGACGCGGGACGCGCGTGATAAAAGGGCGCACGCGCACTACTGATGGGAAATATCCGGATTTATGGAATTCGAAATCCGGATTTCGGGCTCAAAATCCGGATTTTTGATTTTGAAACATTAAATTAGTATTGTTTTATCTATAAATTATAATGACGAAATTACGTCGTATGTCGTTTACGGGGATAATTCACCATGTTTGCTCCATTTTAGGGTGTTTTTCTCTCGCCTGGAATAACTATTGAGATGAAAACTTAAGAAACTCTCAAAGTACCATCTACATAAAATTTCCGATTTATTAGAGTCGCTGGATAAAACTTTTGGATAAATTTAAGTTCAGCAAAAAGTGACTCTAGATAAAAAAAAATAATAATAATACCATAATAAAAATAAACATAATTGTAAAACCATTTCACTCAGAATCAAAAATTTGATTTTCAAATTTAGCATACCAAAATCCACAATATGAAACGCTAATATTCGGATTTTGATATCCGAAAATCCGTTAAATCCGGAAATCCGAAATTCGGATCCGAAAATCCGAAATCCGTATGTTTTGTTCGCCAACCAGGTCCGTGACTCCCTTTTCAAAAAAGGGCGGTTGCCCGCGATGACTCGCGATACTGGAATAGGGTGTAGGTGGTATAAAGATATTTATTTAGGAAATGAAATGAGAATCAAATCGTCTTATGATTGCTCGGTATACATATAATAATATTATAACACACGAGAGATATATCACATAATAATAATAATAATAATAATAATAGTGAACATGATAATACAAAATATAAATATCAATGAAATGCGCGATTACCCACGCCGGTCACCTGACTGCTTCGAATGATATCAGCGTCCAGCGAAGGTCGAAAACCAATAGGGCATAGGCCAATCTGATCGCGATTCCGATGATGCTGCGTCGCGACGCGACACGATACCACGCGCACGCACCGGATCTGTAGTGAGGAGGCGTCGATGACGACGTCGAAGACGAATGAGTGCGCGACGAATAGCGCACGCACGCGCGGATTGTCACGTTCACGGAGCGACGCCGCGGTCGTGCTACGCGTACGATTAAAGGCTAGTTCGGACTATGCCAGTAATTTAGTCAAGTGGTAAGTGATTTACTAACTACCAAACGGTTTAGTAACTGAAAAGTGTTCAAACACAATAGGGTTTAAAACTGTTTTAGTGCATTAGTATTATTTTTGGTGCTGTGAAAAGTGATTGCCGAAATGAACAGTTTACCAAAAAAAAATTTGATTAAAGCAATAGGACTTATTTCAACGGCTATTTTAGAAGAGGTAAAAGAAGAGCTTAATAAAAATTCAAAGCGAATGTAGATTAGGGAACGGATCAAGAGAAGAGACACATTGGGAGCTAAAAATGAAAATTTTTTGTAATTCGTTACAAGCAGATAGCTTGGCCTGTTTATTTTTATACAGCAGACATTTTATGTTCCATAAAGACTCGTGTTTTATATATTCCGAAACAAATTTAAACGTTGTGTCTTCACCCCAACGAAACGTCATCTTGACACTGACAAGGATAACTAATACACTAAACTAAAATAATGCGTTCAGACCGCCTATTAGTAATTAGTCAGAAAAGTGGGGGATGCTACTCGACCAGAAAAAATAGAAGTAAATGGATCCACTAATTACTAAATTACTAAATAAATTTACTTAACTACTCGACTAAATCAGTCTGTTCATACACGTTTAGTAGCTAAATTACTCGCTACTTGACCAAATTACTGGGCATAGTCTGAACTAGCCTTGACGCGGGGAGCACGTAGGTCGAACACGGGAACACGGGAATCTCAACAGCGCGATCGCAATGGCCGGTGATTCCGGGTGTGCTCGCACGTCGAACCACAAATAGTATCCGCACGCGCGAACAGCTACGGAGGGTCGCCACACTCGACCGTTGGAAAAAGACGAAAGCTCGGTGCTAGCGCGTAACCGTCGTCCCGAGCGGGTACCACACCGTGACAGCAAGGGGGGTGGAGGCAGGGGCGGACTGGGACTCGAACGGCCCACTGTGCAGTGAAATAAATCGGCCCTCAGCGGACAGAAACATTTTACTTCCTATTTGTTTTATTTATTTTGCTTTCAAATTATTTATCAATGTAACATATTTATATAGTTTTTTTTCTGGGAGTAAAATAGAAGACAAATATATAATTTTTAATAACATTTCCAATATTGAAAATTTTAAACTATAGTTTTATTCATATGGAAAATTATTGCTTTAATCTTTACACCGATAACAACTGGTTCATCAATGGAGAATACTTTTTTACTAGATCTATTATTTCTTTGAAATCAATAGCATCCAAAATACCTCTCTCTATGGACATTAACATAAATGCTTCAAGATGGTCTTGATTTAAAGAAGATCGTAGACGATTTTTTATTATCTTAAGCTTACTGAATGCTCTTTCACAATTAACTTGCGTAACAGAGAGTGTTAAAACTAACTCAACTGCAGCATACAAGTTACAATATGCGGGTGAATGCATATTTAATTGATACATTAATTTTTGTAAACAATTTAAACATGATTCCTATGGATAGTTTTCGATTTTTTTCAACCTAAAAATTAAAACATAAAATATTAACTCTAATAAAAGATTAAATACACTGAATATTACATTTATGTGAAGATTTAAGAAAAAAATATATTTAATTTGGCCAACTGATTATAAGTTATTATATTTTTAGATTACGTATTATCACCTTTTATATACAAATATAATCGTCTACATGTATGACAAACTGCAAACTTACACACGTCTTATCTACCGATAAAATAATTTTTTCCAGCAATACTTTAATAAGTTTAATATAATAGGTTATTTTGTACCGGCCCTGAGGGCATAATATGACACCGGCCCACTGTGCATTTGCACACTAGCACAGCGGCCCAGTCCGCCCCTGGGTGGAGGCGAGACATAATATGATTTCGTTCGTCGCGACCGTGGTATCTCGTAGTCGTATCGATGGCGGAACTGATCACGCGGCGCGAAAAGACCGCGGTTGGATGTAAAGTTCAAACACCGTATCTTTATTGATTTTTAATTGATTTTTTGGATAACATATTATTTTTAACACATTGTCATAAATCGACCTTTTGCGTCATTCAGAATATAAAAATTATTTTAAGACCTCTCCCCCCCCCATGAGGGAAAAATTGAAAATACGCCACTGCCTACGTATGTGGTATACGTATACCTACCGATTGATTCGTTTTCGAGCCGAGCCGGCGACGGTGACTTGTAAACGCGTTACGATCGTTTGACAAAAATGGTCCCGAAAAATATCCCGTAACGCGCCTCTGTTTGGTGTTATTAGTGTTATTTTCGTCGTCGTAGTTATTAGTGTTATTATACGAATACGCACGTCTTGTACGCTTTAGAACACGACTGCTAATCGTCGTGTTGACCTCCCCTCCCCCCTTATTTCTTTCCGCCTCCGTTTTTTCGATCGAATCGTATTCTAAGTCCTACCTGCCTACCCGAAAAATAAAAATTCGATCACTCACTTGTCCGCCCAAACCCCACGTTTGGCTTGGCGTGTTTTCGGACGGTTATGTATCAACGAAATTAATCATCGGCGATCCGGTCGACTAGGACGGCAAACAATAGCGTTGCGCCGATGTATTTCAAATTTTATTTACTTTTTTTTTTTTATCATTCCACTCGTAGAGATATTTTTTTCGAAAACTCGGTATAACCGTCGTATACCAGAGTGGTATGGAACTTGCGAAGGGACATAGATCAATAATAATATTATTCATGTATTCCGTTGCAAATGTATTTGAATTTGAACTTATTTTTCAAAACGTACATATAAGTACGAGCCCATTTTATCGTTATTCGTGGTGGCGTATTTTCAACATTTTTCAGGGAGAAGTTTTCAAATTTTCAACTTCTAAAAGCAAACTTCATTTTGATAATGCAGTTTATATCTATTCATAGCTGAACAAATGTCGATAGTTTGATAAATCGTCAGTTCCATATCTTTGGTCAATATAAGTAATCCCGTTTAAAACATCAGCAATAGACGTGAGTAAAAATTAACACGAACAATAATTTATGAAGTCAAACCACAAGACTAAAGCGACTAATCAATTATCGATATAATTGTCAAGTCCGTCGTTCTTTGTGAACAAAACATATTTAGAAAAAAATTGCGATTCATATAGATCCAAACAAACGACACGACGGGTTTTAATTTTTTTTAGTTCTGGACGGGGTTATCCCGAGACTCCTTTTCTCTCTTAAATACGACACTGATTGTCCAACGAAAGTGTTAAATAAACTCGTACATAATTATGTATATAAGTACATTATTATAATATGCATTTTATTTTTCGTTTCATTGATTAATAATTTTATTTCTTCGAGTGTTACATACACATAATACACTAAGAATTAGTTACGAAAAAAAAAATTTTGAATCCAACTATTGCAGTTACACCGATAGTAATATCGATTAGCTACCCAACTTCAACATCTTGGGTACCGAATTTTGAAATTTCTTTTCTATTCACTACAGTACGACTATGCGTATGCATACCGTCACACCGCCACTTTTTTTTCGTTAATTTCCAACGTCTGTTTTCAAATCTTTTCACTAGGCGTCAGGCGATGTGGGTGCACGACGGCCTCTCCTCAAACTGAGCGTCGGGTTGTTTTTTTTTTCCATCGACATTACTCCTATATTTGCCTAGATCGCGATAGATATGAGTACATCATTATTTACTCCGGCACGTGTGTTTTGACGAGGCCTACACGAACTCGCGCCCATAAACGTCTGAAAACTAACAGAAATCGACACGTCAAGACCGCATGACCATAAACATTTATAATGGTAATTGATTACGCTGAAACACAATAACGATATCGACGTAATCTACCGTACACCTTCTGGTACGGGACGCTGTGTGAAGTCGGCGAAACATTGACGGACGCTTAATGCAAAGCAATCACGAGAAATCTCATTACAGTTTCCACGTGCGTTTAGGATATAAATATGTATTAACCGATATTGTTGTACGGAAAATAATTCACACACACACACACACACACACACACACACACACACACACACACACACACACACACACACACACACACACACACACACACACACACACACACACACACACACATAACAATAGATTATAAGACTCATTGATATAAGGTTCAGTCACTGATTAAACTCAAAATCACTTGGTCTGGACGTATTCAAATATATAAATTTTCGACGACCAAACATTATCTTATCAATATTATTCTGAACACTTCTATCGCTATTGGTAAAGCTCAAAATATTATGCGAAATGAAAAATTGAAAAATAATTTAATTTTTATCTCAGTGAATTTTAGTATTAAATGTCCTTAAATGAATGTAAATTGTTGAATCAGTGGTTGAAAAATTAAAACTCGTAAGCGGACCAACAGGAGATGTTGTAAAAAAGAAAATTACAGAAAAAAATCCAGGTTTTATTGATTTTAAAACAATCAATGACATATTGAGTTGCAGACACCCTTCTAAGAATTTGGAATTATCGCCTTCTGATATCATGCGCTTCAAATATGCTCTAATTACATCGGTGGATGTGGAACGATCATTTAGCTGTTTTAAAAATATTTCGAAACCTAATAGGTGACATTTAAAATTTGATAATTTAAAAGAAATTGTAATAATTCAATGCAACAAATCATTTTGATAACTCAATAATTATAATTTTGTTATAAGTCTCAAATTTTGTAAAAAAAAAAAATATATATATATAAAATATAGAAATTTCGGTAAAATGTTGAGATAAGTTTTGAAAAGTCAAATGTGCTTTAGTGGTAACAGTTCATATCTAATCGTAATTATTGTTTTATATTTGAAAAAAAAACAATAAAAGATACTAAAATCTGTATAAATTCAAAATTAAAATATTAAATATTATCTGATTTCATTCGCGATAGCAATTTTCCAAATTGTGAAGGAAAAATTGAAAACCTATGCAAACATTAATATAAACATACGTATTTAATTAACAACAAGTAGTGTATATTTTATTCAATAGTACCTATTATATGTACGTAACAGTCAACGAAATAAAGTTAAAATTGATTAAACTTTTTGTTCCTTTTTTTCCCCCACTTTGCCCATGCGATTATTCGGTAAAAACACTCGCTTTGTTCTCCCCCCCCCCCCCCGACAAGTATGGTCCCGAATAGATTTAATCACATGGTATAAGCGGTAACGGGCCGCGTACGTATGACATGACCTCCGATCAGCTTCATTTTAATTTTTTTTTCTCGTACCCGTCGCGTTTTCCCGATCCCTCCCGCCACTCTTCCCAGGGAAAACCACCTTCAATCGACGTACCGACACCCGCCGTCCATATTCTTTTCGTACGCGAAAAGCCCGACTCGTCCGGCGTCCCATCACCAGCGGCGGCGCGAAGTTTTTTTCTTGACGAAGCAGTAATAATTTTCAAATATTTAGTACCTACCCACCCGGCCCCGGTGCTCATTATTTACATTTTGAATTGAGCTTCCCCTTTTTTTTAATTGCCTTACTTAAGAAACATTTAGAGATACGAAGAGATAAATTTCATAAATACAATTTAAGTGGACTTTTAGTCATGCTTAAGCTTACATCTCACCAGCCGTTGCAGCGTCTTGTACACCCTATATCCATGCTGTGGTTTCTATGTTGGTATTTCATGTCATCTAACAGACATTCGTATTGTAATGATTTAATGCCATTATTTTAATAATACAATTTCATAAAGTCTCCGCGTTCTAACCAATTCGTCAACACCCACCCGTTTTGACTATGAAACATATTTTGTTACGTGCGCCGCCACTGTGTCACACTATATCGCAACTGGCAGCCCGGACGCAACGTACACGCGAGTATAATATAAGCATAGGTTAGTGCCATCTTGTGGGCCCGCTCGTCGGGTCGTCTACGATTTCGTATGCAAACTTTTTTTTTAACTTTTTTTTTTCTTCATTTTTTCCTTTTTTTTCGCCTGTACACTCGCTGTCCGTCAGACAATTTACCACTTCATCACGATCCGAACATGATTTATTTCGCTCGTGTTGCGCCGGGGCGCGTGGGCACGCACTCGCAACAATACCTTGGCCGCCGCGACCGTAACGCCGAGTTGGTGTATCTATGTGTGTGTTTTTGATGTGTGTGTGTGTGTGTGTGTGTGTGTGTGTGTGTGTACATTGTGTACAGGGTGACTCAGATTTATTAGACAAATGCAATAACTTGTTTTCTATTCGTTATTTTTTATTTTTTTCAATTAATATTATAGTACTGCACTCCAACATAATCGTATTGAAATACTTTTTGATCCTGAGAACTCAAAGTTTAACCTTTTGAATTTTATTTTACAATCTAAAATAAAAATCAAAATGGACATTTTACAAACCAGATTTTTAGAAAAATCATGGTATTAAAATATCTTATTTAATTTTGGTCATTGATTTATGATTTTTAAATTTTTCAAAAATGCGAATTACATTCTATCGAGATTAATCAGTTATTTCGGCTAATCTTTCAATGATAACACGTACCTACGAAACTTTACATTATCTTGTGCATATTAAGATAACGGTGTGATAATATTTTATCACATCATCGCTGAGCGTTGAATGCTACGTGTGATGACAAAAATATTGGGAGAAAGTAAATTTCGATCAGCCTTTGAATTAATTTTGGTGTACAATAATAATATGTGATTCAATTATGAGAAACGAATTTCTCGTTAACTTTTTCACAAACTTAAAAAAGCGTGAGAAATTGACTGAGCAACTTTTATTAACGATTTAAGCACCAAATGTTTTCAAAAAATCCGTTTCCAGAATAGAATTTTGAATTTTTTACCAAAACTTTAAAAGTAAAAAAAAATTGAAATTCAATTTCACTGTAACGGAAATATTTATTAAAAAAAAAAAGTTAAAAATAATGAATAGAAGAAAAAGTTGTTGCATTTGTCAAATAGATCTGACTCACCCTGTATGTGTGTGTGTGTGTGTGTGTGTGTGTGTGTGTGTGTGTGTGTGTGTGTGCGTGTGTGTGTGTGTGTGTGTGTGTGTGTATGTGCGAAGCGCACTTTAAAAGACGCGTACACGTATACTCGGCGGCACGTTCACCGGGCGGCTTATCTGTCGGACCATTGTTCGGTCGATCGTAAAAACGACGGGTCCCGTCGGGAGTGGCCCGTCGCGTACATGTTATGCGTGTGGAGATCCGCGCGCGGCAGTCGTCGTCGTGCGCTCGAGGATTATTAATATTATACGATAATAATAATAAGAATAATAATAATAATAATAATAACAATAATACGGTTTTGTGCTTACGTTTTCGGTCACACGGGACGACGACGACGACAAAGACGGTATAATCGCTCGAGGTCGACGTGACGAGGTCGTCGTACACCGCGGTGTGGTGCGAGAGCTGTGGCCCGTCACCGTGCGGACGGACGCGTCGGAAAGGAAAAAGCGACGGTCTCTCGCCGAAAGGTCGAGTACGGTGTCTCGGTTTGTTTTCAACATTTTCTCGTCGAAATGTATTATTTATTTATCGTATGATTATGTATGACTGCGTTGAGAAACACACGTATATGATCAATGTACGTGCATAAGCTCATGAGAAGACAAAAATAAAAGATAAAATTTATATATAAAACGATTTTTGAACTTTGTTTGCAAAGTTCGAGAAGTGTATGAGTAAAGTCATATTACATTTTCAAATAGTTCTTGTCGAACTTCATTAGAAATAAACTCTTTAAAAACAAGGTATTTTCAAAGTTCAATTTTTAGCCGAAAAATTGTGAAATGTTTTGAAACTTTTTCAAGTATGTAGTAATTGACATTTGTTTGTTTTTTTAATTTTTTTATATGAATATAATATATTTGAGACACTTATAAGAACAAGGGCCCTATTAGTCATTTTTCATAAATGTATTTTTTCTTATCATAAGTTTTAATCTTTTTAATTTTATATTTTGGTAGAACAACGGCCGAAAATTCGTACAGGAACATGATATAAAGTATAATCATAGTTTCATCGTAGGAGAAAAAGGGCCCAAAGAATGAAGTTGGGACCTTTTTTCACTAAAAAAAATGTTTTGTGATAACTTTACTACATGAAGTTCTATTAATTTTTTTTCTAAATTTATAAAATATTCTAAGGAATAAATATTTTGTTGTTTATTTATTTAATTTTTTAATAAAAAAGTTATATTTCATACATAAACCCAGTGTTGTCTCATTAAATTTAAATTAAACACACCGTTTAAAATTCTAATTAGAACAAAGGCCCAAATTTACATTTTTCAAACAAATACTTTGACGTACTGAAATATTCAAATTAACTTCTAACTGAAACAAATTATAAACTTGAAGGTATTAAATATGAAGACAATTCAAAATTTGTAATCATATTAATAATTTTAAACTGAATATGTTTTTTTTGTCTCCTGAAAAAAATTGAAAGTTTTAATAGGGCTCTTGTTCTTATAAGTGTCTCATTTATATTAAAAACATGCCTATAGAATAAATTGTAAATTAATCAAATCAGATTCATTAGGTACCTTGAAATAAAAAAAAAAAAAAAAAAAAAAAATTAAATCTAGTCTTTTAGTTTTATTTGTCTTTTTCTCAAGATATAAATTGCATTTTTGACGATTTAAGTTTTATAATATCGACTATTCTTTTCGACTGTTACGTTATGAATATTCGCCTTGCTAAGACGTTTAATTTGAGATGGCACATACGAATTATTTCGGTAAAAAAATATTTACTGGTAAAAAAATTTTATCGTAAATGTACCGAGCTTACGTCTCTACGTGTGACGATTGTTGTTTACCAACATCGTACGTTGCTAATATTAAGTACCGACAACACAGCTAATATGTTGAGTGTGCGAAATGTCGAACGAATGACAAATGAATGTCGACTCAGGGGTTTTTCGGCGTCGATATAACACGGTAGAATAGCCGAACAAAGTAGTGGACGGTGCAGCCGAGGAGCCTGAAGACCGTCATCCCGATTACCGTCAACGCCATCCTCCACCGTCAACCACCGTCCTCGCCTACTCACTTATTCCGTAGCACATTATATCATCTTAAATATATTAACTAATTATTTATCATCGAGTACTGCTTTTGTATAAGGTGACCCTGTTGCAAAACTCAAGTGTCACACACCGAGGTCGAGTCCCCGAGAACCCGTGAAAATAAACAGGACTAAAAAACTTCAATCTCGAACGGCATAGGGTAAAGGAGGAAATGTGAGGAGACATAGAGGGGACGTTACGATCGCATAGGCCATGTACGGACAGGGTTAAGATCTAGTGTGTTCTGAACGAGCCTTGTTACATTTATATCGACGCCCTAAAACCGTCTGTTTCGGTCTGTGCAAGTCCAACGTTTGGTCTCCGTTCCCCCTAGTTTTTAACTCTCAACATGGTCTTGGTCAGCGGCTCCGCATGACATGAACGGAACAAAGTTTTCACGACCCACCGAGTTTCATTCGGTAACTCGCCGGGCAAAGCCGGTCATGCTATGCGGGCGTAATTTCTTGTGGTGACTTTTATAGCCCCCCCCCCCTCCTACGACGTTAACTTTCATTTAAACATTTTTCCGCTATGAGACGGATAAAAGATCGGATTATAAACACTGTGAAAAATGATAGATTTTCCAACTTATCAACACTGCACATTGAAAGAGATTTGTCACGTTCATCAGACTCAGACGATGCGTCAAATATTTTCGCAGACAAACACCGTCCCAGTGGCGTATATAGGGGGGGGGCTAGTGGGCTATAGCCCCCTCCGAAATCTCTCAAAATACTTTGAAATTCACTTTAAACGTTTGTTATATTTCAATGGTGCTTTATATTTATTTAGAATTTCATCTAATTGAAATAATGCGATTAGTCGAGACAAATTTTATTGCGTTTTTCAATTCGTATTGCGACATTCTGTAAATTAAGTGTAGATAGAAACCTACTTTATCTTTTGTATCTATTTAGTCATTGTAGATAGCTGTAGTAATTTAACTCTGTCCATAGTAGCCCCTCCCGAAAATATTTTCTATATACGCCACTGCACCGTCCGTCATGATTGAATTTTAATTGTTACATGCGTAATATGTGTTATAAAAATATCAGGTCGAAGAGTAATAAATTAATAGAAAACAAATCGAAAAAAATGTTCACTTTCAATTAATTCAACTTAACATCGAATTTTTCAAATACATTTTTCTTGTTTTGTGTAGCCCGAGCCCCCGTAGATACCAAACTACGCCCATGTGCCCTGCGTGTAAATTTGCTCGTAAATATATCCTTTTTTAATTTTTTTTTTTTAAATGTGTATAACCTTTAATGCGTACTTGGCGGTCAGAAGAGAAGTGCAAGTCTCACTTTCAATACCGTACACGACTCGGTACGGATCCTTCTATTCGACGAGACCTTGACGTACAACGCGCTCATATCAAATCACTGATTATACGTATACATGTGGTGTAATCATACGGTAATCATATAGGTTTCGATGCGAACGCGATATTGTCCGTTTTGAGGTCACGGCATCTATTTAGGTTTATGTGCGAAAGTAAAAAAGGCAAAAACGAAAGAATAATCAACGTCGTTGGAACGACACGGGTTCTCGGGGCTAATTAACACCTACTCCACTCGATCTGCTAAAACGTCCCGTCCTGAAATCGTATCTTACAAAACGTACAACGAAAGATTTTTAGATTCTGAGTGAAGCGAAGGAAAACGGTAAAATCGGTAAAAATCCGCCGTAAACGAGATTTTCACTGTTCAGATTTTAGGTATTTAGTCATAAATCGAAAAGTATTGAAGCTAGAAACTTGAAAATTTTATCCAATATCAAATACATACTTTTTTATATTGGACAATATTTTTTAGAACAATTACAGCACTTTTGACTTAAATATAGAACTTTTAATTTACCAAATTGTTTGAAAGTTTGTATGTAATAGAAATGAGTCATCATTTCTTTAAAACTTAATACATTAATCACCAATATCTTGTCCGAGGACCGAAGGGACGAAGGATGAACTTGTACCACCATCATCTCACTTATCAGCTTTTTTTCTTCCGATGTACTCGACGAATTCGTCGTGACCGGCAAAACCGTCCAATCAACACCGTATGATCGCGGCGTAATTATTAACACTTATAGCGTTGGGCCGTTAATACGGTATTATCTTTTTTTTTTTTTTTAGCACGTTTTTAGCATTTATTTTTATTTTTAAAAGCATTTTTAACCTTTTTAGGTCATTTTAAACTTATTTCTAGATATATGTAGAGTGATTTGTTTGATATTGAAATTTAGACACTCAGCACCCATAATACAGTTAATGTATTCTTTTATAACATTGTATTTTGATGACATCAAGTCATTTGATCTTAAATAAAACCGATTTATTTAACGTCACGACAATTTAGCCTTTCAACAGTATCTAACAAGCGTATTTTTTTTTTTTTTTTTTTTGCACAATTTTAAAATCTCTTAGTTTCATAAACGTATGATTTTTTTCTTTGAAAATAAAACTTTGATATTTATTTTTGAAAATGTTCCACGAAAACATTTTTGTATCGTATTTTTTTGGAGTTTTTAGTTCACAAATACAATTTTCTTAAAAAACTTTCAATATTTTTGGGAAATTCAAAAAAAATAAATATTTATTACTATGACGAATAAAGTAGGTATATACACACTCAACTGGTTCGGTTCAATCTTGGTCGGCGGCAGCAGTTTCGATTTGAAAAATCATTCGTTTGATAAGTAAATATATATTTTAAGTCGACATCGCACACCCAGAAGAAGAACGACACAACTCAAATATAACAATTATAGGTACAGGTAAAAATCATAATGGCTAAAAATAAAAATAAAAATAAAAATTTTCATTTTACATACTTGATATTTACACCACTAAATTCACATTCAAGTACTCTATCAAACATGTATCCTACAAATTAAAAAAGTTTTGGGTCTAATATTAACAACTTGACTGCTATGTAGCTTTTTGTAAACTTGCCAATTTTGCCACGAAACCCAATTGTGGGTCTCATCGAACTTTCTTAGATTTCCATGAGACCCATTTCTGGATCTCAGATAACATTTTTTTTTTGTTTGATATATAATAGAATATATCATCGTTTATTATATTAACATCAAAATCGGATTTTACAGTGTCGCCACTTTCTATTGATATCATTAGCACTCGAGAAATATTTTTTTTCACTGATTTATAAGCTTAGACTTTATACCTTAGTACCTGGTCTATGGTTATTACATTTGTTATCTGAATACGTTTATTCCAACATTAATTTGACACAAACGTTAATATTACTAATAAAAAACCAAAGATGTTCTAAATGCGTATATGTGTAAACTATTAATTTGGTTACTACAACTAAAGTAACGGTCAGACTAGACCCGGCATCGGCCGAATATTTTTCGGACAGCTTCTGCCGAATTATTCGAAGAAAAAATCCGGCCGACGAAAATGGTCAGACTTCTTTCGGATTTCGGTTGATAATGTTAAATAACACTAATTTATTGTCTTGCAGTTCGACACGCAGCATGGACGTCGCCGATGAAATTTTATTGTTAGAAACCAATCCACTAATAAAATATTTATTATTAACTTAAAAAAAAAAAAAGAAAAACAATTTTGGGTTTATGATATATCTGTAGAGAGAGAAAAATTTGGAGAATTCCACACACTTTTCCCAAAACATTTAGTTCAACCAGTTAAATTTTTTGAGTACATTCGAATGTCCCCTGATACATTTTATTACCATAAAATACATATATTTTACATAAAATCCAACCATTTTTGGAAAAACAATCGAATTTAAGAAAATGAATTACACCTGCGGAAAAGTTAACTGTTATATTTAGGTAAGTACTACGTACAGACTAAAAAAATTTTTAATAACATCAAATACAATAAATAATTTAGATTATTTTAAAAAATATTTAAACGTATCGTATTTTTTTATTTTGAAAAATAAATCAAAACTAAAAACTCAGGTATTACTTTTTGTATTTTATAAAATCTTTTTAAAAATATTCCATTGGTCATTAAACTTAATTTTTATTATTTAACTAATTACAAGTCACTATATCGTGGCAGTTTAGAGAATTATACCGAGACCCATATTTGGGTCTCATGACAGTCAAGTTGTTAAAATTAGTTTTTTTTTTTTTATTGATCTAGAATATACATCGACAACTAGGCCATTAGTACAAGAATTTTTTTGGTTACATTGTTAGTATTTTGGTATTTACATGATGACATTAAATTAAATTGCACAATTCTGTTTTTTTAAGAATAAAATTAAGTTCTTTACGTCCTGAGGATTTGATCCCAGAGCTTGACAAATTTGTTCTGAGATGTGGTATTGGTTTCGATACTGGTTGTATTTTTGACATTCTGTAATGATGTGATTGACCGTTAAAAGTACATTGCATAAGTCGCATAGTGGAGGATCGTCTGTGGTCATCAAGAAACTGTGTGTTAGGTGTGTGTGTCCAATTCGGAGGCGGTTTATTATGGTTTCATCTTTTCTGTTGAGTTCGGGATTTTTCCATGGGTTTAAAGTGTTTTTTATTTTATTAA
This sequence comes from Therioaphis trifolii, assembly GCA_027580255.1. Classification (NCBI taxonomy): domain Eukaryota; kingdom Metazoa; phylum Arthropoda; class Insecta; order Hemiptera; family Aphididae; genus Therioaphis; species Therioaphis trifolii. The sequence goes on from CM050404.1 coordinate 8,994,026, forward strand.
GTTTTTGCCAGTGAGAGTGCCATTCGGTGTTTAAGTGAAGTTTAATTTCGTTCTTTGCATCTGCGAAAGTGATGCAATCTATAAAATTAGTTAGGTATGTCTATTTTACTTTTTATTTTTTTTCCATGAGGTTTGAGTTGGGTCTATTTATAATCACTAAGAAAACACGTAATATTAATTTATACGACTGTAGCGTTACATCAGATGTTGTTGAACATTTCGTTAACTTAAAAATACATCAATTTACTGATAAGTCATAAGTATAAAATAATTAGTTACAGCACTCTTTGAATAAAACTATATCTATAAATAGAGAAAAATGTGTCTATTGCAGCACATACATAGGTACCATTTTACAATACAAAAAGTCGTGTTTAAATGCAGTTAAAATAATAATCACGACATAGTTGGGGTATTAAGCTTTGCTTACACATTTCTAGCAAATCAGATTTTTTTTTTGCTGCACTTATTTCAGGTGGACGGTCGTAAGCTTTTTCAAGTTCCATACTGTTGAAATTGCTGTTGCGTGTTTCCCTTCTCACCTGATAAACAATAGAATTTTTTTTTAAATAAGTTCTTCGGATTTCATTAGATAATTGATTTATTTTAAAACCTAATATTATGTGGACGTCGCGAGTAATGGCGAGGCGGAAAACGCACGAGAACGTCGTATGACGACGACGCCGTTATAATACTACGTACGTTTGGTGCGACGAACACGCGGCGAAACATTTGCACATTGTGCGTCTCAAAGATGATCTTCTTTGCGTCGTACGTACGTTTCACGGTTAATCAGCGCTTTGACGGAACAAAACGAACGGACGGACGAAAAATCGATACGTCGTCGTGTTCTCTAACAGAGAGAGAGAGAGAGAGAGAGAGAGAGAGAAAGACAAGGCGTAAGAAACGAGAACAACAAAACTCGTAATGTACATTATTATAACCCTCCGGTAAAAAAAAGGCGAAAAAAAACAAAAAAAAAAAAAAAACAAAACGCAACAATAAAGTAAAATAATAATGAGACTACGTCATTATGTCGTGCGCGCAGACAATGGTCTTCGTTTATAGACCGTGTATTTTTAATAAAGATGACGCTCGGGCCGTGGGGGATCCAAGGAGGGGTAAAGGGGACATTCCCCCCCTCTAGAGCTATCCATAGTAATACCCTAACACCCAAAATACCTAATTTTATTGATAGCACTCTGAAAAATATTTTCTCTCATCACACTATATCAGGGATGGTGAACCTTTTTCGATTCAAGTGTCGAAATTTTACGAAGTTTTCTAAAACGGTTCGCGTGCCCCCCTCCCCACACACACACAAAAAGAAAGTTTAGGAAGTCAATTTTTCTAGGTAATTTTACAAATAATATGATATGATATTCTGAAATCAGATGTCATTATTGAATAATACGTATTAATAATGTAGTTATATTTTAATGTGAACTTTTGTTTCTTTTTTTCGTGTAAATAATTTTATAACAGAATATCTAAATTTCTAACTTTGGTAAAACATGTAATTTTATTGGTCGAAGTTTTTTTTTTATTTTTTTTTTTTGCTTTGACTTGAAAAAATTCGCTACACATTATAAACTTTCAAGAAAAATTATTTGGTAACCACTTTTTTAACGTATAATACATATAAATATATATATATATATATATATATATATATATATATATATATATATATATATATATATATATATAGCCGATAGCGAATCGCATGATTTCCGACATTTCGAAGTGTGTAATTTTCACCACTTTTCCATGCAGACAATTTGTTTGTATTTGTGATAAGTATTAGAAAAGCATAATTATAGTGTCTTGAGGAATATAATTGTAGCTAAAAATCTGAAAAAAAAATTGTTTCATCGTATTTATTTTAACTACAATTTCATAAAATAGTATGATTCAAATTTTTATTTTTATTGAGATTTCGATAAATTCAATTTTTTCCACGTGCAGAAAAGTCAGTTGCCCCGAACAGGCCCCCTTGAGTTTTATTTTTAAATATCATTGTGTTTAATTATTGTCCCAAACCGGCTAAATCCTGAATACATATTCCGTATAGTTATCGATCGTATGACAAAAATTAAATACTTAGATTCTATTTCATAAATATTCGTCACTCGAAAGTTTGATATAAGACGATAATACGTATATTAATAGATTGAAAACTAGGAATTCCAAAATAGACGACTTGTCCTTATATTATAGTTGTATAAGATGTATATTGTATCCCTACAATATGGCTATATAAATATATAATAAAAATATAACGCCAATACAGACAATATATTGTGAAATGTAAGAATTATTTTTTATGGATATTGTCTGATAAGGAGAGGAATGGTATTGGGTACAAAAAACCTAAAGACCAAAAAATGTTGGCCCCCTTATAGAAAAATGTCTGGTTACGTGTCTGACTACATTGTTGGAGCATGGTCGTTATTCGTAGGATTGGTGCTCATAGATTCTCTCACATACGCACATTCATCCTAATCATATCGTATTTTTGCCCTCCCCCCTCAAAAAAAAAAAAGGTTAATTTCTGGATCCGGCACTGCGCGCGGGTTTTAATATCGTAAAATACGATTGTTCCAAAAACGTTTTTCGTGCACACACCGTTTTCGTGTGAGTATTGTGTGCATGACGTATACATATCGTGGAATATTTATTTCGTTCTCCGTGATCATTACATATATTATTATAAAAACATTAAAAACATTATTGGCGTACGGTTTCATTAGCCGTCGGAAAAAAAATATACGCGCTTCGGTCTCCGCGACGAACATGTTCGATCAATAAGCGATTTATCGATAACCTACGTGTATGTTATTATGTAATCGATATATATATATATATATATATAATATATATGCCTTTATGACGGGCCAGAGATAGCTTCGGGTCTGAAAAAAAAAAAACAAAAAAAAAAAACGATATAAAACCTATTAAAAGGAGGTTAAAATCCATAAATCATATACAAAGCATACGTTAATCAGAAGAAAAGAAAAGAAAAGAAAAAAAAAAGAAGAAAAACAGTAAAACTATTAGATTTATATACACGCGCACGTTCGATTCGAGGTCGCGAGACGTTTGAAAAACAGAAAAAAAAACATTAAAATATTTTTCACATTTTTTTTTTCTATTGGGATTCCGAATTATTATCGAACTAAATACGTATACAATACACGGTTAGTGACTGTATAAATAATAATTTTATATCGAGTTCAGAGACGGTTTTTTTTTTTATTCTTTTAACGGACTGCGATACGTTTTCTTGTATCTCGGAAAACTTTTCGTTCGAACTTTTACCATTAATATAATAGACTATATAATAAGCACTCGGCGATGTTAAAAATGCTATTACTGAATTCTGAAGATCAAATTTCCACTTTCACCGTAATCCGCTTACGGCCTTCTTGTTTTCCCGAATGACGGCGGCGGCGCGAAGGCGAAGTATATAATGTACTTGTATAATACATAACTATATATATGCCTACGTAGTATAATTATATACTATATATATATATATATATATATATATATATATATATATATATATATATATATGTATAATACGCGTGCCGCAGTATACGCCTGCATTATTGTGGTATAGTAGTTTAACCGTATACTCGTCACGATTAGTACGACCCTACAGTCATCGTTGTTCAACAGAGGCCTGTTAAGAAATCTCCTTTTTTCGGATTTAGGAAAAATTAAAAAAAAAAAAAAAGAAAAAAAAAGATAAATAAATAAACAGTTTTGCGGGAACTCGAGGGACGAGGTTACTTCGGACATGACTATTTCAATTACTTAAACACACACGCACACACAAATGTACAGATGTACGTAGAATATGAAAGGGTCCGACGACGGAAGGGACTATAATCGGTCTAGAATTTACACGACCTTCCCAAAATATGACGTCATATTCTGTCTAACCATTTTCGTACCCATTTAATACGATCGCTGAACCGATTGATTTATTCGCTATAGTTTTCAGCGTTGAGTCATAAATTCATAATACGTATAAAATATATCTCTCATTATCATCGCTATAGATAAACAAAAACATAAAAAGGACGTACCTACTCCGCACCATGAAGTATTCTTCACTCCTCTGACAATATAATGGATATGGTTGTATTGTGTTTTAAATAAATTATAGTTCATTCATTGTTAGTTGGACGATTTTGAGCAAAGCTTCGGTATTAAAAAATATATACATAAATGTGAAAATGAAAACCTTTGAAGTATATGTTCTCGGAAACGGTAGGGAGACACTTTTCCCAATCTGTTATTCACAATTTTTTTTTCCCCCAAAGTCCTTTTCTCAATACAATTTTTCCCAAAAGTTCTTTTTCTCAATACCATTTTTCCCAAAAGTTCTTTTTCTCAATACTGTTTTTCCAAAAATTCGTTTTTCACAATATCATTTTATCAAAAAGTTATTTATTTTTTTTTCAAAATCATATTCCCAATACAAAACAGAAATGATTCATTGTTAATTTTAAAATGTATAAGCTATAAGTATAAATAGTATAAGTTAAAAAAAGTATCGGTTTTAAAATTTTAAATTATGACCAATGGCCGTGAGGTATGCAATAATATCATTGTTAATAACAAATTCATCATGTATCGAAACAATATTATATATTCGTTCCTCTATTTTCAGTTGTACCTTATTACGACATTTTCTTATTTTTTGTCCCAGATTCAGTTGTCTTAACATGCACTCAGTGTCAGCTTGTTCTTTTCCAAGTTCATTAAAAAGTGTATATATGAAAAATATTTAAACTTGTAAAAATATATTCCGGTAAAATGTTATTATGGAAATATTTAAATTGGAAAAAATTGATTGGGCATATTAGATTTGGGAATAGTAAAAATTGGGAAAAATTAATAAGAAAAAATTGATCGGGAAAAACAGATTGGGAAAACTGTACTACAGTCCTCGGAAACTACTGAACCGATCGTTATGATTTTATAGCACTTATAATAAGTAGTAGTATTTAATTGTTATTTAATTTAAAAATTTAATATAATTTCTATAATTTTTAAATTTTTATTCGTTTCTTTTAATTATTAAAATTTATCACAATGAAAAGGAAAATTAATTTAGGTCGTTCATCGAATATAGTAAAACGTCAATGTTTACTCAGATTAAGTCAATATAACAAAGGCTCGCCAGATAAGTGCAATATTATTAACAGCGATAGTAACAATAATGATGATAATATAAATAATATACCTATTACCTATAGTGTTAGTACCTAGTATTAATGCAAACAATATTAATAACAACTTTGCATTTAATTTTCCGATTGACGAAAATTTAGTTGAACTAAATGTCGTGTTCCATGGCGTCGCCGTGAAATGTCGGCATTTACTTATGATAAACTAATAGATTATAAAAATGATTCTCACGTTATCATAGGAAACATGAATTTAAAATGTAATTATTGTCGTGCATTGAAATGGTCCAAAGAGCCTACGGGTTTTTGCTGTTCAGGAGGAAAAGTTGTTTTGGAAGACATTGCTGATCCACCTGAACCATTAAAAAGTCAAAATTTAAAAGTTCGAATTTAAATGTGTCCAATTTCCCGTTAAATTTTGTTTCGGTATGCCAATTAATAAGGCACAAGGACAGACAATGAAAGTTGCAGGGATTGACATCAGCGATCCCTGCTTCACTCATGGACAATTTTATGTTGCCTGCTCCGGTATAAGCTCAAAAAAAACTTATACGTATATGCCCCTGGTGAAAAACTAATAATATTGTTTATAAAGAAATATTGGTTAATCAGTGGTTATGTAGCAATTTTCCAAAATAATAAAAATTACTTTTCAAAAACGTAGTTTTTTTTTTAAGTTTAGTATACAACGCGAGGTATGATGTTTATTAGTTGTCAGCCTATTTCAATGTAGATATTATGTTGTATTCACCGCTTTCTTTCGTCGTATTTTTTATTTTAATGCGCATGCGTTCGCTAAATTTTTATATGCATCAGACATAGAGAGTTGTCATCTGCACATGCGTATTAGCATTATCAAAATGAAAAATTCGACGAAAAAAAGCGGCTATCACTTACAGTATAAACCACTATTTTTTCCCCGGGCAACGCCGGGTAATTCAGCTATCTGTTTATGTGCATAAAAATATACTGCTAGCATAATCACAGGTAGGTAACGAATTTAACACACAGTTTGAAACATATAAAAGGTAGGATTATATATATATATATATATATATATGGGAAGGGTATATTTATGTCGTTAAAACCACGGACCTCGATGTTGAATCTATAAAGCACAGCACTACCTACATCCGGAATCATAGAGAAAATAGTTGATAAACAATTATTTTTATTCAGTGTTTTGTGAACAAAGTATATTATATAATTGTATGCTGTACCGAAGCCGTTCAAATTTTCAGGGGGCAAGTATTAATATTTTGCTCTAGTATATATATATATATATATATATATATAATTATCAAAAATCTACTTAAAGTTTTCTTGTTTGACAAATGAGAATTTTTTGTTTTACCAAAAGATTCAAAACGTGGAGTTTCGGCTGTATTCAAAGTTTCATAATTATCAAATGGACCGATGTTTTGTTCGGTAAACATTTCAAGTTGAAAATCGATATGAACACAGTCAATTCCATAAAAATCGTATATTGATTTCTTGAAATGCTCATTAAAAACATTGCATTAGTTTCTGTTTTTGAATTTTTTTAGCAATATATGATCGTGTTACATTTTCAAAACTTTTGTCAAATATAAATAATGTTATTAGGAATAAACTTGCGATGCTTGTTGACATAGTTCACGGGACATGATAATATAATATCTACACGTGAACACAACGATTTATGAACTTTCGTGTTACAGCTATAGAAATGTTATTTTTGTACACTCCGATTCGGTGAAATCGCAGAAAAAGGCCACAAAGACAAATAGTTATGTAAACGCGACGGGTTTCGATTGCAAAATTCATACGGTTTCATAAACAATTGTAAGACAAACCATGAAAAAATTTGTCTGCAAGCAAAAATAATATAAACAAAATAAAATAACTGCATAGTTAGTTTTTCGTTGAAAATAACTAAATTTATGCGGCAAAACGTACGATCTATGTTGAGATATTTTACGCATATTTGATATATTTGTTAATACGAAAATAAGAAAAATGCTGGTAAGTGAGATGATGGTGGTACAAGTTCGTCCTTCGTCCCTTCGGTCATTGGACAAGATATTGGTGATGAATGTATAAAGTTTTAAAGAAATGATGACTCATTTCTTTAGTATAAAACGATTCTGAGCAAAGTTTCAGTGTAATATAATATATTATTATTTAAATACTGTTTAGGTATTTTACGGTTATTTGTATAATTTTTTAAATGCTTAGAAAAAAAATCTTGAGTCACGATTATTGACATTTTTTCGGTATTGATAGTTTAGTATAAAAGTAAACTTGTATTAAAATTTCAGAACTTTCTAACAAATACTCAATAGTTCATTAGAAATAAACTTAAAAGAAATCAGACAATATCGTAAAAAATCTTATAATAATTTATTAAAGTGTGTATAAAAAAAAATCCTGAGTCACGATTTTTGAATTTTTGTTAGGATAATTAGGTAGGTATATGAGTAAGGTCATATTAAATTTTCAGAACTTTTTGTCAAATATTTAAAATTATATTACATAAAAACTTTCAAACAATTTGGTAAATTAAAAGTTCTATATTTCAGTCAAAAGTGCTATAATTATTCTGAAAATGTTGTCCAATATAAAAAAGTATGTATTTGATATTGGATACAATTTTCAAGTTTCTAGCTTTAATACTTTTCGATTTATGACTAAATACCTAAAATCTGAATAGTGAAAATCTCGTTTACGGCGGATTTTTACCGATTTTACCGTTTTTACTCAGTTTTTCGATCGTTATTCTTGATTACTGGAAAAACTATGTAGATTTTGGAAAAATGACCTGTTTAAAGCACCATCTCAGTTCAATTTCGAATCTAAAAAGTTGCTGGACGAAACTTTTGGACAAGGATTTCTATACGAAAAAGTGTTTACAGAAAAAAAAAAAAAAAAAAAAAGAAAAAAAAACATCATCTTCGCTTCACTCAGAATCTAAAATAAACATCATTGTAAAACCATAAGATCCTTTGCTTCACTCAGAATCTAAAACGTCTCTAAATTACTCAAAGAAAATCGGATAGATTTTCAATTTGACGTTATAATAAAATGCGAGTTTACCCGATCGGGTGAAATTAATTATTTTCCGTTTTCATAACCTAATGGCCATTGTATTAAATATTCATTTTTTAATTGAACCGTTTATTTTTTTTTTCTGAGTGAGTTTTCGTAGAAAAAGATTATCTCTGCCCCGTGGGCTACGAATAAAAGAGAGAACTCATTTAAGTCGTGATTTAAATAATTTCACGATATTAATTTTAATTGCTTCATTGCGACATCGGTTTAAATATTACTTTTCGTGCCACGTCTTGCTTTCGGGCTACGGCGCGCGTTCCGGTCGCGTAGTTAGCGGCGAACGAAGAACAGCCGCAGAAGACGGGCTCCTGACGAGTTCGCACGGTAAATGGTGTGTTAACGTGATATTACGTTGGCGCCTAGTCCTCTCTCGCAGGACATTAAATAATTACAACGTACCGCCTGGCGCACGGTATATTAACCGTGTATGGGAAACAACACACGACACTGTGTAATATTTAATATCATTATCGTGATATGACTAATATCATGTCGTCTGTTTTATTTTATTCTGTTGTCTATGTGTTTTATTCGAGATTTTCAAAAAAACAAACGTTTTCGAACTGTGACCGTCTTGTGTGTGTGTGTGTGTGTGTGTGTGTGTGTGTGTGTGTGTGTGTGTGTGTGTGTGTGTGTGTGTGTGTGTGTGTGTGCCTTCATACACTAGTGCAGTGTTTCTCAAACTTTTTCGTCAGACGGCTCACCGAATCTAAATATAAAACTGTTACAGCCCCCATAATTTAAGTTTAAAAATAAATTTCACAGTTATATGTCGCTTTTATAGGAAGTAAATAAGTAAGGCAGTTTTAGAAACATTTCGTGCTCCCCCCCCCAGCTTTAGACTTAAGGCCCCCAAGTGGGCAGCGGCCCACAGTTTGAGAAAATGTAAGTGAACACGAATATATCGTATACACAAATTTAGAATGATGAGTCATGTAATGAAAGAGTAATGGGACATCTGTGGATTATGATAGTTTCAAGAAATCACTGTTAGTTTTTTACAAAACAAAAAGTTTTATTGTCTCGCTCAAAATGAATAATATGTACCTATCTGTATAATAGTAATGGTTTGATTTATTTTTATTGAAACTTTGGGAAAAATTATTGAGCTCGACAGATATACAGAAAAAACCATAACATTAAAACATGACTTATGAAAAAATATAACTAAGTAACTGTTGACGGTAGTAATATTATTGTAATAGTTTTGTAGTTTTTTCTTAAATTTTGCTAATCGTCCTTTTCAGTTATTTAGATATCAAGATATACATGTTATGTGCGGTATAAATTTCAATAAACGTTTGCACTTCAATCCATACTTATGTACATTATTATTTTTTTTTTTCAAAAGGTTTACTTACATTGTAAAATATCAAACGTAGAAACTTCAACGATGATATCGGTAAAAAACAAATGAATGTGGGTTGATTTTCAAAATGTCTTGAAAATAATAACAGATTCTTCATCACTATCTATGGAAAAGTTATTCTCTTATTGATTATTAATTAAAATTACTTTCCTGACAAAGTACCTCCAATAGGAGGTCTCTTCACTCCGTCATTGCTGTTTTGTTTTTTTTTTATTATTATATCAAATAAACTTATTGTTCCATTTGTAACAGGTTGCTAAATATAGAATTAAGTTAAAAAAAATAATAAAAATATTAAAATATGATCTATGAGGAAATTTCGTTTTTATTACAATCGTTCCGCGGGACCGGTTCTGTTTCAGGCGTCGTTCTGGGTTTTCGGGCAAGGTGTAAGAGAATGCATTTTTCATAAGGGGGTTAAATTTGGATTTGACTTTAACACGGAGTTGTTTGTAGTACGGTGTCGCGAGTTTTTTGACGGTTGTTGATGTTGAGGTTTTAGTAAAGGGAAGCGTTGCTGATGAAATAATTCTCACGACGTTAAAATGACCGAATATCAAAACTCAATCATAACAGTATCGGATCAACGCTCGCGTTTTTACCGATTCGACATTGGAATCCATTGGCGAATTTCTAAAAATAAACTCTACAAAAAAAAGTGAAACATTTTTAACCGTGCCCATTAACAGCAGTCCGTAAAAACGAGAAGGGAAACGTTTTTTATTTCTCAAAAGTTGGCCTGACTATTTCAATTAGTACGCGTCTCAAACAACCCGGGACTCAATTAGTTCTTAATGGTTTTTTTTCGCGACTCGGTTCGTATGCGGCCGCCAGACCGTACGTCTCATTTCCGTGCGCGGTTTTGTGTGGCAGTGTATGCGACGAGTGTGCGCGGGGACGGCGAATCGGCGTAAAGACAATATTATGAGACACGTCTCGAGCTTATCGGCAGGCCATTGTGCCGGATTTAAATCCAAATTAGCGCTCTCTCTCTCTCTCTCTCTCTCTCTCTCTCTCTCTCTCTCTCTCTCTCTCTCTCTCTCTCTCTCTCTCTCTCTTTCGGTCGGTTCCATGGTTTGCCCGCGCTCCGTCACTCTGAACTCGTTTTTTCAGTTACTCCCCGATTTCCGTAAACCATTACAGATCATTGTGACTTTTCCAAAAACCGATCTCTGAACGCGGCGAAATCGCACCGTTCGTTATGACGGCATTAGTTGTTGGACGCGTTTAAAAATCCAACATAGCCTAACAAATTCGTCTATGAATCTAAATTCTGAATCTAAACGTTCTAAACGCAAAAGGGAAAATTTGTTTGAAATTTTTTCCGTCAGCCAAGTATAATATTATAAGAATATAAGAGATTATGTTAATTTTTCAGAACTCGACAATTATAATCAAAAAAAGTATTACACATAAGTAGGGCCCGGATTTTTATGCAAATGCATATTCTTCTACATTTTACTTATAACAATTCCGATTGAATATCTTGGCGTTCCGTAATACGTATATTCTGCTATTAATTTCTTTTATTGCATATTTTTGCATATTTGCATCAAAATGCATAAAAGTTGCATATTTCTGGATAATTACATAAAATGTACTTATTTTATAAATACTTGATAAAATATTTTAAATTTTACTCGAAAGTTTGGTATACATGCCGATTGCCGACATTCTTCTTAAATTCTCAAATGTTGATTTGTCGATATCCAATACAAAAAAAGTTTTTTTGAAAGCATCTACTCGGGTAGGTACTTTTAAAGAAAAATGTCCAAACTTAAGTTTACCACCACAACCTATTATTACCCGATGGGGAACGTGGCTAGATGCCGCCTTTTATTATGGTAAGAATTTCGACTAAGTCAAAGAAGTGATCGACACATATTTTAACCCAAATGATGCTAAGTCTTTTCAAAATGCACAACAATTATTTAATGTTAACTTTTTTAATAAACAATAATTTATTTTTTTTCTTGCATATTTTTTAATTTTTGAGTACATAAATACGTGCATATTTAACAATAATTTTTTGCTAAAAAATCCGGGCCCTACACATGAGCATTCAGAAAACGAAGTGTTTTCTGAAACCTTCTTGCCATATATTTCTGGCCGAATTCGGTAAACTTTTTCGAAACTTTTATCAAGTTAAAAAGAAAAGTTGTTGTTGATGCATTAATGAAAAGTGACCAATTAGCTAAAATCGATTTTAGGAAAATCCCGTTAACGCAGCACGTATAAATGTATTATATACCGTCTTAACTCAACTTTCCGGTAGTTTTTTCGTTTGAAAACTTTTAATAGAGAAAAACGACTTGTTCATAGTGCCGATTAGATGACATTTCTGATGGACTGATCGTAACTCATGGACGGAATCGACTACCCGAAAAAGTGTCTTCGGAAAAGAAAAAAAAAAAAAAGAGCAAAATGACGAATTAGCAATCATCGTAAACACATTAGTTCCTGCGCTCCACTCTGCAGGATCCACAACGGAAAACCGAGAAAAATAACCCCTTATATCCCCGAGCGCGTCGTTTTGTAATCGTAAAATATCGTATCGTTCCGCGTAGTTTTCGCTCGGCTACAAAACGAATATGCGTTTATAAAAAGCGGCGGGCAAAGTAGTCGGAAAACCATTGACGATATTCTCGTGGGGGGAGCCGAACTCTCGTTCACACCGAATTTAGCACGGAGAGCCCTGTACGGTGAATTTTGTGTAATACAATAAAGAAGAAAGAAAAACAAAAAAAAAAAAAAAAAAGAAATGAATAAAAAGCCATTTCCGAGAGTGATATTAGAATATCGGGGACGGTGAGTATATAGCGCCTCGCGTGTTTCGCAAAAGCGGCTGCAGAGTGTACAGTATTACGGAGTATTACAGTATTAAAGTACGTGACCGTCGTGAACGGATACGCGGTGTCGGGGGGTATTTTTATTATATGATCCGCAGACTTTCAGGAGCCTTCTTTGTATTGTTTACTGGTTTTTTTTTTCAATTTGTTTATTTATTTTTTTTTTTTGTTTCGTTTACGCTCGGACATGTTCGCAGTTGTCGCGCGAGTAACTTTGTTTCCTCGGCGACATTGTCGTCGACGGTATACATACAGTAGACGCCGCTTATAAGACTCACTTTGGGACCAGCACAAAGTGAGTCTTATAACCGAATGAATGTTATAGGCGAAGTGGAAAAAAATATTTTTTTCGTATTTATAAATTTTATTTTACTACATATTTTGCTTTGGTTTTAATTCATTAACACATATTACATATTACATTCTTTATTATTGAATAAATTTAATAATTCCGATAAAAAAAAAACTACGTGCACGTGTACGTATGTGTATTTATGTACCCGTAATTACGATAACTGTGCAGCCGCCAGATAATCTGTACACTAGGGTGACCATAAAAATAAAATAAAAATACGGGACACTAAGTTACTAAAAAAAAAAAAAAAGGAAATTCTAATTTTAACTGAATATATTAAAAAAAAAAACAAATTAAATGTATGCTGTATAATAGTTTTTAAATACAAATAAAATAAAAATATTAATAAGTATCACATGTACACAAACATCCAAAAAATTTTGAAAACAAATTAGGTACACTGAATTTTAAATAAACTTAATAAACCACACGTCACTACGACTACACTGTGAATGTCATTGTGAACACGACACTCACGTATAAATATAAATCACAAATTATATTTATAATAATTTTATATAGATCTTATAAAATAAAAATAGACATATTTGACAACAAACTGATTGTGGTGGATGGAATTGTACCTACTTATTTAGTAGACGGCGTCACACATCAATAAAATAATAACATTTTGTACATTATCGTTACCTATACCATTTGTATTTATAATCGTTGGTTTAATGTAGTCGATAATGATGTGATATTATTAGTTCTCTATTTTCTACCCGCAGCAATTATAATAATTTATTGTCAAGACAAGAATCTAAAAATAATGTTGATAAGTATAGATTTCAAATATGGTCTAATGAATATTGTGATACAAAAATATCGTAGAATTTATAAATTAACAATGAAGAGAAAAACAGGATTAATATGGGACCTACTTGAAAATACGGGACAAAATGCGTCCCGTATAACTTTTGTCGGGACAACAGGACACAAAGTGAAAATACGGGACAATCCCGTATAATACGGGACGTATGGTCACCATACTGTACACTATAATAACGATAATCGTTACGATTAATTTTTCAATATCAATTTATTTCTAAATTATAACCAGAAAAGTTTATTTTCTACTATTTATTTTACAAAATTCGAGTCTTATAACCGATTTTTTAAAATGTATTTTGGATACACCCGGACCGTTCCAGACGATTTTCAGTCTAATAAGCGACTGAACCTTATATCCGTGAGTCTTATAAGCGGCGTCTACTGTATTGCACGTACTGAGTTCTTGTCAAATTAATAATTACCTCTCTCTTTTTCTCTCTCTCTCTCTCTCTCTCTCTCTCTCTCTCTCTCTCTCTCACTAGATAACCCTCTAGGTCTCTCTCTCTCTGGGCCCGGAAAGCTATCGGCACGCGAAAATGGCGGATTACTAAAGATCAATATCGATGACGATATCATTACTCGAGAACACGACGGTTTACCCGGTGACGTGTGCAGGGCCGTAGCAAGGACTAGTAGCGCCCCTGGCAATGAACTCAATTTGCACCCTGACCACCTGATTCGTTTGTTTTACAACCATAAGAAGCTCATTTATACATAAAAAAAAAATGTATATATATATTCTAGAAAATAGCTTTTCCAACAATACGAGCACAAATGTTTAAACGCTGATTTCGTAAACACAAAGTTTAATAAATAATAATCATTAGATTTGGTGTCGTGATACATCGCGACGCGGTGCCTAATGTTCATAGATAAAATCGTATGAATAAAAACCAACCAATATATATTTAATTATGAATAAATCAGTTTGGATTTGTTCTCCACGCACCCTTTACACGGCTCTATCAATCACGCTTCTATGCGACGAGAAACATTTTGATAATGCTTAAAAGTGTACCGACAATTTTTACGCTTGAAATTTGTGTTACTGAATAAAACAGCCACTCGTCGAAATTGCGCCTATGGCATAATTGCGCCCCTGGTAAATGCCCTCTTGACAGGGCCTAGCTACGGTTCTGGGCGTGTGCAAACGGAGGAGTCGCAAGTTCTTCCGAGGGCAGTGATTTTTTTTTTCCTTTTTTGCCCCCTCGGACTCGTATCGCGACAGATAATGATTATGTTCTTTGCTCGCACGGACGCACTGCGTTTGAAATAAAAAAAAAAAAAAAAACCCCGTCTACACTTATTGTTCACTTGGAATTACGTAACCACTGTTTCGCCGACGACGGCCAGGAATTATTGTTCTGAGATTGTAATATCAAACCGACGACGATCAATCATCGTCATCGGTCGTCGAGAACAATTTTCCGAACGATTCGGAATATTTAAAGTGATGCCGCAGGACACGATTTATGATCCGCATTGAACGCAACGAAAGATTTGATAAATAAAGTACGAAAATCGTCCGTAGTGTTTTTCTATAAGAAAGAGAACCTACGTCGTATTGTGTACTGTGGTTTTTCGGTGGCTACATTATCATCGGCACATTTCAGCGCCGAACATCGGGACTCGGAACGGACGGAGCGAAATAAAAAAACAAAATAATTTAAAAATGCGATTTTTAAAATACGTCTGTTCGATTTTTCCCATTTAATTCACAACGGTGTCTTGCTTTAGTATAGAAGAACTGTACAGGTTAAAAAAAAAAATAGTAAATAAATAATAACAATAAAATACATGAAAGTAACACGTTTTTCCCTGCCGTTCTCTTTTGTTGTGTTCGTAACTGGAAGTTCCGAAAGTTTCAAAACTTCACGATCGGCGATAATTGAACGTAAAAAAAAAAAAAAACCGTACCTACGTATGAAAACTCGTAGTGAGGCCCGGAAAAAGAACAGCGTAGCGAGTCCGTTGTGACAATAGACACTGCAGGCTGTACGCCGAGTGTACGGGCAAACGTCGTAAACAACCTAATGTGTCTACGGTGCGAATATTTGTTAAAACACGATACTCATAAAACATTTAAGCTTATTAATTTGAACCAATACTATACTAAACGCGTTCGAAAATTAGTGTTCGTATAGAGAAAGATGGTATTTTATTTATTTATTTATTTTAATTATTAGATGATATTTCAAATATTCTAATCAATAATATTTCGTTTAAATTGTTTATTTCGGGTTCGGTGAATAGCGTCCCACAAAAAAAATGTTAATTCACAGATAGGTGAATTGCGTCCCCGATATTTTTCCCGAATAGGTGAATTGCGTCCCCGATACTTTTTGAAATGTTAGAAAATAGATTACATATTTAAAACTAACATTACAAAAGATGCAAGTTTTCCACCAAATCTTCGGGCTGAATTAACACCAACAACAAATCGGACAACCAACAGTTGTGAGGCATTCCACTCTAAATTAAATAATCTATTTATCTCTAGTCATCCAAATAATTACAGTTTTATTTATTTTATAAAAAATATTCAATGCGTAACATACAGAAAAATACGTAGTAATGGACAAAGAAAATCACGTGTCAAATTATCGAAAAATAAAATTATATTGGAGAAAAAATGATCGAATGTAATAATAAATTACTGACCAAATTTGAAAACCAAAGCCGTTTCATTTAAATGTTTACCAGTTTAATGTACTTTACAGTAATTTTATTATTTTTTACATAAATAATTGACGATTAATTAAATGATTGTCCTATAAATGTTATTAATGTTAGTATGAAAATGTATTGTACATACTTATTGGATTTGTTAAATTTAATTTGTAAATTATATTTCAACTAATGTATTAACTTAGTACATTTAATATATTTGTTACATACCTAGTATTAAAATATAACAGGGATGCAATTCACCTAGTATTAAAATATAACAGGGACGCAATTCACCTAGTATTAAATTACAGCAGGGACGCAATTCACCTAGTTTTATGGAAACGGGACGCAATTAACCTAACGCCGTTTATTTTTGGTTCGGTTAATATGAATATTTTTCAGACTACATCGTCGTTGACGAATTACCATTACGATTTTTCAACTACCACGAAGCGTCAATTGCAACACAGGGTCATGCGACCGTAGTTACCGTAATGCGGTTGACAAACAAATATAAATCGATTGAAAATTCTGTACAATAAATACGATACTCCATGATCGTAACTCGATCAATGAAGTCTTAACAAAAAAATTCTACGCGAGTGAAATCTTAACCTCTTTACGAAATGCGTGTTAAGAAGTTATTTAAGTTAAAACAAGATACGTACGCATATACATTTCGGAGTGGTGTTTTTTTTTTTTTTTACTTTTATTATTTCTGATCGAATACTTTTTACACGAAAACGTGTATTTTAATATTAACTTTCTTGTTTGGCGAGACAAATGTGAAATCGATATTGTACAATGTAATTCGATGAATAATTTAGTTATAATAGCCACTAATCAATAAGTTTTGATCGTGATTTAAATATCGTGCGTAAAAAAAAAACTAAAAATAGCTAAAAAAAAAAAGGGTGAAATATGATAATTATAGTGATTTATATCACTATAACAGTATAGCGTATAGTGTGGGCACTGGGCAAACTATTAATAACACGGTAATTTCGAGTGGTGCAAAGACAAAACTTTCATTATAAATGTTTTACTAGGTCAACCTAGCTAGGGGTACGCATTCAGTGGCGTGGCCAGGAATTAACCAAAGTTCGGAGTGGCGTGAGAATCGGTAATGCATAGTAAATAAGTTCACGGGTGGGTCACGCCGGTACCCACGCCGTACGAACTTTTGAAATATTTGGTGGTTTGAAAAAAAAAAAAGAAAACCGAATACTCGTCTCGCCGTGCTGAAAACGAAGTGCCGCTATTATTATTTTCTCGGCGACAATTTCGTCATCAAATTATTAATTCACATTATAAATCGCGATCCGTGACATTTTATCCAGGTTCGTTTTTTTTTTTTTTTTTTTAGAGACTATTTGTTTTTAGTTTACGGTTGTTTAAAGCTATCTGGAGTTATATTAATTATACCCGATAAATACGAAAATATATTCGATAACTAGATGAATACATTAAAGTTGTGTTAACGTCGACGATTTCTATACTTTTTAAGCATTTCATTAATATTCATACAATACACACATAAATGTATCTTAATACGAATATATTAATATCAATATAATTAACTGATAACAGAACGTTCTTTTAAAAAGTTGACCCTGATTAAAAATCGACTCAGATCTACACAGATTGAAGATAGGTTGAACGCATTAACAATTTTGTCAATTGAAAACGAAATATGTAAAAAACTCTCATTTGATGATGTTTTAGATACTATTGCATCGAGTAAATCTAGAAAAAAATATTTTAAATAATCATGTGTCTGTATGTATTTTTGTGTTATTACCATATATTTTATATATTAACAGTTAACTAAATTTTATTTTTTAATAAATTAACTATGTAATATACATTTTATGCCTGAGAAAAAATATTTTTCTTATTTAGCAAATAAATACGAGTATAAATTGACATACTATTATAAAAATACTTTTTTTTTGTAAAATTAGGGCCCCCGAAAATAAATTAGCCCAGAGTCACTTATTTTATTAATCCGGCCCTGCTAATAAGTGTAAACCTATTTCGTTTAATGCGTATTTCCAGTGACTTTTATATCGTCGATTGATTTTTTACTACTATCAATTGTTGTTTGAGTGTCATTAACATTTGTTCTTTTTTTTTTTCAATAGCTGAACTCGCGTTCGTGGGAGATAGTATCGACTTTGTGGATGATTTTGTATTTTATTGTTTTAATTTTTTTATGTCAGTGAAACTGATATTGTATAAAAAAAATAAGTACAAAGAAAAGATAAAACGTTTGCAGACTCATATTTGAGATCGCGTTCTTACTGACTCTTTTTCTAATTCGTATAAAAAAAAAAGGCATTAAAAGTTAAAATTCCTACAAAATACTTTGGGCATTTCAAATGCGTAAATGGTAATCATTAAAATTAAAAACGTGTCCTAATAACTATAGACATACTAGTTTAATAATACGTAATATCCAAATTAATAATCAACGTACAAAATAAAAAAAAAACGTGTTGGCAATTAAAATCTCAGAATCCAAAACGATAGAACACATATAATCATTTATATAATGAGAGTGTTTTTCAGTTTTAAAATCATTTAATTTTTAATACAACTCGTACCGCGATGTAGACTCATTAACACCGCCCTTTCAAACGCCACTGAATAATTGTGAGTGCATTGAGGAATTAGAAGAAATTAACCTTTTCGTTCCCTTATGACGTGTGACAAGTCACAGGCCATTTCTCCCCACCCTCTCGACTTATTTTGTCCATCGACAAACATCGTTGGCGAAATTTCCGCGTTCAAAGACGTGCAAAATATAATATAAAATGCTGTTTCGATCCATTTACGTGAAAAACAATCACATCTAATGCTAAGCAAAAACCACCTTACACAGTAAAATAACGATATTCAAATCCCTAATAAAACCTGCGTGGGCATATGGAATAGAACTCTGGGGTACCGCCGAAATTTCAAGCACAAATAAAATTCAAACCGTACAATCCAAAAGCCTTCGTCGATAACTCAATGCTCCTCCCTACATATCCAACGAATCTATTCATAAGGACCTTAACATACCCACAGTAAAACAATCCGCTATAGCTCGTTACAAAATCTTCCACGACCGCCTCCAAAACCATCCAAACTCCTAAATTAACGACCTATCCTCGCTCACACTTCCCGATAACCCGACCCGTCGTCTAAAAAAGTCATGGTGTAGAGATCTAATCCAACAATAATAACAAAATAATAAAACCAACAAAAAAGGAAAAAAAAAAAGAAACGATACACCCATACACAGTTGAATATTAATCAAATAATTGAAAACATTTAATGTCAGTAGGAGTGCCTCCAATTTTTCTTATGTGAAGCAAGTTATATATTATACAATGTATATAGTAATGGTTATTCCTATGAACTTATAACACATAAACTTTTTATTAGGAAATTCAATTTTATACAATTTTAATGCAACATGTTTTTTTCTATCTCCAACTGTTCGTCAAATATATTTAAATAACTAAAAGTTAACAGAAATAGCAAAAAAATATTAAATTTGGCATTTTTTTTTTCTTCGAAACGAATAAACTTACAAGAAATTTTGAATTAACACTTTTTATCGAGAACATTCCGTTCTTCAATTTAAGTTCAACACATTTTTTTGCTAAGTGCTAAATTTCTCGAGTTGAGTTCGAAAAACAACGAAACTACCCTATTTTATTATTTTTCAACCCCCCAGGGGCACGGGAAGGGGTTGAGTAATCATGACCAAATTTAACTATAATTACTTTCTCATATCAATGAAAAAAGTGAGGGGGTCTTATATACAAATTATCAATATTTTTTTCTTACTTCTATAAATAAGGACCACCCTAATATACATATTAAAAAAAAAAAAAAAAAATGTACTTAACACAAATGATTATTGTATATAATATACAGATTGTATTTTTTCTTATAAAAAATTTAAAAAAAAATAAAAAAAACATCTAATGCTGTACGAATATAAGTTATAACGACATTTTTTCAATCTATGTGCTTTGTGAATGTTACAGAGCAAATGGTAGTGAAATCAAAACGACATTTTCGGTAATATTCCGGCTCTAGGCACCTCTTTGGCCGCGTTCCAGCGTGCAGTGATCGTTCCGGCGCGCGCAAATTAAAAATCATAGATGTAAGGTCGTTGCAAAATGCATTTTATGACCAATTATATTTTATATTTATTATTATGTTATGTACGAACGATGGCCGCTAACTAGTTAGAAAGTTAATTTTTCAAAATTTTTTTCTCGACTAGTGTTGATCGACTTTTTTCATCGACAGTAAAACTTGACCAGTTTATATTTAATTTTTTTGTTTTCAGTTCGCTTTTAGTGTTGTAAAAACGTC
This sequence comes from Therioaphis trifolii, assembly GCA_027580255.1. Lineage (NCBI taxonomy): Eukaryota > Metazoa > Arthropoda > Insecta > Hemiptera > Aphididae > Therioaphis > Therioaphis trifolii. The sequence goes on from CM050404.1 coordinate 9,014,774, forward strand.
ACGGATTTTCACCGGTCACATTGGATTTTCGATCAAAATATGAATATTAAAAAAAAAAAAAAAAAAAAATGAAACGTGGGCGTCGTGTTCACAATCGATGTTTTGGTAAATTATTCACGTCGAGTTATTTTTATCAGTAATTGTATTCAGAGTTCAAGTCCAAACTCAGTGACTGTAAAAACATCGAAATTGAATTGATGTTTTTCGATCAAATGATTTTCTCTTTTTCAACCGTTATCAAATTTACGACCGCAAAGACTACAGGGAGATGATCACTCGGCGCACCTATAGTCAAGGGTTCTTGTATTTTATTTGACTTAAACCGGGACACTATTTTTTTGGATAACTTTTTAGGGAATATTATCTCGTTCACGGTTTACTCCCATTTACGACAATCTTACACTTGATACTTTCCGATTTCCACGCAAAGCATAAAATATAAATTACTTTTTAATAAATAAAAAAATAAAAAAAAATGTTAACGTTTTCGATACGATAGGTACATTTAACACCAATTTTAAAATTTCCTAATACGATTTAAAATTTAACGTTAAAAATGTGTTTAAATAGGTAGTAAAATACATATCTTATAAAACCAGAATTCGTATACTTATCTTCAAATTGGTAGAGAAATCGGAGCTTTTTGGTTTCGTGTCAAGTGAACTAAAATGTTCACCGTGGAAACAAGAAAACCGTAAACGTATTTAATAATACTATGATGGATGCCACACATGGGTCAGGGGAAATTTTAAGACAAAGTGCCTGTCAGATAATTAAGCTTGATTCTTTTATCGAAACAATGACGTTTTTTTCCTTAAAAATATTTTAAGGGTTAAATTTCGACGATTGAAGCCCCTAATCCCGGGGCGATCGGCCGTCCCGAAACACTTTGTCGGGACACCGAGACTCAAAACCGGAACTGTCCCGACCAAACCGGGTCGTCCCGGTAAGTACCATACTGGAATCGATGTTTTGTTCACTCGGTTCTAAACTCACGACTCTCTCACCGGTGTCTATGGTCTACACGTCGCAAGCAGAGGCGGGCATTTACTGGGGTTCGAATAAAATCTGCAAACACGTATTATGAGTGGCCTCGTAGAAACTGTATCCGTAACAAATTCGGTCGGTTTCCGTTTCGCCGCCGGGCGTATTATTTTTCCAAATTATTTTCATTTCATAAGTAGGACCGATGATGAAAACACAGCGGGAAGAAAGTAAAAACAATAAAAAAAACGTATTAAAATTAATCAAAATTGATATGCAACGATGAATTTCCATTCTTCAAAATTGTGTTACATCTCTCCGAGCGAAAAAAATTAATGTATGAATAAATAAATAAATATCTAAAAAAAATAATTGTTTATACGTTAAACAATAAATATGTATAGATAAATTGTAAAAATTATTTTAAATAATCTAATATAGTTTTGTCGAAACAATTTTTTGCAGATTTTCCACTTATGGACACAACAAATGTTTGTATTTAGGTACTTTGTAACGTGGGTATTCTTCGATACTCGAACAAGATAATGGTGATGGGTGTAGAGAACTTTAGGTAGGTCATTTTTATGATTGGCGAGTGTTATTTCAATAACGATATTACTTTGAATTTGAACTCGATGATAAATTATTATTTTCGGAAAACGATTTTGAGCGAAACTCAAAACATATTATTCTAGTATCAACCGGTTATGTTTTCGAATAAATGAAAATCGTATGATAAACGATTCATACAGTTTTAAAGTTTTGAGTTCAAAAAAATTTTTGAAATTATAACAAAAATAATCCAGGTAGGTTTAATAATATCAGTAAAAATACTCTGTTTTGTCGTATGCAGACTATTTCTAGCTGATATAAAAAAAAATTAACGTGATTGATTACAATAAAAATATAATTATAGCCAATAATAAAATAAAATTAATTGAAAATAAATAAAATTATAACTTATAAAGAAACTTGTAAAACAATTACAGATCTTATAGCTGAAAATTAAAAATGTTGTATAATATTGAAAATTAAATTAATCTGACATCGCGTAAAAGAGTCATTTAAGCCGTTATTTAAAATTTCGAATGCGCATGAAAAGCAATTTATTAAATCAATATTTATGGAACTTAAAATTTAGATACAAACGATGGAGCAAATCTGAAAAAAAAATTTTACCGGATTAATAATCTTAAATTTTACAAAGTTTTTATTGAAAACATCGCTGCTTTACTAATTAATGATTTTTGTCTGAATTCTAACTTTAAACACGTATTCAAAAATAATCCTATATGTAACGGTTTTCCCAATATTATTAATTAAGTCATGATTTAGATGACGTTAAATTTTAAGTTTTTCGAATCAAATATTTCAAATTGTATTAGATAAAAACTTTCCAAAAACGATATTTTTTTAATAATTTATAAATCCTGTATTAAACCAAAAGTGAAGAGCTTTAATATTTGGTGAAAATATTTAAAAAAATTTAAAAAAAAGATTTTTTACGAAAATCTCGTGTACAGCAAATTTGATCGTTTTTACTCGATTTTCAGACAGTTTTTTCTCTCGCTCGGGAATTCTATCGAGAACAGTGAAATATAACCTTTTTGAAATGCCGACTAGAAGAGATTTCACGAAAAATCGATTACGTACACGAAGGGGAAAGACCAAAACCGTAATATTTATACCAGTGTGACCACTGCAAGTGATTTCTATCGGAGCCCGGAAAATTAAAATAATACGTAAACGGGGTCCGTAGAAAAAATAATTTATTTTATTACATTATTCGATGATTTTTACTAAAATGTTTAAATTATTTGTTGAGTAAACATGCCTTGTTATTATGTTATGGGAGCAATCGCATTTCTCGTCTATGGCTAGTTACTCGAAATCGGGAACTCTTGTAGAACATTCTAATACGAAATATGTCCTCAAGGATCAACGTGAGAATCCGTTATAACTTTGTCCTCTACTTGTTTATAAAAAAAAATATTTTAAAAACGACGCCTTTTTAAATTAATCACGACGGAAATATTGAAATAACGAACTTATTAAACCGTCAAAGAAAGACATGTCGACGGTCCAGATTACTGCCTTCCACGATTTATACGATATTTAGGGCCGAACCAACTCGCGTTTGACCACCGGACTCGCGAGCGTGCTCGTTTTTGGATTTTTTTTCCTCCCCCCCAAAAAAAAAAAAAAAGAAAGACAAAAGAACATTGGTGTCGTAGGCGGTCGCGGTGGTGGTGGCGATCGCGGTGGCGGCGGTGGTGGTGGAGGTGGTGCACGTACAACGTGGAGGCGTCTTCAACGGCGGCGCGGCGGCGACGAGTCGGCTGTTCACGGCGCGATCAGCTGTTGGGCTTTCTCATATGTTTTCGGTCGTCGTCGTCGTCGTCGTCGACGACGACGACGAGGCAACAGCTGTCCGCCACCCGGCGAAAGTGGCGGCGTCCCGGCAGGTCGTTGTTGTTGTCAGGCCACCGCCGCCGCCACCGCCGCCGCCGCCGCCGCCGCCACTATCAGACCGCCGCCGCACGGAGAGCGTAACTGCCGCCGCTTCAGTGTACGGCCGACAGCGTTCCAACACGGACCGACGGTCATGTCCAGCAGCAGCAGTCGCCGGCGCGAGGTCGTACGGTTGTCGGACGTTTTCCGAAAGATCGCCGGCATGTGGCACGGGCAAGACGCGCTAGTGGCCGCCTCGCCGGCCGCGGACGACGCGGCCGCCGCAGCCGCGGTCGTCGACAAAGAAGCGCAGCTGATAACAGGTCGGTGTTTTTTTTTTGTTTTTAAATCTTTTCGTTTTTTGGTTTTTTTGGTTTTTTTTTTTTTTTTTACTTCGTCATCGGCGTGACGATAAGCTCAACTCTTAAGGTACGGTGTCCAATGCACGACCGATCATATAGCTTCTCGGTTTGAACCGTTACGATCTTTATCATTTGGTTTTCGAATTCGTCACACCTACATATTAAGTAGAATATTCTTGAAAAAAAACATTGGCTGTATTGAGAGCAAAATTAATACCGATGTTTTTAAAAGACCCAAAAAACTTAGATTTTAAAGGCGAAGCAGCGGAATTTAGTTGAAAACGAAATGGCTTTCCATTTTGATTCTTTGGTTATAATACTTTTATAACCCGTGTGTGCACAATCGTACAACTCGGGGTGTTTTCGCACGAATTCGACGAACATTTCGTCTGCGATCGGTGTAAAAGCTATTGCTGTCGTATTGAAGCGTCGCGCTACACTGCTTTGGTCGCGGTATCGTCGCGGGTCGCGACGACAAATATCATCTGTCGCGCGTTGCAGTCACGAATAGGACATCAGTCGATAGGAAACTCAAATAAAGGGTAGTCGCGCGTTGGACAACGTATTATATTTTAAATGTCGTTTTGTAACGTCGACAGCAGCGTTGCTGTTATACAACGCACGGGCGGGCATATTCGTCACTGACAGTCGTCCGCGTGCCGTGACCGCGGTCGTCGTCGTCGTCGGGGTTGTACTTTTACATCCGGAACGAAAACCCACCCTCGAAGAGCAGGAGGTCGAAACGCGTTTTCTCCAAGCCGCCCGGCTTGTCCGTCACCAACGCATATCGTATTGTAATAATATTATCTGTGTGCGTGCGTGTGTGTATTTTTAACAAAAAAAAACCTCATACTTTTCCCCTATCCCAGTATCACCCCCCCTGCCTACGAGTACGTTCCGGATTTTCGTTTCTCGATAGCCGGCGATCTCGATCTCTTCGTGGACCCTTTTTTTTTTTTTTTTTTCTTCTTTTGTCTCACGCCACGCAATACGGCCTCCGATCCCACTGCAACAAGCTCGTTATGTTATGTAGTCACCATACAATATGTCTCGACTGAGGACTGCGACTGTTCGATCGGTTTACGCACTTGGAAACGTCTAGTCGTTTAGTAGAACGTTTTGTCACACGCGAATTTATAACGATGCGGAAGTTTCATTGCGTGCGAGTGTGTGTGTGTGTGTGTGTGTGTGTGTGTGTGTGTGTGTGCGTGTGTAGAAGAACCGATTTGTACGTGCACATGGTTCAATTTACTCTGGTGCTGTGCTAGACCCGTGTGAGCTCCGATCCGGGCACAAATGCCGCCGCCGTGCCGTTCGAAAGTTTTTCCATTTTGCTAACGAACATTTCGCTCTGCCGAAATCCAACGTTCTCTTTTGGCTCGTTTGCGATTTTATTTCTGACTTCATAATAATTGTATTATTAAAACCCGTAAACGTAATGATGCGAACGTTCATAGTTGATAATTAAAAACAATGTTTCAATTTATTTGCCAACCTCTACTGTGGACCGCGCCATAATCCTCGAATCAAAGTCGTTCGAATCAATACAATTTTACGAATTTCGCGTCCGGAACATTTCGAATCAAAAACACAATATCATTGTTATTCGGCCGCGGAAAAATAATTAATCGAAATTATCACCAAACGTTCTTGGTCTGAAAATGGTTTCATCAAGCCCCCAATTCGGAGCCTTTGTTTTCGTAATAAGCTATCGAAATCGTACCTTAAATGTACACCTGCATTAATGGGAAACTTTTTTTCAATATATTCTCGACGAGTTACGAAACAAAAATAATTTCAGTGTTATACTATAATTATGTATATATATATATTTAATGCATGTATAAGAAATTAATTAATTCATACTTATTTTGAAGAAAACTTAAAATGCTTTTAAGACTTAATTAGTTGTTTCAAAAGTTAAATAACTCTTTGTGAAATAAGTTTAATAAATGAAGAATGTATTCGACGTGTATAATACGATACACTGTGGTTGGTAGTTTTTTGTAGCGTAAGATGTTATAATTATTGGAATAACAATAAAAGTACATACCTAATACATTTAAAAATTACCAATAACATAAGAATTACAATAATATAATTGAAACAGTACAAACTTCACAATTTTAAATTTTAATGATTGAATTAAATATTACATGATATTGTTACATTATGGATTGGTTTTGGTGTACAGTTAAAATGTAAACAGCCGCTAAGTAACATTACAATCTTTCTCTCTCTCGAAAAAGTGTTATAGTTAACCACTAAATATCTAGTATTAATTATAATGGTAACATTTATAATAGGTGCGTTGTAAGTTTGGAAATAGGATATGTGTTGAATAGAAATCAAAATTCGTTGTGTACTCGTATTCGAATAACGATTTATATTGTAGGCATTATTGTTTCATTTACGGTACTTTTTTTTAACATAATCATGTAAATTCATAAACCATTAAAATGATTATAATGCTATTATAATAAACATAATAAGAGAAAATTGCTTTGAAAGAACCCTATAATTATTACGTATATTGGTATCGATCGCTAACGTAGGTGACATAGAAGTTTATTAATTAAATTAAACTTTAAGTACATTAAATAAAATATACATATGACCTAAATAGACTTCAAATACCTAACTAACTAACAAATATTTAACAAAGTAATAAAGCTAATTGCATAACTAACAAATTATTTTCTAATTACAAATAAGTAGGATCAACTTTAGAGTCTGTGAGAAACGAATTATCTGTTGTTTTTATGATTTTTATTGATTATGTCTAATGTTTATTTATTCATTTTTTTTATAAACAACTTTTAGATTCTGAGTGAAGCGAAGGATCTTATGGTTTTACAATGATGTTTATTTTTTTTTTTTTCTTTTTTTTTTTTTTTTTTTTTCTTTTTTTTTTCTGTAAACACTTTTTCGTATAGAAATCCTTGTCCAAAAGTTTCGTCCAGCAACTCTTTAGATCCGAAATCGAACTGAGATGGTACTTTAGAGAGGTCATTTTTCCAAAATCTCCATAGTTTTTCCAGTAATCAAGAATAACGATCGAAAAATTGAGTAAAATCGGTATAAATTCGCCGTAAACGAGATTTTCAATGTTCAGATTTTAGGTATTTAGTCATAAATCAAAAAGTATTGAAGCTAGAAACTTGAAAATTTTATCCAATATCAAATACATACTTTTTTATATTGGACAACATTTTCAGAACAATTATAGCACTTTTGACTTAAATATAGAACTTTTAATTTACCAAATTTTTTGAAAGTTTTTATGTAATATAATTTTAAATATTTGACTAAAAGTTCTGAAAATTTAATATGACCTTACTCATATACCTACCTAATTATTCTAACAAAATTTCAAAAATCGTTAGTCAGGATTTTTTTTTATACACACTTTAATAAATTATTATACGATTTTTTTCGATATTGTCTGATTTCTTTTAAGTTTATTTCTAATGAGTTATAATTTTTATAATAATTGAAGTTTAAATGAGTTATATCTAATTGAATATTTTATGAGGGTTTAATTACAAAAAAACTCACCAAAAATTATACAAATAACCGTAAAATACGTAAACAGTATTTAAATAATAATATATTATATTACACTGAAGCTTTACTCAGAATCGTTTTATACTAAAGAAATGAGTCATCATTTCTTTAAAACTTAATACATTCATCACCAATATCTTGTCCGAGGACCGAAGGGACGATGGACGAACTTGTACCACCATCATCTCACTTACCAGCTTTTTTTAATTGTGGTTCAAAAAAACCCACCAATAGTTGGACTAAATACGGTAAAATGTGTTTATGGTTGAAATTACACTGAAACACTGTTCAGAATCCTTGAATTAAATAAAGATTTTTCGTTTCTTTAAAGTTCTATGCACCAATCACCATTATCTTAACTGTTTTCAAAGGAACGAAGGTAGAACATTCAACACCACACTCTTACCAATTACCGGGTTTATTTGTATGCGTCTTTAATAGAAAGTCTTCACAATCGAGTTTTTTTTCATACAAAATCAATCACGTACACTGTTTCAGAAACTCCGATTTTCGTAGATCTTAGTCAATGAAATTTGTTTTCCTCCCGGTTAGTTTTTATACGACGTGCGGAAAAAAAATTCCTAGTGTCAAAGGACAGCTTTTAACGATCTGAAAAGATTAGGAAACGTTTCGTTCTTATTGATGTTTTTAGTATGTTTTTCCTTTATATAATTGAAAGATAATATTTCATATTATATTTGACGACAAGCATTTCAGTTTGTCGTTATGGGTTCAAAAGTTCTTTGAAATCCTATAACAAAATAGGAGAAAGATATTTAACGAGTTTGCATGTTATCGTACGTCCAAGGCGCATTGCAATCAAGATGAAAAACTTGAACAACACCTAGGAAATGGAAAAAAAAATACAACTCGTCGTCTCTTTATCGCGTTAAAATTCGGCAAAAATCCTAGGCAGAGCGTGCTGAATTATTTAAGCCCGGGTCGGTAAAACAAAACGCTCCTCGTCCTCGTCTCCCGCTCACGAGTTGTGCCACCAGGCCTATTATGCGATAGCAAATACGTTCGTGTCAAAAATATGTACGTGTGTATGTAAACAAACACCACATCAAATCGTTACTAGCTACATACGATTAGGAGGATACAATGATCATTATAATTATAATAATATCCCCCGGACAATCATCCGACCGCAGTATTCCACAACGTTAAATTTGGGTTTTTTTTTTTAAATTCCATACACGTTTCGTATTAGTTTCGGACATTGTGTGCGGGGAGCAAAGTTTAAATTGCGTATCGTACACAATTAGAAATTTGTATAACCGTTCCCCGGTGTGATATTCAAATTTTTTGTTGTCCGAGGCATTTACAATGTGAACTCAGCTGTAAATTAACGACTGCGGAGGGAGAGACACAAAAAAAAAAAAAAAAAAAAAAAGAGTGCATTTTTCACTAATTTATCATTTGTTTCTTTATACACGACTAGTAGTCGTGGAATGATGGATGGGTGACCCATTATGTCCAGAACCGATCTTTATCGTCGTCCGCACGATTTATCCGTAACGATTCAACCTTGAATGAATGACCAGAATAGCGGAACCTGTGTACACAACGGTGGATTGTTGCTAGCAATAATTGACGGGTAAAATATTGTAATGTTATATCAGAAAAACCAAACCATTGTTTTACGATTGTGTATGGATGAGATAACACGACGTTTTGACCGAAAATCCTTAGTCGTCTCTCTCCGGTCGTGTTCTCAGAATAATACTCTGCGTCGGTCCCCTTTACGGACTGTACCGTATCACACGATATCTAATACGTAATTATTACCAATCGCTTTTTTGTTCTTTTCGTACGGCTATACGTGTATTTCGGATTTCTCTGTTTTTTTCGTCCCAAACAAGGCTAGGATCTATAATTATTTCAAACGGAAAGTCATAATTTACTACAGGTATTGAGCACATCGATACACGAATTTTTCGAATTGGTGTATTATGAGTAACAATATTATCTCATTGCGCTCGTTCGTTCGATTTCAATGGTAAACAAGTCCTAGAAAAAAAAAAAAAAGCTGGTGAGTGATTGATGGTGGTGCAAGTCCGTCCTTCGTCCCTTCGGTCCTCGGACAAGATATTGGTGATGAATGTATTAAGTTTTAAAGAAATGATGACTCATTTCTTTAGTATAAAACGATTCTAAGCAAAGCTTCAGTGTAATATAATATATTATTATTTAAATACTGTTTACGTATTTTACGGTTATTTGTATAGTTTTTTAAATGCTTGGAAAAAAAATCTTGAGTAACGATTATTGATATTTTTTCGGTATTGATAGTTTAGTATAAGAGTAAACTTTTATTTAAACTTCAATTGTTATAACAATTATAACTCATTAGAAATAAACTTAAAAGAAATCAGACAATATCCAAAAAAATCGTATAATAATTTATTAAAGTGTGTATAAAAAAAAATCCTGAGTCACGATTTTTTAATTTTTGTTAGGATAATTAGGTAGGTATATGAGTAAGGTCATATTAAATTTTCAGAACTTTTTGTCAAATATTTAAAATTATATTACATAAAAACTTTCAAACAATTTGGTAAATTAAAAGTTCTATATTTAAGTCAAAAGTGCTATAATTGTTCTGAAAATGTTGTCCAATATAAAAAAGTATGTACCTATTTGATATTAAATAAAATTTTCAAGTTTCTATCTTCAATAATTTTCGATTTATGACTAAATACCTAAAATCTGAACAGTGAAAATCTCGTTTACGGCGGATTTTTACCGATTTTACCGTTTTTACTCAGTTTTTCGATCGTTATTCTTGATTACTGGAAAAACTATGGATATTTTGGAAAAATAACCTCTCTAAAATACCATCTCAGTTCAACTTCAAATCTAAAAAGTTGCTGGACGAAACTTTTGGATAAGGATTTCTATCCGAAAAAGTGTTTACAGAAAAAAAAAATAATAATAAACATCATTGTAAAACCATAAGATCCTTCGCTTCACTCAGAAAGTAAAAAAAAAAAAAAGAACCGAATAAATTTAATTCACTACTACTCTTATAAATGGACGACCAATGTACAAAAGAACGCGGAAAAAAAAACATACGTATAGATATAATAATATAGTTTACACTGAAAATGTGTTTACTCCATATTGATCTTAAACCAAGCGGTACGGCGTGTATATAATAATCATTTACACGAGCGTATTTGCCAGAATAATAATTACCTCTGGATTAGAGTTTTCGGACGACTCCTGTGCACGGTGTGCGTGCCGGTTCGTGTTTCGAAACGATCCGAACGTCGGTGGCACCGTAGGCACGACGACGGTAAAATGCATAATTTACAGGCCGTGTCATTCGATATATTGACATCGAATACGCGTACTTTATAATACGCCATTATATGCGCGTGGAAACAATAGAGTAAAGATCCTTTTTTTTGTACCGCTTCTGTCATGACACGGTCGCGGCGGCGGCGGCGTCGCGTGGGCGCGTTTCGTTACCAAACGTGTGTAGTAGGTATACCGTGCTCGTCGTCTCTCGTTCAACACAGGAGTAGAGCCCACTCTTGTGTTATGACACCGCGTGCGCGCACGTACAATGTGCCGCGTACACGTATACGATGTATATGAATATGTATACAGTTTACACATTACGTTATAGTACGTATGTGTAAATTATCACGATGGTATGCCGCGCAGGGGTCGTCAAACGGTGTGACCGCCAGTCGATTTTGTTTTATTTAGCGTTGGGTTTAAAGGAAAAGGCCGGCGTTTTTTCGTAGGCTCCTCTACCTATTTCGGTGATACGGTTATAATATTATAAATACTAGGGTGGTCCTTATTTTTGAACTTTCAAATTTTTGATGTAGGACCCCCTCACTTTTTTCATATATATATGAGAAAGTAATTATAGTTAAATTTGGTCATGATTACTTGCCCCTTCCCGTGCCCTCAGGGGGTTGAAAAATAACAAAAGAGGGTAATTTCGTTGTTTTTCGAACTAAACTCGAGAAATTTAGCACTTGGCAAAAAAATGCATAAAACTTAAATTGAAGAACGGAATGTTTTCGATAAAAAGTGTTACAGTAGAAGCCGCTTATTTAGTAGAAACACGAATAATTGATACAATCGCGTTATTGAAACAAAATGTCCCGGAACTGACCGGCCGTATATTAGAAAATTTAAAATAAATCGGATTATTGAAACATCACATCGGTTATTTGAAACAAATTTAGCCACATTTTAGAAGCTTTTAGGCAGTTGTAGAAGCTCTAAAATTTCCTCAAAAGTGTCGTCCAGTATCGTACGGATGAAATAGATTTTGAACAGCATTACTCGTATGAAAATATGGCCACGGAGTTACTCGACGCAAAAAAAAACAAACTAAGATAGATAAATATTTTAAATAATATAGAAAAATATAATATACATTTGAACATACTTTTTTTAAATATACAATATACATACATAGATAAATATATATATATATATATATATATACAAAGTTAAATATACATAAATACATATATTTTTCGCGTATTTAAAAATTTTTTTTTTCATAGTACAAATCAAACCAATCGCTTATTAGAAACAATCGGATAATTGACACATTTCACCGTGGTCCCAAAGTGTTTCTAATAAGCGGCTTTCACTGTATTTCGTTATTTTTTTTCTTCTATTGTGAATTCGCTTTATTTTTCAAACCGAAATACGAACAAAAAAAAAAAAAAAAACGGGTCGTGCAAAGTCGCGTACCGCAAAAGTTTGGCGAACTTTGAAAAAAACGTATCCCTATCAATAACCCGTATGTTACGAAAGCGATACGCTATGCGTACAGATAAGGCACGAGTGCCGAATACACGCGGGCCATCTAAAATTTACACGACGAGTTTGTCATTTATACGGTAAATATCTTGAAATTTAAACCGCGTCGTCGTCGTTCAAGTCACGTTTTATGGTGAGTATACGTAGTCGTGTGCTACACGGTGTCGTGTACGCCGATAACAACGCCACCGCGCACACAGAACTGTAGTTACTGTCACTCCTGCAAAAAAACGTTGACCGTGCACAAGGCCGGATTTAGGGGAGGGCAATCAGAGCGGCAGTCCAGAGGCCTCCACAAAAGAGAGGCCTCCACAATAGTGACTTCGGAAACAAAATCATTCAAATTACTAATGCACTGTCACCCCGCCGTCCTGTCGAAAGTGGCCTCTAGGATAAAAATAAATTTAACGCTGATTGCCGATGGGTAATTCCGTGCAATTCGATGTCGCCAGCATGTTTGTTTATCAGTCAATCCGAACGCTCATTTTCAAAAATGAAGATTATAAAAATTAGCTTCGAACCACGATGGGACAAAACCGTCTATCAAAACTTTCTCTCCTGAGCATCGGAAGCGATGTACTTCGGGAACTGGATTTCAACGAACTTATCAACGATTTTTCGGCGAAAAAAGCTAGAAAGGTTCCGTTTGTTAACACTGAAATTTAATTTCTCGTTTGCGATTATAATTATATTTATGTATGTTTGTTAAATACTAATAAAAGAAAAATAATTTAAACTTTAAAAAAAATTGTTCATTTTATTTGGAAAATAATTTGGGGCCAGGGGGCCCCCACTCCTTTGATGCCCCGAGGCCTCGAGTCCTCTAAATCCAGCCCTGACCATACAATACACATCATTTATATATATATACGCTCGAGTTACGGGACGATTGGAATAATCAATTATACGACGAAATCAGGAAATATCCTACATGAGACATTATTTTTTTTACTTATAAGCAGAGGATTTTTCCTTAAAATTAATTCACAAAAAGTGGGTGGAAAATCTGCGATTGAATTCTAAACTAGTCCGGTTATAGTGACAAATCACTGTGCAGAAGACGGTGGACGCTCGGGAGACCAGAACGATTCTCGCGCGAGCGTCCGCGTCTGTATGTGGATATACACGGTATGATATTATAAGCCTCGTTATATTATTATATCGTGAACTCGAAGAGAGCGTAGATAAAACACCCGGGTAGCTCCTCTCGTGTTCCGCGCCAAATCTTTGAAGTTCATTTCGGTTTTCGTCGGTGTATCAAAATAATATATAGGTGCATCACGACGTACGCCGAACCGGGCTTAGATGCAATTAAAATTTAATATTTAAAAATTATTATTAAAAGTCGAGCTCGTCGTATTTCTCGTCAGAATTTCGACGAGGTTCGTTTGCGTTTGCGCGCGTGTGTGTGTGTGTGTGTGTGTGTGTATGTAATAAATAACACTCGTGTTCGTAAATCGTATGCGAGCGCGATAATTATCACGTGTGGTGGGCACAGGTTCCCAGAACGACGTATAGACGCACGTCTGCATCACCATGGATCGAAGCGAATACGATATAATATATTTAACTCGTTTCAATTTTAAATAACGTTATTCGTGTTTTGCCATGCACCGAATACTCGACTGCCGGTACCCTACGATCACCTGCACCGCACAGAGAGCCGCGCGCAATGCATTATAAATTACAATAATGTATATTTAATTATATACTAGATTACCTGCCGATTGTTTTTGTTTTTTTTTTTTCTTTATTATTTTTCCTCGTCGCGCATTTGACCCACATATGAGAAAAACATCACGGTTATACAGTTTTCCTTTTTTTTTAATTCACGCACACGCCCGTGTTATTGTTATAATACACACACGCACACACACACACACACACACACACACACACACACACACACACACACACACACACACACGTAAACAAGCACGTTAATTAAATGCTAATTTCGAATTATTCAAATAACAACAATCATAAATATGCGCGCGCGTATTTCGCGTGAAAACAACACGATACACATAATATGTGTTTTCGTCAAATGGTCACCGGGCCGTGGCGGCTCGGCGACGTGTGCGTGTCCGCGTTTCATTTCCTCTCCGGCTGCACAGCGAGCGCGAGCGATTAGAATAATGTATAATATCGTAATCCTTGGAATTAACGAAAACGTAATGGAAAAAAAAAAATTTTAAAAAAAAATAAATAACCAGAACAAATCTAATAAAATAACGATGTTAATCACATGCATAATACACACATACGCGTACACAAAGCATGCACGTATAATTATAATAATAATAATAATAATTCGCACGCGCTTCGCGATTTGTACTCGTATTATGTTATTGTTAAACGTATACGGAACACCCGTGCGGCCGTACCCACGCGCCGCTAGTCGTATATTAATCCGACGCACAGATGTATCATACGCATAAGGAAAATGTAAATAGAATGATAAAAAAAATAAAAATAAAAAAAAAATAAATAAATAAATACAGTAGAAACCGTTTATAATGACGTACAATGGACCAAAGAAAATAGGTCATAACAACCGGTTGTCATTATAACCAAAGTGACGAAAAAAAAATTGTAACTCCAATACGTGTTAATATTATATAATTTATTTATAAAAAAAAAATTGTATTTATTTAAAAAAATAAAGACAAAAACATTTAATGATGTGCATATTATGTATTTAAATTAATTAGTTCAAATTATTATTTTAAAAATTTGTTATTTTAGATTGAACTTTGTTTGTATAAAAATCACGCTCTACTGTTTTTTTCTAGTTTTTCAAGATTTATCATTGAACTTAGGTTATTCAGAGCCATATAATTTGCTAACAGTTTTGCTGCATTGAGCACTGAATGAATAGATAATAATCTTCGTCGGGAGTATCATCAGCTTAAGACAAAGTAGCCTCAGGGTAAAGTAAAGTCGTTATAGATAAAATATTTTTCCAATACAACCAAAAATAACCGTCATAACATCCGTACAGTCATCATATAGACGTCATAATAACCGATACAAATTAGTACATAAAATATAGGAGTTTTGTCGAAACGTTTAATCTAAGGTCATTACACCCAATATGTCACTACAACCGGTGTCATTATAAACGGTTTCTACTGTAAATACAAATTCAAAAACGGTATACGCGCAACGCTAATAAGCCGCTCGTCTAAAGATATTATATTATCTCGTACGCACGTACATACACGAAGAGTACTGTGTCGGCAGACACGAGACTGTGTACGAGAGAACTTCCTTTTCTGCGGGATCGCACGCGCGCGCGCGCTCGTTCGCCAAACTCGACTGTATCGCGCACGATAAACACAGGTATATGACATGCGTACGCGTATAATATGCATAATATACCTATCTCGAGTGTTTGTGTGTGTGTGTGTGTGTGTGTATACGGGGCCAAACGACCGTATAGACTTATCGTAAAATATAATATAATATGTAATACGTGCGTGTGTGTGTGTGTGTGTTTTATTATAATATTGTACGCACGCGATGGTTATCGGCGACGCACAGTCTTCGCGGGCAGAACGAATTGTTTAATGTGCTCGTATTTATAAATTTACCGTATATAATATATACAGGGTGTTTCACGAAGATCTGACATGTTGAATAACTTTTGTTCTATTCAATATTTTTAACTTTTTTATCGAAATAGCCATGTTGTAAACATGATTTTTAGAAAAATTTTGGTGTTTGAAATTCTTATAAAGGTTGATACGTTAATTTTCTGTGATTTTTTAAAGTTTACGAAAAATGTAATAATACAATATAATTGTATAAGTGTACACACGGTAGTAGTTGTTATACCCGAGCGTATGTACAGGGTGTAACACGAAAATATATTCACATATAGGAATAACTGTGGTAGCTCCTGAGATATGGAAGATCATCGAATTTTGTATTTTTCTTAAAGATTCGATGAGTTTTTTTTAATTTTTTTTTTAATTTTTTTTATTTTTAGAACTTTCAGCTGATAACTATTACAGTTCAACAATTATTTAATAATATAGGATGCAAAGGTAACAAATTAAGATAAGATACAATAGTCCCGATGGACTGTACAATATATGATAACAAAATGCAATTAAATTAAAATATTATTAGATAATGATTCGACGAGTTGTCGTAAAGAATACTATAGAGTATAGACTAGAGTTTACTCGATTTTTAATCAATTCAAATGTTTTTTCGTGGTAGAATTTTCAAAAAAAATCGTATTTTAAGATTTTCGAAAAATTTTGAAGATATACCTATTTTACAGAGTTTATTTTTCTAAAAGTATTTGAGTTATTATATCCATTGATTCATATTTTTTTTTCGTGATAAAATGTGATTAAAAACTATATATATTTGGTAAAAATAAAAATTCGGAACAAGTCGAAAGAGTCATAATGTTGAATATGAAAAGTATAAGTATGTACACCTACGCAACAAAATGATTTCATCAACATTTCACTGAAAGGAATTAAAGAAAAACGGTTTAAAAACTCTACTCAAACGTTTTCGTGTGGTGAAAAAAAAATCTAAACTCGACTCTCACGTTTTCGTATTTTAATCAACACCGGAGCTGTTGCGAATCGGTAAATCTTCGAGGGACACTCCGTATACGTTATCCAATCCATACATTCGGCGTGTATATAATAGCCGTGAATCGCCCGTGCTCTTGCTTTATATATAGTACGATGTGGCTATACGTGTATACGATGATATATTATATATGATACATCGAGTGACCCGCTAGAGACGTGTCCGCGAAGGACGCCCGGGCGAAAGGTATAAAATAATGCTCCTCGGGTGTATTGTATATAGAGACGTATCATAATAAATATTATATAGCACGTACGCGTTAATTCGATATGATATATGATACGACGACGGTGTGTCGTACCACGACGACTACTGTGCGCGACTGTGCCGTGGACCGGTGGACCGTGAGCGTGTGCGAGTGTGACTATATAGGAAAGACTCGTACTCACCGCCCCCCCCTCCCCCCGAACGGTCGTTTCACAGCCGCTGCTCTCGGCGCTTGCAGCAGAGTCGAAATCGTAACCGTAAGGCCGGCCGCACACCAAAAGAGCAGAATATTGCTTAAAGCAGACTGAGGCAGCTTTATTGCGACTGATTAAAAACAGAACACATATAATTCAGTGAAACCCGCACACTAAAATAAGTCATAGTAGAAACAAAACATTATTTTTGCTCTTCAGTCAATTCCAGTCAAGACTATAATCGTGTTTTATCGAAATAGAACGTGCTCAATTCTGTCAGTCGAAACAAAACGATTTTTATCAGTCAAACCGCCCGTTTGGACGATATCAGTTGGATCTTGGGCACCGCAGTCGTTACAGAACGATCGTCAATAAAATGTATTATAATAATTACGACCTACTATCGTACCTACTGTTTATATAAATTAATATATTATATAATATTTTTTTTATATGTTATACATTTTTTATTACGGGATCTTTTTTCGGGATAATTTTTTTTTTTTTTTTTGTTTTTCATCTTTTCGATGTCTAACAACAAAGACCACAAAATATAGGGACAATCACTTCTTCTTCGTCGGAACTGCACGTGTTGGTGACTGAAATACTGAAATACAATTTCACAATGACTAACAACAACTAACGACTCACGACGACTAACGATGACTAACACAGTTTTGTTCTTTTGGCGTGCGGCCGGCCTAAGTCGTGAATTCGCCGCCTGCTGCGGTCCGAGTTCAAACCGGGTCGTCGTCGTCGAACGAGGACGAGGCCGGGGGTCTGTTCGGGAGATTTCGCACGGACCGCCGTCGTGACCGGCCTTTGCCGGAAGAAAACCGCCGTCCCCGACCACGTGTCATTCAGACGGTACGACGCGTCGTAATAATAGGACACTGCCTTCGAACCCGTAACGCGACGTACGAGCGCGGAAAACGATTCCGTTCGGCGACCATATACAGTCGACTGTCGATAATTCGAAATTGACGAGACTGCTGAAAAACTTCGGATTACCGAGAGTTCGAATTGTTGAGTAGTTCGAAATAACGAGAGGGCAAAAAAAAATTCGAATTACAGAGAGTTAAGGAAACATTTTTTTTTTTATTATTGTATATACAGTCGACTCTCGATAATTCAAACTTTCAATGATTCGAAACCTTCGATAATTCGAAGTAAATGCTCGATTGTATAGTAAATTTTACAAGTTATTAACAGAAAGATTATAAAAATACAGATAAAAAACATTTAGTGAATATATACTTCGAATTGCTGAGCGTTGAACGGATAATCCTTCGAATTGTCACGTGTTAGTGGCCAGTTTTCCCAAAATTAAATTTCGAAATACCGAGTGTACCTTAATGCATTGTTTTTATTCGAATTACTACGTGATTTCCAATGGACCGAGCATTTACTTCGAATTACCAAAGGTTTCGAATTATCGAAGGTTTGAATTATAGAGAGTCGACTGTAATAATAATACGATATTATCATGCCCGTAACGGACCTACTACGCGTGCCCGGCGCACCGTCGTTTCCGCGCGTACACGGTCGTCCCCGAGGTGGCACGGCGTGTAAAACGTGTAGAAACGACGACCCTTGGAAATCCGACGCCACAATGGTCGGAAATACAAATTTTGGCGGACAAAATAGGAAAAAAAAAAAAATTAAAAATCAGATATTTAGCACTTTATTTTTGTTTGATCAGTACAATAAATTGAAAAACATTTAATAGACATTGGGTTATTATAACAACGATAACCACTTTAAAACGCGATAACTTTAAAACGATTAAAGACAAAATCTACAATATCTACGGTTGATTAAGAATATCAATTCACTTCTTTGTCGATCACGTTCATCGTGTTTTGTTCAATTTTATAAAAGTTAAGTTATTATTTTAAAATGGACATCAATACAAATGGTAAGTTAAATTTAAATGCATACATATTATTCTAATGGATGCACGGTGTATATGTATTGCATCAATATCAAACATTTTTTTTTAGTAGTGGTTTTACATTTTTAAATACATTATATAAGAAAAGATCTAAAATGATCATAAATAAATACATAGGTATTACTCAAAAACTTCTTAGCTTTTCAATGACATAATTTTTATCTGCGTCGAGTTGCGTCTATGTTTAGCATATCTGTTATTAGATTAACATCTAAAATTAATTTAAAATCACTAGATGACGATATTAGGGCACTAACAATTATTGTTGAGGTAGACACAAATAGTGACACTGATAGTAACAGTGACAGTGACAGTATCAATGAAGATGATTCCGAATGAAACAACAACAATTTTAAAACTAATATTATAATAGGGTCTGTTTTGTAAAAATAAAAATAAACTTTCTTTCATTTAAATACGTTTTCATCATATTTGAAATTTTGCAATAATTAAAATTGAAATAACATAAGGAACACATTTTGTAAATAAAATAATTTTGTCCACTTAAATTTGTATTTCCGACCACTGTGCGACGGGAAAAAAAACGCCCGCGGCGATTGGACCTCCTCTAATCGTATGGACGATTCTCCTCCGTATACCGACAATCACATAAAATACACTGTTATCGCGCTCTGCTCCTCGACGGATTCAACGCGATGTCACGAGATACGTATTATACGCGACGGAAAATGTGAGGCGCATAGAACCAGCACAACCTAACCCACAAATGCGTAATTGTGTGCAGGACGAGAATTTAAAGTTTTCACTGTTTTTCAACATTTTATTTTTCTTGCAAAATCCACTCTACGGAAAATTTTAATAACCAGGGCTCGGAAGTTGTGGCATAAAAATGTTACTTTTTAGCTCCTAAATATGCACTTAAAAACTCAAAAATATGCGCTATGAATGGCACGAAAAAACAAAAAATATGCATTTAACTTGAAAAAATAATAATTATAAATGTATTATAAAAAAAATTAAATGTTATTTATAATTACATTTACCGATTACTAATTCATAAATAAACTATTTTATTAAATGCCACGAATTATAAATACATCGGACCGTCGACGAGTTTGTAGAACGGTGAAAAATGAAATATTTTTCGCTTTATTTCCCATAAATTAAATATTAAAAAAAAATAACAGAGTCAAATCATTCTTTTCGACGAAATGTGATTTTTTCCTATATTATGTGAAAATACACCCATAAATAGCACTAAAAACCCTAAAATAGCAAAAGAGCAATAAAAACCGTAAATATGCAAAAAATGGCAAAAAAAAAAATTCGTGTTTGCCATGAGATAAGTGTGAAACATGTTTCTATCTTACTTAGGGTGTTCTAGGACGAACCAAAAAAAATGTGCTTTTGCCACAACTTCCGAGCCCTGTTAATAACTCTTTAGTACGTATATATCCTTGCCTTTTAAGCATCTATAAAGCACTAGTCAATATTTAAAGTTGGTCAAGTTTTACGGTGGGTAAGACCACTATACATTTTAAACATTTTTATTAAACGCAATTTTCTGTGGTTTAGGCCAACTTATTGGAAATACGTTATTCACTTGGATTCACACAACATGAAAATACTATGTAATTATTTTTATTAGTTTATTTATAACATTTTTCTAAACTTAACAAAAAGAAACAAAAACAAAATCGCTTTTAATAATATAACAATATTTCTAATATATAATAGGCCTAATCAACTAGCATAGGGCCACTCTGGTTCTAAAATTATATTTTATAATCATAACGCCAGAAACAATTATGAGTATTGCCATCTAGCAAATAATTTATTTTGTTGGATAGGCCACAGTGGATTTCAAATATTATTTAAATCTGAAACGTTTTATCACGTAAAACAGAATTTGATTTTTTTGTGGGTTAGGCCGTTCTGATTCTATGCGCCTAATACTATACACACACACACACACACACACACACACACACACACACAGATAAAATGCGATTTCGCGCACGATCCCGAGGCGATAAATACGCGATATTGTACACTACACATTATCGTCGGAACTTTTAAGCCGCGGGAAACACGGTTTCAACGTAGGACGCTATAAAAGCCCGCCCACCGTTTCCAACTCGACTGTACACACTATACGCGGTTATTTTTTAGGGTGCTCGCCCTATTTTCAATTCCGTGTAGCCGCGTAGATTATTGCATTTGAATTTTTTTCGAGTAAACTTTTCAAAGAACAATAGGTAATTTCATTTTCATGGAAACAAATTGTTTGTTATTTTTTCTTTTTTTTTTTTTTTTTTAAGTATTTTAGTTTTCTTAAACGGTAACCAATATACCATATTTTTATAATTGTATGTTACAAAAGAAAATATTATTTTTCGGATTTTTCCCGTGCAATTTCGTGATACTGGATCAATGGTTTGAGAAATAACAAACTAATTAAGTTAAGAGCTGTGCAGTACTTGTGGTCGGACATTTTCGCGAGGACCACTGCACCAGTCCTATTTCACCGCTACTCTAAACATGAATAACTTAAAGTACTGATCTGATAAAAAAAAAAAACAAAGTCAAATTACAAATGGTCAAAAACGATTTTACATTGTTTTACGAAATATGTACAAAGTTATAAATTGTGATTACCATTAGAAAAAAAAAAAAAAACCGTTAAAACTTTTAAAAAATCACATAGAAATCCAAAGAAAATAAAAATAAATATTCTTCAAAAAAATGTAGCTCTGAAATTTTTTTGAATCGTCCGTAAAAATATACCCAAATCCGATCATTGTACAGAATCGAGGATAAAATGAGCGTGCTCAAAAAATCACCCTGTATACGTGTGTCCGCATACATATGGGTTTAACACCGTAAAACGTTCGACTCTATTTCCGTGCCGTTACGAGTTTTCACGTCGACGCGTCGAGACGCGCCTATCGTGTACAACACGTCATAGTGCTCTTGTTAACGGCGACGGACAACGGTCCGTTTTTTTTTTCAATTCTCGATTATTTAAAATCAAACTTAAAACCAAAATCGAACTTAAAAATTAATATGGATATTGATATCGATATTGAAATGTTAATTTCCCTGGTTGAAAATAGACCTGTGCTTTGGGATAAAACTTCAGAAAGTTACAAAATTAAACAGCTTAATTTTTTGTACAAATAGTACGCTATTATAACCTTTTTTCTCTCTAGTAATCACTTGACTAGACTCTATACTCAGCCGCTTCTTGTTTGGAACTGACTAATTTTAATTACAGATAATCGATAAAATATTACAGAAAACGGAAGTATATCCGTTATTTTAACGTTCCGTCAACAAAACCATCCGTTTTACACCGGACCGGTGTCCGGTAAAAAAACGGACGTTAACAAGAGCTCATACGCGTACATCATAGTATTATATGGCTATACGATTTACAGTCGAACTGTTTTTAATACAAATTACAAAAAGCGATTGTAAATAACGATTACGGCTGATTTTTTTTTTAATTTTTAATTTTTTAGATTCTGAACGGAGTGAAGAATGTATTGATTTTACAATGATGTGTGTTTTTTTTTTTTTTTTTTTGTGTCTGTCGACACGATTTGGGGCAGTAAAAATGCTTCGATTGCCTTATATAGTAACTTTTCTGAAAGTAAAGTGAATCTAGTTGGTACTTTGGGGGGTCAAAAGTTAAAAATTTTCAATATTTTTTTAACGCGCCGGGAAAAACCCTTAAAAAATGAGGGAAAAACGTTATATTTTACGCAAAACCAGTTTTCGACAAAATCAAATTTTTTATTTTGCTATAACTCAAAAACTAATCTATGTAAATACTTGAAATTTTCACCAAATGTTAAGATTAGCGTTCTCTATACACCGTTAAATTTTCAAAGTATTTTGACTTTTATTGAGCTAATTATAGACAATTGAAATTTTCAATTTTTTTAAGTATTTTTTTTTAAAATAACGATAAAATTTTTTTTTTTTGCCAGAAAATCTTGAAAATTTAATACAAGGTTTCTTATAAGTTGTTCCATAACTGATAAAAAAAAATCCAAAATCGTAAGTCACAATTTTTTTTTATAAGTGCTCAAAGTTCCAATTTATACGAAATATGTAAAAATTGCGAAAATTTGCAAATAATTTTGTTGTTGAAAAATCGCAAAAATTTTTTTCTTTTATAACTAAGTTTTGAAAATTTGGTACAAGGTTTTTCATTAGTTTTTCTTCAATTATCTGCAAAAAAAACTCTACCGGATTCAGACAAAAAAATTTTATGAGTGTTTGAAATTTAAATTTTTACAAAAACACGTTAAACAACGGTTTAGCCTCAAACGATTTTTGCTATTTGTTTTTTTTCAAAAAGTATAAGTTGTAGAAACTTGAAAATTTTATCAGTTGTTTATATTGGCATTTTCTTTATATAATTTTATTTTCAAAAGATTTCACTCATTTTTAATCAATTTATAGGCATTTGAAATATTCGATTTTTTTAATTTTTTTTTTTATAAATGTTGATAAAAAAAATGTAGCTCGGACGAAATACTTGAAAATTTAATAGAAGGGTCCACATAAGTTGTTCTAACTCCCATTCAAAAATTATAAAAATACATAGGCACAAAATTTTTTTATAAGAGTTTATAAGTGCTAATATTGACTAAATTCGTCAAAATCATGTATATTTGCTATGTATTTTGTAGGTAAAAATTCATAAAAAATTTTTTATTGGAAGCTAACAATTGAAATTTTAATACAAGGTTGGCCATAAGTTCGGCTTACCATAATTTTAAAAAATACGAGGGTAATTCATTGTTATTAATTAATTAAATTGTATTAAAATTTCAATTTCAGGCGTTAAATTACGATTTACTATAAACATATTATTCACTGACAATTCATCTTCGTTCAGAATCGTATTTTTTTTTTATAATATAAAATAATGTCCTAATCTATCCTATAATGCCTAATCTATCAATACATCTCGTGTATCCCACCCAACTCCTGTATCTCTACTCATCACCATAATCTTGTCCGAGGAGCGGAGCGACGAAGGACGAACTTCCACCACCATTATCTTATCGGCTTTTTTTTTTTTGATACCGCACGTCAAGCTCTGCACCATCAAACACGACTTGCGAAAAAATTCCATTCGAGTGTCGACGTGACCGGCCGTTTTATATATTTATATAATTATATATACTATAATAATACTATATTTATGACGTTATCGTTATCGTTTTCGTTTCGGTTTTTTGTTTTTCCGTCAGCCCCTCGGTAATAACAAACATAATCCTACCGACCCGCGCGCGTACACGACGACCGGCCCCGTCCGACCGGGAGCGCTCCCTTTCCCTCGACTCCGACACGCCGCTGCACCGCGTGCAGCGCAACACATCGCTGCGCAAACACCGCCCGTGTACGTAATCAATTTAACATTCAAATGTAAATAATCCGTTGTCTATTAATCATAATATTATATTATATAATACGCCTACACGTACGCGCGCGCGTCGCCGCCGTGCCCACACTGTGTGTTGTATTGCATTTGTATACATCGGTGTACGCAACGTCGTCGGTAAACACGCACGGCGCGACCGGGGGGGCTGCGGCCGTTCGCACGCCGCCCCGAAGTAATCTGTACGCCAGATCGGAGCGGCCACGCGTACACACGGATCTAGAACGGACGTGTGATTATTATCCAGGCAGGTGAACACAAAAACGAGATAATATCATAACGCACCCGCGCGAACGAATGGAAAATTCGTGAAAGGTTTTTTTTCTTTTCTTTTTTTTTTTTTTCATTTATTTATTTATTTATTTATTTATTTATTTTTTTTTTGTGGATTTCGACCGCGATACTCTACTACCGTAGCCGCGTACAATATATTATTATGATTTCGCGTACCTATTGATCGCGTACGATTCAAATATCTACTGATAACGGCCGTTGACGATATAACTGAACCGCTAGACGCTGCGGAGCGGGCATATTATTATAATCCGGTGCTCTCGTTGGCCGATCTAAAGAAATATAAATAGTATACATATACTTATGTGAAAAATTACTAGTGATTAATCTAAACTGAGGAAAACCTCGTGTCGTAGAGTAAGAGCACTTATTAGTCGGTACCAAACACAGTGGATCAATAACAATAATAATAATAATAATAATATTAAAAAGAGAAAAAAAACAAGACGAATAAAATGATTTTAAAAAAAATGACTATAAGAAAAGTTCAAACATAGTTAATTTTAAAATAGTTGAATATAATGAGAAATGTGTAAGTTGTAAAATAAAGATATTTATAGATTATTGTAATTTGTAGAACAAATTTTTTAATTTTAATTTAAAACATAAATAATTACCACCGACTAATATTTCCTTTGGAATTTTATTTCAGTACCACCGCATTGTTGTGTAGGCCGCCCGCGTTTCGAGTACGCGTCGGCCAAAAAACAAATAATAATAATAATAAATAAATAAATGAATAAATAAATAAACAATTGACATCGAAAAACTCGCAGACGAAAACCGCCGTACTTCGTATTCGAACGTCGCGACGTAAAGACAAACGTATCGTTCGTTTAGTATTTTACGAATAATATCTACACAAACATTATGGCTGTGTACGTGTAATGTTCAAAAAATTATACATATTTATTAACGGAGGGTTTTTAATGTTTTCGCTCCGATGAAACCACGCCAACAATTATGATCTACTCGGGCAATTGACGAGAGGACCCCCGTGACCCCCTGCCCGCGGTCTGCCATCAATGGGACGGAGACTGGGCTGCGTGCGCGGGTGTGTGTGTGTGTGTGTGTGCGTGTGTGCTTAAGTTAAATGAAAAAATCCTTGAAATCGTGCGCGAAATGCCGTTCGTTCACACCGCGCGCGCGGACGAATAACCGATACTAAATATACGTGAGCGCGAACGCTCGTGTTTATAATATATATATATATATATATATATACAGTATGTCCCATAAGTCCCGTATCACCCTTAATATCTCCATGTAAAATCACTATATTCAAACGCGGTTTTTTTTATAGTACTAAGTATGAAAGTTCTGATTGAATGGCATCAAATTCATTTTTTTTTTTTTTAATTCAAAAATTTTCAAAATCTTTTTTTTTACGCATTTAAGAATTTAAAATTTTTAAGATAGCCATTTTGTTGAACATAGTTTTTAAAACAGTTCAAAAAAAAAAAAATTCTAAAATTAAATAAAAATTGACCAAGTTAGAGCAAGTTAAGTTTTTGAATAATTGTAGTAAAAAAATCAATTATTGTTTCACATTTCAATAATGAAATATCTAATTTCAGCACACGACAATACTTTTCCTAATTAAAGTTTTGATTTGAATAGAAATAAAAATAGCTGTTTATATCGTTTGCTGAACAGTGAAACTGGTTACCTATTTTTAAGTATTTTTTTACTACAATTATTCAAAAACTTAACTTGCTCTAACTTGGTCAATTTTTATTTAATTTTAGAATTTTTTTTTTTAACTGTTTTAAAAAATATGTTCAACAAAATGGGTATCTTAAAAATTTTAAATTCTTAAATGCGTAAAAAAAAATTTTTGAATTTAAAAAAAAAAATGAATTTGATGCCATTCAATCAGAATTTTCATACTTAGTACTATAAAACAAAACCGCGTTTAAATATAGTGATTTTACATGGAGATATTAAGGGTGATACGGGACTTTTGGGACATACTGTATATATGCGTACAATAATAACACGTATAATGTACAAGGTATAAAAATACACGCGCGCACCTGCAGCCGTGCCGTAAACAATATTTGTTTGTTTTTTTTCCCTCCGTCCAAAACACTTATTTATTTATTCGTGGCCGTAATTAGGCCCTCGTCGCGCCGTGTACACGCGGCTCGGCTCGGCGGCGTTATGATTTTTTCACGTTGTTTTTTTTTTTGTGTTTTTGTTTCGGTGGTTGAAATACACGTTTTTGATAATAATACGAAACGACCGCGACGTCCGTCGTCCCGGGTGTAAAAGAATAATACCACCGCCAGCGTACCATGATATTACGCCATACGATATAATAGTTATAATGACAATAAAAATAAACGGAAGCCGAATCCGTTTACGTTACATACATCGTCATACGTAGGTACTAGGTCCCGGCTGCGGCGGCCGACGACGGATCAATTCAAAGACACTGACACGACGACGCCTTTTTATTTTGCGAAACACCACGGTCTTCTAATTTTTTAACAAAATCGCAAAAAAAAAAAAAAGAAAAGAAATCAATGACAAAATTAAATAACAAGAAACGTATACGCGTCACAAATCCAATAGATTCTTTGCTTCGTTCAGAATCCAAGATTCGTCTTTAAAAAACGACAGGATCGTATGTGTATATACGAAAATGTATATACATTATGTACGAGTATTTCGAATCATTATACATGTATCGAAATGTCGACCCGTCAAAACGGCTGCACCACACACCATATTACGTAATTTTTCGTACGGTATACTGCTGCGGTCCGTTTGTGGAAAACGCGTGTAAATTTTAATTCAATACGTGTTGCTCTCCCGTATGAAAATCGTCACCGAATCGACACAACGAGTGCACTTGAATATTGTACGGCCGCCGTAAGTCACGACACGACAAATAGGTATAAAAACATGTTTTTTTTTTTTTTATATAACAGTGTGCAACGTACATAATATGTTGTTTACAAACTTAATCGTATAACGGATTTGAACTGCGCGCGAGTCGACATAGATACGAAGACTAGTAAACACCTAAGTGCCGCGTTTAATGCAG
This sequence comes from Therioaphis trifolii, assembly GCA_027580255.1. NCBI lineage: Eukaryota > Metazoa > Arthropoda > Insecta > Hemiptera > Aphididae > Therioaphis > Therioaphis trifolii. The sequence goes on from CM050404.1 coordinate 9,042,678, forward strand.
GGTATAATACACGAGTACAATAACCAGAGTAAGGATGTTGATGACTTTTGCATTTTTTTTCCTTTGATTCTATGCAACGCTATCCTAGCTAAAAATTTGATTTATACTCTCTTGATGCAGAATATTCTAATTTTGTTTTGCATTTTTTCGCATTTTTCGGCAGTTTTAGCTATAAATGCATTTTTTTTTTTTTTAACGTCATTTTTCAACATTTTTAAGACATTTTTTCATCTTTTAGGTCATTTTTTGTAGTTTTTGTACAATGTGGAGAAATTTTAGATTTTATAGCAAGTGTTGAACCCAAGTTTGAAAACAAATTTAATTTATTTAAAATCTAACTTTGGATTTGGACAAGTAGTAAAAAATGACTATTACACCCATTATCACGCCCATATCTCTGATAAAAATTATTATTTATAAATACATTTTTTTCAATTACTTAATTAGTTTTTTAGATCATTTTTAAGTTAATTTTTTGAAGTTTTTAGAGCATTTTTGATTTTTTTTTCAGGGCATTTTTGCGTGTTTTTTAGGTCATCAACATCCCAACTCTAACAATAACTAATTTTTATTTTTTTCCACCCGAATTTATTCGACTCGTATACTTTGTCTCTGTCTCTGTCTCTCTCTCTCTCTCTCTCTCTCTCTCTCTCTCTCTCTCTCGGAAAACCGACTATATTCGCGCGGTCGATTCCGCCGCTTGTGGTACGATTTACCATTCGAACCGTGTCCATGTGTTCTGTTGTAAAACGGCAGTGTAAACAGAAAATAATAAAAAATTCCCCTCACCGCGACCCTGCCGTCGCGAGCGTTTTCCTCCGTTCGGTCCGACCGTAAATTCCTCACTCTGGGTACACGTGCGGCATGCCGTAATATTCTCAAAACACGCCACACGCACGCACGCGTGCGCGCAAGAGTAAAACGAATCTCTATGCGCGTTTTATGAACGCGTAGGCAAATAGCCACTATCCCGGCGAGCTTATTTGAGAAAATAAAATCGCCGTCGACAAGGTTTCTACGGGCGTGTACGACGTCGGTCAGGAGTCCTCGTCGTCCCGGCGTGGGAGTCGGAAGGAGGTGCGTGGGAGGGACGGAGAGCGGGTGTGATGGGGGGTAAACATCGGCCACGGTTTTTAACGCGGCGGCGGCGGCGGCGACGTTCGGGCAAACGTAAAAACTCGCCGATAAGTATTGATTCGACGCTCTCGAACTGGCGCGCGTATCCCTGCGAGAGAGGGTCGTAAAATTTTCCGAGATTATACGTGACACCACATTCGTATACACGAAATATATTATATATTTTTTGGTTTTTTCCCTCGCACTCTGTCGTACGCGTTCGAGTACACGGCGACGGACGCCTGCAAACCGGCGCCGGTTCGCCGCCTCCCTATAATACCCGCGGCCCCGTCCGTAAATGTCCGTTAATATGAATTGACGTCGAACTGACGTCCGCCGACGATCTTTCCGTGCAAGGAAGGTGCACTTTTTCTCGGGTTTTCACGTCTCCGACGATCTTTACGTCGTTTTATTTCCTACGCTCACGCGTTTCCTACACTTACACCGAGTGTACTAATACGAGTTCGAATCTTAACTACAAACACTAAAGCAGCACGCACACTGGACACGTTCCGTTACGTTACGTCTCTATACGGCTCGGAGACGGATGGAGACGTGACGTGACGGAACGTTGAAAAGGCGCACAGTGGATACGTTTCTTTCCACCTTTATCGTTGTTAGAATCGCCACTCTACGTTTGACATCGTATAAGAGCGGTGTGTGTTTTGTTCGCGTTTATTTATTTTTTTACTTAATTGGAATATCATTATGGATTTTTCTTCCGACGAGGAACTCCTTGTAACAGCGAGTATCGCAGATGAGGAGGAGAAAAGAGGAAAAAACGTTTATGGCCGGTACATAACATTAATTCAAAAAGAGACGAGCATGGAGAATTTCATACATTATTTCCAGACCTTATCACGCATATCGGCGTGTCCTTTTTCAGTTGGATCATAAATAAATGTATACTTACGAATACACTCAATTAAAATTTCGTCTTCCATATTTTAAGTATAAAAATTTAATACAAGCAATAAACAAAATAAACAATTTGTGCTGGACAGAGAAAAAAATATAGAAAATTCGAAATGCAGTTGACAATTATAGCAGCACGCACACTGGATACGTTCCGTTACGTTCCGTCACGTCATATCGGAGTTTCCGTCAAACGGAAAGCTTTGCTTACTATATATTCTTATGAACAGGCGCACACCGGTTGCGACACGTTACGACACGCCGCGTCTTGTAGACGTTAGGTGACGGATACGTTGCTGTTTAGGGCAAAATTTATGTTTGACGGATACCATTTGTCAACTGCATTTCGAATTTTCGATATTTTTTTCTCTGTCCAGCACAAATTGTTTATTTTGTTTATTGCTTGTATTACATTTTTATACTTAAAATATGGAAGACGAAATTTTAATTGAGTGTATTCGTAAGTATACATTTATTTATGATCCAACTATGAACTCATCCGAAAGTATTTAAAAAATTTTGACTCATCCCGAAGAAGGTCTGGAAATAATGTATGAAATTCCCCATGCTCGTCTCTTTTTGAATTAATGTTATGTATTCTTAAACGTTTTTTTCCTCTTTTCTCCTCCTCATCTGCGATACTCGCTATTACAAGGAGTTCCTCGTCGGAAGAAAAATCCATCATGATATTCCAATTAAGTAAAAAAATAAATAAACTTGAACAAAACACACACCGCTCTTATACGATGTCAAACGTAGAGTGGCGATTCTAACAACGATAAAGGTGGAAAGAAACGTATCCACTGTGCGCCTTTTCAACGTTCCGTCACGTCACGTCTCCATCCATCTCCGAGCCGTGTAGAGACGTAACGTAACGGAACGTGTCCAGTGTGCGTGCTGCTTAATGGTATCCGTCAAACATAAATTTTGCCCTAAACAGCAACGTATCCGTCATCTAACGTCTACAAGACGCGGCGTGTCGAAACGTGTCGCAACCGGTGTGCGCCTGTTCATAAGAATATATAGTAAGCAAAGCTTTCCGTTTGACGGAAACTCCGATATGACGTGACGGAACGTAACGGAACGTATCCAGTGTGCGTGCTGCTTAACGCGTGAATATTAAAAGCACGAAAAATATTATATACACTTACATCCCATTAGTGTTCCTACGAGAAAACTCGGGTTTCGTTTGAATTTAAAAATGAGATACCGATGCGTATAAGCAGTGGCGTATTTACGGGGGGGGTCTGGGTCTCGACCATCCCCCCCCCAAAAAAAAAATGTAAAAAAAAATTTAATTTACGTCGAAATTGGAAAAATGCATTATGGAATGATATAAAAGTTGTATTTACAAGAGTCCAAAACTCAAACACATTCCTCTTTTGGTCGTTAAAATATGTCCGATTCTTAAAGCCATGTGGAATAATATAAATATAGATATTGATTATTGATTTTTAAATATTAATTTTTAGTTTTCTGACACTCTTAACGCACAACGCATCACTTAGGACACTGTAGCGTTATTACTTATAATTTATGTACAGAACTTGTACAGCATGTCTGAATCGTATCCAATCATGTTTTTCAATTATGGCGATTAATAATGATTAGCGACGACATTGTACGTATATCTAGGTTTCTACCTAGAGCAGGAAATAATAATTACACTCGCCCAAACGGTACATGACGCGATACTCGCCCAGACGGACTATTAATTTTTAGGTGAAAATTATTACCTCCGCCCAAACGACCACCGCCCACGAAACCGCGTTCCCGTCGTTGTCCCGTAAACACGCGTCCCGTCTATATTATACGCACTCGACACCACTGACCTCGCCTATGCCGCCGGACCGACGCGCCGTTTCCCCACACACGACTCGACTGCTGGACCGGTCCGTTCGGCACGATCGTTTGAATCACCCCCTCGGAGCTCCGAGTCTCGCCGAACGGTGTGTCGCGTTTGGATTCGATTTCAGAATCGGACTCGTATTAAAATGTTAGTTTCTCAAAACACACCGTCGTCGTTTTCTCCGCGCCTAAACGCGCGACCGAGTCTCCGGACGATTTATCGCGGACGGCCAGTGTCGATCTGGTGAACACGGCCCGACCCGGCCGTGCGACGTGTAACGATAGTTATTTACACGCAAACGACCGCAACATAAAGCGATTCGACCGGCCACGAAACGACATCGATACACACCCGATGTACGTGTGGCGTTTTCTCGGACAAAAAGACAATTCTCATTCGTCGACATTCGCGTTTATTTCTCCATCTCGGAGACCGGACCGTGTTTTTTTTTTTCATCCCGCAAAACATTCGGAAAATCCACCGCGAAAACCGCGAGCTCTCGAGTGACGTTTCCCCCCCGACTTTCGGGATTTTCGACGACGGTTTCGCGTTTTCGATATCTGCCGATCGATCGATCGCGATCGATGAAACGACCGCGATCGATGTTGAATGTTTGCGCACGATCGCGTGCGTGCATACACGTATACACACCGTACACATACGTACGTATTTGCGTGTACATATATATATATATATGTATGTATATAATATTGTATATTTAACGTTCAGCTTTATATTTAATAGCGAGGCTCCCGCGGTTCGTATTTTGGCAACTCCTCAAATCCTCTATTTTTGACTCCAGTGGATTCGAATTTATTGGCTTGCTCGCCACGCGAATTCATACCGAAAAATACGATGGATTTATTGCGAACACAAACTGCGTGTAAACGTATGCATATACACACACGCTCGTACTATGTATAAGAGACGGATAAGAGTACGTCACGTATAATATGCATTTGTATGTGTACGTGTAACATAAATGTGTAGTTTATGTACTGCTCAGTGCACTCAGGGACTGCAGGCGATAGGAATACGAACACTGCATGTATGTATGTGTGTGTGTGTGTGTGTGTGTGTGTGTGTGTGTGTGTGTGTGTGTGTGTGTGTGTGTGTGTGCGCGCGCTATCGGAGACCGAGAGAAAATAAGAAAACATTGTGCAACGTCTCTTTTTTTTTCTCCGGGCGCAAAGTCCTGTGCAGCACAGTCGAACAATCGAAAGTTGGCTTGAGTCCCGCCTACAATGCCAAAAGAAAAGAAAGAAATAAAAAAAACACACACACACACACACATACACAAACGGGGAATATATAAAAGAAGCCTTACGATCAATTCCAATGTCAAATTTAAAGCTATAGATCGTGCGCGCGCGTGTGTGTTAGTATATCGTACGTACATACGCAAGTGCCCGTGGCGTTTGGGTGTGTACAGAGCGTGTAGTGTGGGTCTTCTGTCGCGGCGACGACGGTGTACACGCGTTTACTGACTGACATGTGTTGTATATATATGGTATTATAAATATATAAATTATATACACACATATTATTATATCGTATATACATTAAAGTGTATATTTTATACGATCGAAAATTTTTATTTCGACGCCAAAAACTGAGGAAATTCGATATCTCGTTATCGCTCCCGTAAGTACGACAAATCCTTACAATAATATTATCCTTTTACACCGAAATTACACGTCTGACGTAGCCGTATAGCCGCCTACGAGGTTACCGTGCGCAGTACCGAAGCGGTATACGCGTCATAACACATTGCGTATAGGAAATTCGAGTACCTACCTGGGATGTATTTGTGTCGGCTCCTTCTTTCTTTTCTTTTCTTTTCTTTTTTTTTTTTTTCCTTGTCGTACACTTTATAATATTATTTCGATAATAATATCAATATTAATTATAATGAATAAACACGATAGATTTCAAACGCCAAAAAGCGTTCGTTCAAAATCGTTTGTATCGTATATAGCTGTCGAGCATATTGAATCGATATTATGGCGGTGTTGTACAGATACGTGATGCTGGCACCCGCATGTTGTAAATGTGACTCGGAAATCATGTCAGTATTTGTTATACAATTTGTACAAATTTGTAACCACAACTTCAAAATTTGTACACCCCCCCAAACCGTCTAAAATCAATTTTTTTATCGCGGGTGCCAGCGTCACGTGATTCTGGCACCCGCATTTCGAAATATTTGTCCGATTGACTCGGAAATCATGTCAGTATTTGTTATACAATTTGTACAAATTTGTAACCACAACTTCAAAATTTGTACACCCCCCCAAACCGTCTAAAATCAATTTTTTTATCGCGGGTGCCAGCGTCACGTGATTCTGGCACCCGCATTTCGAAATATTTGTCCGATTGACTCGGAAATCATGTCAGTATTTGTTATACAATTTGTACAAATTTGTAACCACAACTTCAAAATGTGTACACCCCCCAAACCGTCTAAAATCAATTTTTTTATCGCGGGTGCCAGCGTCACGTGATTCTGGCACCCGCATTTCGAAATATTTGTCCGATTGACTCGGAAATCATGTCAGTATTTGTTATACAATTTGTACAAATTTGTAACTACAAGTTCAAAATGTATACACCCTCCTAAACCTTATAAAATCATAAGTATTTTTTTTTCGTTCATAATTATTTCATAACATTTTCAATACCCATATTGTTTCAAAAACTGAAAATCGTACACAAGATTACTAATCATTCATACAGGTCTACTTAAATTTGCATTTTCATTAAAATTTGTTGAGTTATTTTCTAAATTTAAGACTAAGAGCTTTATATATCAAATAGGATTAGATCAAGGTAAGCCTAGAGAATGTTAACTTTACCTATAACAACTTTACAATTTTGTTACTATCCCCTTTTTTTCATCTTTTTTAGATCCACTTCTACGTGAACGTGAACAAGTTCCTTTTTAAAGAAACTTTCCAATATCTAGGATTATTCTAGCTAAAAATTAAAAAAAAACTTTGTATCAAAACGTCAGGGTTAAAACTGAATCGTGTTTTAATTCATACCAAGTAGTACACAATTTTTTTGATACTGTTATTTTACAATAACTACTAAAACATAAGAGTTTAAACATAATGAACTGACATTTTCTCTAAACTGTTTCTTTATTTTTAAAATTAAACTACAAAATTATTAAAAAATAAAATGAGGAAACTACAAATATTATTATTAATTCACTCAAAATAAACCTGTGTAGAGGAATTTGTGACACTTCTATTTAAATATTAAATAATTATTATAATTATCAAAAATTATTGTCTTAAACTTAAATACATCGGTTTATCTATAATGTATAAAATAATATTTCGATGTCATCTTTGTGAGATGATGCTACTCTTTGGCCTTTATTTTTAACGTCATCATATATTTCCCATATATTATCTCCTCTATACGTGTAGGCAGTGTAATGTCCGGTTGCTGTCCTGAGTCCTCTTCTTCCTCCACCATGAAAAACAAACTACAAAAATTCCACTTACTTTTATTATCTTCACCTACAATTTCAGATCTGTACTTGAGTATTTCATTATCAATAACGGATGGATCCACTTTTGGTTTTCGTCCCTTCTATGGTATAAATTATGATTATTTTCTATTTAAAAACAATATACCTAGGTATACCTAATTCTTAGTGAATATATATTTAAAATACATACCTTCATAATTGGTGGCATAATAATCAAAAAATTAGATTTAACGATGAATAACTATTTATTATAGGTAATTATAGTAGATAATAAACAATTTCACTAGGAATACGAAAAATACGATAAAAAAATCATAAATTATAGTGAAACAAAACATGCACTTTCCTATTATAACCGTAAATTATCTAAAGATGATAATATGAAAACATAGTGTCAATTTTAACAAGTGTGACCAAATTCTAGAAATGAAATAATTTTACAAAATATTATACTATATTTTACTATACCGAGTCCGATTTAATAGAAAGAAACCAAGTAGTATTTATATACAGTGTTTTATGCGGTTTATCGACCGAAAACAAATCATAAAAAGTGTAGTATTTATGTGTATACTATTTTAGTGTAATTGTCGTTTGGTATTTTGAAATTTTTATGGGAATATTTTCTTGTGGTTACAAATTTGTACAAATTGTATAACAAATACTGACATGATTTCCGAGTCAATCGGACAAATATTTCGAAATGCGGGTGCCAGAATCACGTGACGCTGGCACCCGCGATAAAAAAATTGATTTTAGACGGTTTGGGGGGGTGTACAAATTTTGAAGTTGTGGTTACAAATTTGTACAAATTGTATAACAAATACTGACATGATTTCCGAGTCAATCGGACAAATATTTCGAAATGCGGGTGCCAGAATCACGTGACGCTGGCACCCGCGATAAAAAAAATTGATTTTAGACGGTCTGGGGGGGGTGTACAAATTTTGAAGTTGTGGTTACAAATTTGTACAAATTGTATAACAAATACTGACATGATTTCCGAGTCAATCGGACAAATATTTCGAAATGCGGGTGCCAGAATCACGTGACGTTGGCACCCGCGATAAAAAATTGATTTTAGACGGTTTGGGGGGGTGTACAAATTTTGAAGTTGTGGTTACAAATTTGTACAAATTGTATAACAAATACTGACATGATTTCCGAGTCAATCGGACAAATATTTCGAAATGCGGGTGCCAGAATCACGTGACGCTGGCACCCGCGATAAAAAAATTGATTTTAGACGGTTTGGGGGGGTGTACAAATTTTGAAGTTGTGGTTACAAATTTGTACAAATTGTATAACAAATACTGACATGATTTCCGAGTCAATCGGACAAATATTTCGAAATGCGGGTGCCAGAATCACGTGACGCTGGCACCCGCGATAAAAAAATTGATTTTAGACGGTTTGGGGGGGGTGTACAAATTTTGAAGTTGTGGTTACAAATTTGTACAAATTGTATAACAAATACTGACATGATTTCCGAGTCACATTTACAACATGCGGGTGCCAGCATCACGTATCTGTGTTGTACACGGATCGACCGCGTTTTTGAGTTGTTCGCATTTACCTATTACGACGAAACTTTGCCCACACTTCGGCACGGTTTTCCAACAGTCTCGATCAAAACACCGACGGCGGGCGAATTGAAAACGAAATGCTGTAGATCCGTGCACGGGTTCGAATCAAAACTCGTACCGGCTACGGAGTTAATATTGTGAAAAAGAAAAAACAAGATATTTCCGTATAACATATTATTATGATCGACGACAGCGACGGCGTTTCGTCGTCCGTACAGGTCTCAATATTCGGTGTCGTCGTCGACCGAAAACCTATACCGCGGTACCACGTCGTACAATATAATTAATATATTATTATAATATCGCACGCGCGTGTGTATAGCGCAGTATTACGGGTATGTGTCGTGAAACACTACTGCACACTACTACCCTCGGCGGTCTCGAAATTTCCCTCCGTTTCGGCGGGTCTATAATTCACGCTCGCGACATTTCAGCACATATATAATATATATATTTATATACCTACATGTGTGTTTGTGTGTGTGTGTGTGTGTGTGTGTGATAATAATACGTACACGCGACGTGTGTGTATAGTTTTAATTACACAATGGCGTTTTAACGTGCATCTATATAGTAATATATTATGTCGCGCGGCTTGTCAGTGCTGTTCACAAAACGGGAACGTAAAAAAAAGAATCGTCGGATCAAATCGCGTAGAAAAAACAAAAAAAAAAAAATTAAAAAATAAATAATGAAAACGAAAAATCCGTAAAATAAATTTATTTAATTAATAAAATCAATAAAAATATGTAAAAACCTAAAGATCCGCTCTTTAGTCACGACGCTAAATCGATATCACGCGGTGTTTGATTCGTTTGATATTTGTTTGATTCGTTTGATTCGTAATTAAAAACATAATTTTCAAACGATATCGTCGACGTACGATATTTAACAAAACTATTATAGTTACGCGTGAAAAACGCATACGTGCCGGACGAATAAGCACGTGAAAATCGATCAGACCGTACGTGCTGTGGATTGAAATACACGCAGAAACTTCTATGGTTGAATTATTTTTAAAGACTGATTTCTGTAGGCAATATATTGTGGTTTTGTGTCAGTGGAACAAACGTCTGACATTCCGGTCGAGAAAACAAGTCGACGGGGTGCGCGAAAACAAAAAATAACAATAATAATAATAACAAACAGTAATGACGCAGAGTTACGGGGAACTTTACCCCTTTTCACACACCAATAACTGGCTCCACTATTTGTTCGAGTATTGAGTGACTTTTTATCGAAAATGTCTCAAAAAAAAAAAAAAAAAAAACTAAACTATACTAAGTACATCTAATACAATATTATAATAATATCTAAGCCATTCTATTCGCCGTCGATTATCGATGAAAAAATCGAAATCATAAAAAAAAAATTTCGTTTAAATAATAATTCATAGAGTATTATCATTCATTCTCTCTCTCTCTTTCTCTCTCTCTCTCTCTCTCTCTCTCTCTCTCTCTCTCTCTCTCTCTCTCTCTCTCTCTGGTCAACCGCGTCCCACGTTTCTCCCTCCAAAAAACGATAGATATCCAAGGACACGGACACGCGCTTAATCATTGTCCAACAACACGAGTACGCACAATACGGTGCGCTGGTATAGAGATGCGGCAGCGGGCGTGTTATTTAATAACGTTTTTAATCGTGCGCACGGTCGTTAAGATAACGCGAACAGCCTACAATAACTTACACAAATAAATAATTAATATTCCTGGCTATTTTCCCCTCTCCGCTCTCCACTTGAAATCGCTTTAGATCGGGTTTTAACAGTCGTATACCTCCATACGTCTAAACGATATAATAATAATAATAATATTATTATTATTATTGTCGTTTTCGTAGAACTGGGGAAAAAAAAGGGATGATTTATTTTCTATTTACATAATATTATTACATGTCGTAATAACGTTCAGAACGAATAGTTTGTTTTCGTGGTCTGGCGAACACGGTGGAAAAAAATAAACAAATTTCGTACGAAACCGCAGAGAATGATGTAAATTAAAAAAAAAAAAAAACTAAAAAACACAACATACTTAGATTAATAAAACACCGTCGGAGAGAAACTCGTTAAAAACCCTCGGAGGCGATGCCAATTTTAAATTTTCAGCGTACATAACATATATATATTTATAATATAATTGATACTCGATTATATCGTTTGGTGCGTTTGGTGGGTGTCGCCCGTACAGTGGTTATTATAACGTAATGATTGTTTCGAAAAACGAATTGTGGCTATGTAGCGGATTCGATAGATTAAATTTCAGAAACTGACGTGGACGATAGTTTTTATTATTATTATTATTATTATTATTATTATTATCATCATTATTATTATTATTGTTATTATTGTTATTTGTCAACAAACGACCACGTTCGCGATGAAAAAACGAAACAAAAAAACAAACAAAATTAATTGATAATTTGTTCTCTTTATTTCGTACAAAAAAAAAACAACAAAAAAAAAAAACATCATCCCACTCCGCGCACGGCAATAACTCAACCGCATCGTACGCCCCGAAATTGAAAACACTATTCGATTTACGAAACTACATACATACATATACGTATAATATTATGTCATTACGCACGCGTAATAATATCATTTAGGTTTGTTGTTCGATCCGCGCGCGTATTATATATACATATGTATATGTATATGTATATACGATATGTACGTGCCAAAATCAGCGCTCATTATTTTCAATGTCATTTATTCTCGTAGTATTTCCATTGGACTTTTGGCCATAAAAAGAGTAATAATAAAATACATGTAAATGGAATACGAAAAAAAAAAAAATAATAAATAGGTGTAGAACGAACACACGCTACGATGCTATTTATATTACGTAAACGACTCGCGAGCACACACGTATAGATACATATTATCGTCATATCACGCCATGTGTGTGTGTGTGTGTGTGTGTGTGTGTGTGTGTGTGTATTCGAAACGATACGCGCCGCAGCGTTCGCGTATATTTACACCTATGTGACACGTTCGCGTACACCCGATACAACGACAGCGAATGAAACGATATATGTATGTATTGTGCGGTCTGTCGTAACAACGCACAGGGTGTATGACAACAGAGTATTGTGTTATTGAAAACCGTGGTCGACGAATATAGAGTTAAGGTATTTTCCATGCGCGACCGTATTTTTACGAAGAAATTGTTTCGTTTTTTTTTTTTATGATTTTCGTCTACGTGATTTTTTCTGTTTTTTTTTTTTTTTTTTTTAGTTTTCTTTAATGACAATCTTTGTACTTATATAATTCGATGTTACGCAAGAGATGTTTTTTTCGCTTTTTAATTTTTGTTTTTTTTTTGTTGAAAATTTCGATTTCAAAACAATTCGTTTTTAGATAAATAGTTTTATTTTTTTTTTTTGTTTCTTTAAAGAATTTACGAGCATTTAAATAGTTTTATAGAAAAGCGGACGAGTGGCACGTTTTTGCTCGCGGTTAATGTCGGTCGACTCTAGATTTCAAATACCAATAATTAAACCGAGAACGGTCGAAAAAAAAAGATAAAAAAATTTAAGCGGAAAAAAAATTTTCGAAAAAAAAAACACATTCCTTTTCCCGAACGGTCTAGTAGTAGCAATAGTGGTCGTCGTATAAAACGAAAAATAAAAAAAATAAAATAAAAACCGTACACCTAACCTAACCCGGGTCGAACCGCAATATTATATCGCCGAGTCACCGTGAGATACGTCTCGTACCTGAGCGTTGTATCCGTCCGCGCTGCAGCGGACACGTAGCCCGCGGTTCATTTCGATTTTCCCGCGGTGAAATTATTATTTTTACGAGTAATAACCGACGTGTACGTGCAATCATCGCAGCGCCCGAGCGTCGGACAGTGTTATTATCGAGTTATTAACAATACTTTAAATCATCAAAACTCCGGCGCGTCGACCGGCGGCGGCGCGGCGTGCGTTTCCAATGGCTTCGTTACACCGCGCCGGCATAATATAATAACGTTATAAACGACGTCGCGACTGCGCAAATAAAAAAAATGACTTTTAAGTACAAAAATTGGTTTTATTTGCTATTTGACGTATATAAAGTGTCATTTTACAAAATTGGCTGAAAATATGAACTTGAAAATTGCATAAATGTCTTGCTCGCAAAATTTAGATATGATTTGAGTACCAACATGACCACCTTAGAAGCACTTTAAATTTTCGGTACTTTACAGGCCACTACAGACCTCAAATTTATCGAAAATTTAAATTTCTCACCAAAACCTTTCGAATGACACTAAATGACATGTTTACTCAAAAAATGCCGGTTTTTTATTTTTTCGGACCACTGTGCGTCGTGCGTTTACGCCGAGTGTCGGTCGAAACACGATCGGCCGAGCACACGCGTGTTTTCGATAAATCGTTTTTTAGGGGCGAAAAAACGCTCGTCGAGATCTATGATCGATGATTATCGGATCGATCGTCCGTTTAATTGACATCGCGATGATTTTACGACGAAGCGCCGCCGTCGCGTACGCATAGGTAAACGGTACGTCGTCGTATCGAACGCCGTTACCGAATACATCGTGTATTGCACATTATTGCTATTGGCGGTGGCGTATTTACGGGGACGGGTTCCCGGGTCTTGCCCCCCCCCAAAAAAGGGTTTTAAAAAAAATTAATTTACGTCTGAAATGAAATGCATTTATATGATGACTCAAATACAAACCGATTGTAAAATTGCATTTAGAAGTCATAAATTAAAAACTGTATACAAGTTCTGGATATATCTAATACTTAAATCATAAATTGTATTATTATATTTTATATCGTCTAAATTTTGTAAAAACACTCTATTTCTTTTTTATTTGTGTTTTTTTTTTCTCTTCATATAGTTTAAATTATTAGATGTATAATTAAACATAAATATATAAGAATCGCTACCCTAACACAAGCTTAGCTTAAAGGGTTGCTGTAATATTGAAATTTATTAAAACAAAAGAAAATGACAAAGAAAAAGAACATGACCGTGTATCTGTATCCGAAGCACAAAAAGATTTCCAAAGTTGTCTCACAAATAAGATCCGTTTGAGAAAATTAACAAGACAATAACCATTAACGACCAACATTATGCTTGTTTCAATTTATCAGAATTTGGAGCTGAATATGATCAGTTACCATTTTCTATTAGAGTACGTTTAGAATCGGCTGTTAGAAACTGTGATGACTTCCAAGTAATTCAAAATGATGTTCAAAATATATTAAAATGGAAAATAATATACATTTACTACCTATATTATTATATATATATAGATTTTTTTTATGATTTTATTACTTGTTTTTCAGCGATAACGGTAAAGATAGTCACTCGGAAAATAAAAAGTATTTTTCGGACACCCTCCCGACCCGCCCCAGAACAATTTTGAAAACACGCCACTGTTATTTACTATTATCATTACCACACGGCAGTGTTTCGTACGTCGGCGAAACGTATCATGCACTCGTCGCGATCACAACGCGATCGTACACATTGTGCGTACGCGGGACGACGAAAACACGACGACGACGTCCGGGTACCGCGGTGGTATCCGCGAATAAATTGATTTATCGAACTGATTCGATTACGGGAAATCAAATTCGACTAATTGAAAAACCAATTCGAAATTCAAACAATTATTTAAACGCATCGCCCGCGTCCGTGACACGACCGTTCTATAATATACGTCCCGACGAGATACCGCCACTTGGCGGCGAAACACAATTAATGTAATCGACGTTTCGCGGGAGTTTATGACGCTGTGTAAATAGGCATCACCTACGCGTGCACTACGTGGGGGCACACGCACGCGAACTTTTAACAATAAAACAAATACGCGAAATTCAATTCGATTAATAATATTGACAGTGCGTCCCGTCGTGTGTAGGCAGGCACTATATACCTACTCCTCCTGAATAACATTAGGCGGCGACTCGACGAAAACGCGTAATCAACTTAAATCGCTCTCCGTAACCGAGTTACCTATACACGTATTATTATGTTTGTGTGTTTGTAATCGAATTACGCGGCGAAAAAACTAAACGAAGGATTTATCCGGTGCAGAACTCGAACATTTTAACCGTTCCGTGTGCGTTTTAAACGCGCCGCGCGAACCCCACTCGAACGGAATGTCGAAATTTAATTTTCAATTAAAAAAAAGTGAGATGATGGTGGTACAAGTTCGTCCATCGTCCCTTCGGTCCTCGGACAAGATATTGGTGATGAATGTATTAAGTTTTAAAGAAATGATGACTCATTTCTTTAGTATAAAACGATTCTGAGTAAAGCTTCAGTGTAATATAATATATTATTATTTAAATACGGTTTACGTATTTTACTGTTATTTGTATAATTTTTGGTGAGTTTTTTTGTAATTAAACCCTCATCAAATATTCAATTAGATATAACTCATTTAAACTTCAATTGTTATACCAATTATAACTCATTAGAAATAAACTTAAAAGAAATCAGACAATATCGAAAAAAATCGTATAATAATTTATTAAAGTGTGTATAAAAAAAAATCCTGACTAACGATTTTTCAATTTTTGTTAGGATAATTAGGTAGGTATATGAGTAAGGTCATATTAAATTTTCAGAACTTTTTGTCAAATATTTAAAATTATATTACATAAAAACTTTCAAACAATCTGGTAAATTAAAAGTTCTATATTTAAGTCAAAAGTGCTATAATTGTTCTGAAAATGTTGTCCAATATAAAAAAAGTATGTATTTGATATTGGATAACATTTTCAAGTTTCTAGCTTCAATACTTTTCGATTTATGACTAAATACCTAAAATCTGAACAGTGAAAATCTCGTTTACGGTGGATTTTTACCGATTTTACCGTTTTTACTCAGTTTTTCGATCGTTATTTTTGATTACTGGAAAAACTATGGTGATTTTGGAAAAATGACCTCTCTAAAGTACCATCTCAGTTCAATTTCAAATCTAAAAAGTTGCTGGACGAAACTTTTGGACAAGGATTTCTATACGAAAAAGTGTTTACAGAAAAAAAAAAAAAATAAAAAAAAATAAAAATAAACATCATTGTAAAACCATAAGATCCTTCGCTTCACTCAGAATCTAAAATAATGACGATAAACTCGAATCGACTTAAAGTAGAAAAAATTACGATTACGACTCGAGTAAATAAGAAATAACATAACGTAAAAGATTTAAAAAAAAAGCTGGTAAGTGAGATGATGGTGGTACAAGTTCGTCCTTCGTCCCTTCGGTCCTCGGACAAGATGTTGGTGATGAATGTATTAAGTTTTAAAGAAATGATGACTTATTTCTTTAGTATAAACTATAAATCGATTCTGAGCAAATCTTCAGTGAAATAATAATATATTATTATTTAAATACTGTTTACGTATTTTACGGTTATTTGTATAATTTTTGGTGAGGTTTTTTGTAATTAAACCCTCATAAAATATTCAATTAGATATAACTCATTTAAACTTCAATTGTTATAACAATTACAACTCATTAGAAATTTTTTGTCACCAAAAGATTCGAAAAATGTTTTTATATCTATGTTCCAAGTTTTATTGTGATCAGATACACCAAAAAAGTTTTAAACAAATTTTGAGCAGAAAATTAACGTAAAAACAGCCAATATTTTCATATACGAATTTATTTTAACTTATTAAAACATGTATTAAAAGAAATTCTGACTAACGATTTTTGAATTTCTGTTAGGATAATTAGGTAGGTATACTCGTATGAGTAAGGTCATATTAAATTTTCAGTACTTTTTGTCAAATATTTAAAATTATATTACATAAAAACTTTCAAACAATTTGGTAAATTATAAGTTCTATATATAAGTCAATAGTGCTATAATTGTTCTGAAAATGTTGTTCAATATAAAAAAGTATGTATTTGATATTGGATAAAATTTTCAAGTTTCTAGCTTCAATACTTTTCGATTTATGACTAAATACCGAAAATCTGAACAGTGAAAATCTCGTATACGGCGGATTTTTACCGATTTTGCCGTTTTTCGATCGTTATTCTTGATTACTGGAAAAACTATGGATATTTTGGAAAAATGACCTCTTTAAAGTACCATCTCAGTTCAATTTCAAATCTAAAAAGTTGCTGGGACGAAACTTTTGGACAAGGATTTCTATACGAAAAAGTGTTTACAGAAAAAAAAAATTAACATCATTGTAAAACCATAATATCCTTCGCTTCACTCAGAATCTAAAATTTCAAAAAAAATTTAAAACTCCTCTGCGTCGTCGGTTAGGTAACGGCAGAGTATAATATAGTGAATGACCCCACCCCACCGAAACTTACAGTACTGTCAGAGTTATTATACGCCAATTTTTTTTATAGGGGTGCCAATTTCTTTAAAAGGCTATTTTCTTTTTATAGTTTATATATATTTGTATTTTATATATATATATATATATATATATATATATATATATATATATATATATATATATATATAAATAATCAGATAGGTACAGACTATGAAATAATATTGTGTTAATTATTATATTCATGAGATAGTATAAATACTAATTTATAATAGTAAAAACGTACTTTATTTCAGTTGTCCCTCCACAATGGCCAGTAGATTATCTCGGCCGGCAAGTAGTCTGTTAGTATGATAAACGAAAATAATATAAAATACCATTGTAATGATAATAATGAACGAATATATTTTGTTTTCCCGTTACCAGTCGATGTTGTTATCAATATTATTATTGTTACTCGTGATGTATACCGTGGATAGATCAGTTGTATAACGTCACAGAGCAACGATCATTAATGATCGTTAATTATTGATCATCAGTGATCTAATATTGTCGTACAAACGAAAAAAGTAGTTTCACCTGTCGGCGCAGCGCGTTTGTAAGTTAAACGGCAGGCCCAATTAAACACAGATACAAAAAAGACGTGCCATTGTACACCCAGCCACCCCCTAAATGGCACCCCTGCTGTACACAGTTCACGGGTACCTACACGAAAAGTATTTTACAAGACGTCGAGACCCGAATTCGTTTTTCAAAACCAAATCTTACAATCGTGGCAAAAAAATCAACTACGAAACGTCTAAAGATATCGTATATACGTCGACAATATCAACATGGTCGTAAGAGAATAATTCGCTCCGAATCGTCTCTGCGAACTCCTCGCGTAGCGTCCACCACGCGCCCCGACTCTTGCATCAGCCTCCGCCGAGTGACGGAGATACGTCGAACTGAAGGGGTCCGTGCAAAAAGCAGGCAGCTCCATTTTTTTTTTCAATTTCAGGTTTTTGAAAATTTGATAAAGGAAAAAATTACGAATTTATCTGCACAAGAACGAGACAAATCGAACAACCAGCATGGGAAATATAACGTACTTGGAGCTGCCTTGTTTTTTTTTCCGTGGAAGAACAGGGTAGCTCCGGAGCTATCTGGTTTTTGCTACGAATTTTTGTCACGTTAAATATTCTTACAATAATATTAAATTATTTAAAGATATGGTACCTAAATATATATTATGGCACAAGTTATGAAGAGTACATATAATTTTTACATTCAGGGTAAGAATGTAGTTTTATTATGTTATAATATTTTTGAGTAGATGAAAAAATGTAATATTGAACATATTTTGAAAAAAATCATTTTTCCAATATCGTTCTGATGCAAATTATTCTACTTGTGTCATAAATTATGCATTTCATTATGTTTAAGAGAATGAAACTAAATTTGATATAAATTAGAGTTAACAATTAAAAAATATAATTAATTAAAAATATATATTTAAATTTTAACAAACATTACTGAGCAAAAAACGAGGTAACTCCAAACATTTTAGGTAAACATTAACCCTCATATTAAATCAAAATCGAAAATCGAATCACGTACTACGGCATATTTTTAATCGTGGTCTAACATGTCTGAATTGATAACAACATTAGATTCACCTTAAACTCAATATTTTTAAAATGTTTTTTTATATCTCCTGAACAATTACGAAAAATGGAGCTGCCTACTTTTTGCACGGACACTCCTTCGAATAATCTCGAATAGTCTCGAATAATCGTCACGGGAAGAAATACCGGTCATCTCTAGTGAAGGGCACTATCGAATTATTCGATAGTTTTAATTCGAATGAAACATATTCGAATAGTTTTAATTCGAATGAAAAATATTCGAATAGTTTTAATACAAAAAATTATTCGGTCATGCAGAATAGTATTCGAATTAATTATTCGATAGTTTCAATCAACTATCGAACACTATTCGGTAGTGCCCATCACTGCAGTCGAGATGCCACTGAAATGAAACACGGAATCGTCGGAATATTTACATTACGTACGCGACATGAAATCAGCGTGATTGTTTAACGGGTTTTCGCGTCTAATCGAACGTCAAACAATCACGGTAAGTACGTGTGTATTACGCACAGCGTTGTGTACTATATTTTGGCCTCTACGCGAAAAACGAAACTACATCGGGCAGCACTGCACACATTCGTATACACGATATTATAATATTACGATTGTGTATTATAAGCGCGAACCCACAAAATTAAAACTTTTCATCGTGCGTACGTTTAAACTTTTTTTTTTCTCGTGCACTTAAAAACCTCGGTACGGTATTACGTTTTCAGGGGGAAATACAGAGGTTTTTCTATTATTCGAGGGCGATTCTAAGGAATTCTGGATATTTGAATTTCTTAAAAGGCAGCCTTGACGTTATGAAAGAGAATAGTTTTTCGTTGAAAACGTAAGTGTCAAAACTTTTTTTTTCGACTAATGGTTTAAGAGACGTAAGCGTTTACGTAAGTTTAAAGTATAGCGGAGCAGTGATGGTAAATTTTAACGAGATTCCCCAGATTCTCCACATTGTTGCTCTAGACTTTAAACGCGCTTAAATTTATTCAATTATAGGACGAAAAAGAAAACTTCAACGCCAAATTTTAAAAACGAAAAAAAAAATAAATAAAATATTTCCTTCCGTTTTGTGTTCAGTCGAATAAAAGTTACAAGTGATCGTTATTCGAGAAAATTATATTACCTGAATTAGCGTAGGTAAACGTGTTGATATTTCGAATAGTGCGAGAAACAAATTTGAATTTGTGCAACACACAGATGAGAACAAGGTTAAAATCGAGGTGAGCATGCATGAAAAAAAAACATCGTTCTGTATCATTCTGTGCGACGCTAATGATCTATAATAATGGTCAAAATAAGAGTAAACCACGGTAGCCGTATAAACACCGTGTGCGCTATAAATTGACGGAAAATGATATTATATTATATTTTTCTTCTAACAGGTTGATCCTTTTTTCACTTTTTCCATCTCCAGGCTACATTACACCCGATTCCAACCTCCTTCTCGATTCTCGTTCAATGCCTATTATTCATTTTGTTATCAACGTCATACTTACTGCTGGCTTCCTAATAAAAGAAAAAATAATAATAATAATAATAAAAAAAACGTAAATATATACTTCTTTCAAATATCTGACTAAATAACTGACTGTATTCTTTATTCATTAACCGCATCGCTGTAATATTCACAATAAAAGCAAATTGAAAAAAAGAAAATTTAAAACGACGTTATATTTTATGTGTGTGTGCGCGCTCGCAAGTGCCTGTTGACTTATATTGCCTGATAATTTATTTTTTTCACATTTAATAAATGGATTAACAACCCATAAATAATTGTTTGAACGAACATATTTCATTAGATCGATATATTTAAGAAATTTCTCTTTTAATTTAAATAATTGAATCGCAATAACATTTTGCATTTAATTTATTATTTTTTCTTCCGCCATATTAAAAAAAGATGGGAACACATCAAACGTAAGATTTTGTACTCTTTTTTCCCAAAGTTCGAATTGTTAAGAAATGCTTCTATTTTAATGTTTGAAGTAAAAGTATTAGTATATGTATTAGTGGTGTCACTAATATCCGGATTCCAATACTATTCGGATAATCCGGATATTCGAATCCAAATAATAAACGGATAAAATCCGAATTATCCGAATAATCCGGATATTTTAAACTTGTTGATTAATTATTTGTTATTTAATTTATAGGTATTAGACTGTTTCATTTAAAACGGTAAAACTTAAAATTAAAAAATAATAGTTTGACTCATTGACTTTTAAAACCGTCCTTTATAATAATTAGATTAGATATATGACTATCCAAATAAAGATAAATATATATTATAACTAAAGAGCGGATCTTTAGGTTTTTACATATTTTTATTGATTTTATGCGACTTTGACGAGGATGAAAAATGTGGACGATTTATCTATTACAATGTTCGTAGAAATGAATTAATTTTACCTATTAAAGCATATTTTGGACATTAGATAATATTTCGCCTATTTTTCATATTTTAGAATATATTCTATTATTGTTCATGAAAATTCGTATATTTCGTTAATTTCTCGGATGTAATTTTTTTGAACAATAATTTTTCTAGGAAAAAAATAATTCGATTAAATAATGATAAAAATTCAAAATCATTAAATGATCTACTTGGCTGTAATCGAACTGGTTATGTTCCTAAGGAAGGTACAAAGTTATCTATTACTTTTTATTAAAATGTTTTTAATTATATTTTATTATATTTATATAGTTATGTATCAACTGATTTACATTTTTTATTATTCGATAATTTACCTGTTACCAAGAGAATGGCGCTTGACAGTTATTTACTGTATTTATTGAACTACTTTAGGAAAAAATCATGTTTGCATATATTTACAAACTTAAGGAATATTCAGAGAATATTTCAATGTTTTTTTGAAGCATATTAGCATCATATTTTAAGGTTTTAAGAGCCTGAAAATCCGCTCTTTAATTATTATAACACTTACTATAAATTCATTAGGTATAAGATTGTAAGTGAAACAATTTTTTCCCCACATGAAATGGCGACTCTAAAATAATGCTCGAAAATTACCAAATATGATCTTGTTTTTCTAATATACTCAAATTTTCATTAAATGCGATAATGAAAAAATATGCGAAAACGTGCAAATTAAAATTTTAAATAAGACTTCCTGGTATTATGAAACATATTTTTGTTGATCACCTACATGATTCTACGATTTTTCTAAAAAAATATGAAAAAACTAGAAGCCCTCCGCCCTAGTTGCAACGTTTTATACTCCGAACTGAGACGACGAATTTTATTTTTATTTTCGTACGTATAAATGTGAAAATTATATAATACACACACACAAACGCATAGTGTACGCATGCCAAATTGCCAACACACGCGGTAATATATTATTATGTGGGTCTTTTTTTTTCCTTCTTTTTTTCTTTTTTCTTTTTTTTTTTTTAATTCTGACGTTTGAAAGACTCGATTAAAAAAACGATAATACGGATTTTCCGCGAACCGACGTCGATACATCGTGGGGCGCGAGGGCGACGCGACGGAGGAAACGCGTGCCGGATAACCAGACGAACACGCGCGCTCGTGTACACTTCGTCGACGACGACTTATTTCATTATGACGAACGACTGCACGTAAATAAAATATTAACGTTCGTTCGAAGAAAAAAAACAATGTCCCCCCGACCGCCCCCCCCCGTGTTCTACGGTTGTTTTAATCACGTATAGGTACACTGTGCTCGTTATTGTTATCGTCGTCATCGTCGTCGTCACAAAACACGTTAAGGTGCGGTTTCCCTGCAGCGTCCAGACGCCACGTCTAGACGCTACTAAACGCCGCGTCCTGACGCCGCGTTTACCCTGTTTTCTCTGAAGCGTCAGACGCCATAGATTTTATTATTTTATACCACTCTTTTAGTTTGATCTTACAAAATTAAAGCATAACCACTGCGACCGTTGTCTCTTTCGCATTTTCGTCAGTTTCGATTATTGATAAGTTCAAATATTCACATTTTTCATAATGAATATAAATGTAATTTTGAACAATATTATTTGTGAGTTATTATAGTAATTACTTCGTGATGAAGAAATAGAAAACTATAGTTACTTATGAACTTGATTCCAAAAAAGAAAACCGTTTAACCGTGTTTTACGCGTGTTCCTGAATGGCTCGACGAGATAAATGATTATTTCGCGTGGTACAAATAGAATTCGATTTTATCGATCGCGCCACGGCGTAAACCCGACGACACTCGAAACGTTGAAATACAATGGGCCGGAAATCATTAAAAAAAAAGTCATTAAAAATACTATACGGTAAACGGCGTTTATCTAAATGTTTTATTAATTAATAGTGTTTAAAATAGCATTTTTTCAATAATCGCTATCAATAATGTAAATGATCATATTATACGTATCCGTAGATCGAATAATGCATTAAAACAATCGTAAAATTTGAAAATATTATGTAAGTAACTTATAAGAATATTGATTTTGATTTGTAGACAAATGTTTTCTAAACGATTTCTCGAGTGATTTTCGTACTTTTTTTTTCTAACAAAATTTTATATTATGCAATCTGTTACAAATGTTGAACAACAATGCCTAATATTGATGAAAGTAGTGTACGAAACAGACAAAACAGACGGTGGGAAGAGGGTCTCCCTCCGGAGGTACTTCAACATGAATTTAATTTATGGTTTTAATCGTAAAATATTAATAATATTAATGATAGTACAGATACATAATAGTTAAACTAAACCTAAATCTGCGTACACACCTAATAAACAATTGAAAAAACGTTTATCGAACGTTTGACGAATTTTTTTCGAACGTTTGTTTGATGTAGACGTGTTTCCAAACCAATTTGTTTGTCAATAATCCAAAAAAAAATGTTCACTCACTAAGCGAACGTTTTGCATATATTTCCTGGAATAGTTACAGATGATAGTTGGACGATAATGGGATGGAAATGATGTGTTAATTTGTTGTTGAATCGTTTATAGTGGAAAAATCCACTATAAAACGAATAGTTCGGTGACGGTGGGTATATTGAAATCGGAATGGAGGGTATACGTTTTTTTTTTCGTGCTTAAATTGATTTCGAATTTTGCAGAGGTAACGCGGGTCAGATCAAAAACGATACGCCGAATATAAATAATAATAATGCAAAAAAAAATTTTGAAAAACGTAGCCTCGAGTATCCATATTTGTATGTTATATAAGTTTGGTTCGCGTTTACAACCGGTTCCGGTTTCAAAAACCGTCGCCCGGTACAAGGGGCGAATAATGAAAATAATTTATTATTAAGTACAAGCGACCGGCTACGGTTACGTTTTTGTTTTATCGCGGTTTTTAATTAAATCGTGTCGTTTATTACGTTTTTTTTTCTTTCTTTCTTTTAATATAATTTTACGAGGGACCAGTATTCGCGGTTCGTGGGTTTTTTTTTATTATTACTATTATTACTATTTATGTACGCGGCGTGTTACCGCGAGACCTAATAACGATACGTATAACACCGTGTGTGCCTCAATAGTGTTCGGAGTGCACCCCACGCGACCGGGGAGGGTGTTCAAATTTCAATACAATATACGACGTGTAAAATGACCGCGGTGGCGCGTTTTATTCGCGGGACGTGATCTCGAATTACGAGCCGAAACGGTTAGAACTCCTCTGCTGTGTTACTTTACCGAAAAGCGGCTACAGACGACGACGGCGACTCCGGCAAAAGTTTCGGCACGTCCGCCGCGCACGCGGGACCGGTGGAAACACAACGGATGCCTCCAACGGAATGTTCGAAAAAACACGACCCTCGCGTATTCGAGGCGGTCGAGGAGGTCTGCTCGCCGAAACCCTTCCCGAAATATTTTTCGATTTATACGGTAAATCAGCGGTTCCCTGCAACCTTCTTAGCCGGCGGTGCCCTTTTGTTTGTACGAATTTTGTTAGGTGATGCCATTCTGTGAATAATATCACGAGAAACGTGATGAAAATAAACACTCTAGTTTTCATTCATATAGATGATATAGATAATTTTACTGAACGTATTTTTAACAAATTATGATTTCATAGCTGAAAGTAAAGTGAAAAAATACTGCTTTAAAAGTGAGAAAAAAAAGTGAAAAACTAATAACTAGAGTTAGGATGTTGATGAATTTTGCATTTTTTTTTCCTTTGATTCTATATACAATGCTATCCTAGCTAAACATTTGATTTATGCTCTCTTGATGCAGAATATTCTAATTTTATTTTGCATTTTTTTTGCATTTTTCGGCATTTTTAGTCATGAATGCATTTTTTTGGTTTTTTAACGTCATTTTTCAACATTTTTAAGTCATTTTTTCATCTTTTAGGTCATTTTTTGTAGTTTTTGTACGATGTGGAGAAATTTTAGATTTTAGAGCAACTGTTAAACCCAATTTGTTTACTTTTTAATTTATTTTCAATAATAATTGTATACAATGCTTACTGTTGTTTATTATTTTATTAATATTATAATCTGTTATTCACATTTTAAATTACTATTACACCCATTATCACGCTCATATCTCTAATAAAAATTATTATTTATAAATACATTTTTTTCACTTAATTAGTTTTTTAGATCATTTTTAAGGTGATTTTTTGACGTTTTCAGGCCTTTTTTGCATTTTTTTTAGGGTATTTTTGTGTGTTTTTTAGGTCATCAACATCCTAACTTTACTTGTTTATTTTAACTTTACTACTTTACTGCGGTTGCAGTATTTAGTTTTAGTAGCCGTGTAATTTATGTGACGTGTGTCATTTTTATCTATTATTGAATTATTCGATACATATTAGAAACGATATATAACGTATTTCATGTTAGATGATATACAGACTGTGCTAAGTACTTTTGTACGTAAAACAATTTTTTGTCTTTTTAACTACGATAAATTGTAAATTTTTAATATATGATTTAATAATTCTTTTCGTTCTTGGACGAGCCGTGGTGCTCCTTAAATGAGCTGGCGATGCCCTAAGGGCACCGTGGTGCACAGGTTGGGAACCGCTGTGGTAAATGATGTATCCGTAAGAACAAATAACCGAGCTCGACCGCTTTTACTGGTCGGAGTTTGTTGAATGATTTTGAAGAAACGTCGTGTACTGAATACGTTAAACTGAATATTGAATATCGTTGCTGTATCGGTTTTCGCGAGACGATCGATTAAAAAATAATTAACGATATTATTCTAATCGTTACCACGATTGTCGTTAGACACTCATTAGTCGCTGTCGTTCTCGCCGTTTTAGACGACGTATTGTGACGTGTTCCTTTGTGATATTGACAAATATTTTCGTTGGTTTTTCGTCGCGAAATCGACAAATCAATGTCCGCGTGTAAGATGGTTTTATTCATTCATTAGTTTTTCATTAGATCACGACGTCCGTGAACGTAGCGTTATATTTATGTATTATACGTCGTTTTATTATTATTATTATTATCATTATTACATTCAAAATAATCTAAGATAATTTCCTTTTAAATTTACTCTGAATACGAGGCGACGGCGGCGTTCAGACGATCAGTGCGGACTTGTTAAAACACATTTTACGTAAAACACGTATAGTTTTCATAAAATCGGGGACGAATTCGTTTTCTGTTGAGGTCGCCGCGCCGTTTCGCCGCACCCCAGCGTACCGATCGTCGCACACGATTATATGTGTATATATATTATATATACAGGGTGGTTCAACAATTTTGTTGCAGCAATTTTGTCATACAAATGTTGAAAATGAATTAAAATGTGTATCTTGTAAGTTTCTTTATTCAGAAAAATCTAAAATGATAATTTAATTTCATATTTATCACTACCCTTAAGGGGTAGTTTTGGTGGTTAACTTTTTAAAGTCGAATGGGAACATTTTTTTTTTTGTCTGCCAACACAATGTAAAGGTACTTTTTTTTAGTAAATTTTAGTGGTTATAAAATATTAGTTTATGCAATATTCTAGGTTTAAGAGCGATCCCGAGTATTTATGGAAAACGTATAGCGATCATTTTGTACGTATAACGCGGTCCTATCGCCGTGCGGTCATAAACGTTTTACACGTACGACGGTGCGCGATTTAAAATCCCTCTCACACCAATAGTTTTGCACCGATTAATGTTTTTCAGACGCTAAAATTTCAGAAAATATTTTCTAATCGTTTATTGACAAAAAAAAAAAAAAAACTATAGGTTATTCCTATATGATTTTCTAAAGTCAGCCCTCAAAAATACCCTTTGAGGACAACTAAACAACATGAAGTTTACTCGTCGATTTGGGCGTCTCTGGATAAAGAAACTTTCACGATGTACATTTTACTCTAATAATTATGATAAAATTGCTGGAACGTTATTGCCGAAACACCCTGTATACAATATACTTGTATATACTTATTATATATTATACATCACGTATATACGATAATATGTTAAGTAACATGTATACGTCGGATCGCACCCCTGCGATCGCGTTTGCGCCCGCGCACACCCGAGCCTATAATAAATTGTAAAAAAAATAAAACACGAAAGGGAAAACGCCACGCGAGTCGTGCACAGAACGTCGTCGTCGTCGAAAGGTCTCGTCGTCTGCCCTCCACGCTCTGCGCCCTCGTAAACTCTGCGCGCGCCTTTCGATACAGATTATTATTATCATTATTATTACCACGGATCGGATGATATCGACGCGCCACGCTATCATTCGGAAAAACACTGCACACCGTCAGGTCTGTCGTTCGAAAAAAATACGTTTCGTTTATACGTTTGGTTAATATATTATAAAAAAAAAGAAAAAAAAAACAGGAAAAAATAATGAATGAGATTCGTCTAGGAGGTGGGGAAAGCGGGTAAATTACACTCAAACTTCATAAAAGTGAACTCGCACGCCTTCTCGTGGCTCTCTTGCGGCTGTCAGAGCCCAAAGCGACAAAGTACGACAAAGTGCCGTTCACACAATGTACGCAGCGTTTACGACGACGTTTGTATCGCGTGAAAATATTCCGTGACCGAAACGTTCGTCTCGAAAAATCGACTGGGCTCGTCGTGACCGCGATCGCTGTTCGTACGTAACACCGCGGTCGGGGAGCGCTCTTTATTCTCCGTCGTACCGGGCACACAGATAAACACGACGAGACGAACCGCGATAGCAACATTCGCGAACGCGGATCGATGACGTCAGCGGCGTCGTATACGGGGCGATCGAAAACGCGCGTACTAACCTAACAGACCTGCGCGATCGCGGTGGACTTTTCGCGCGAGGGGCGCGGAGACGAAAGGCGTCGTGACGACGGAAAAAAATGTCGAACAAAGGTCGTTTTCCGAACGCTCTGAAGACGAGGAAAAGTGACAAAAAAAAAAAAAAAAAGATAAAAAAAACGAAAAGGACTCGCGTCCCCTCTCGTCGTCACCTATTACCCGCAATATATATATATACATACGGTTACGTAACCGGTGTTACGGTCAGCGCTCGAATTGGGGTGCCCAGGGGGACAGAGCTCCTCTTCGATTTTTTAATATTCTGAGCGCACCCCTCCTTATTATTTTAATTGGAACGGGGGGACGGAACGGTTTTTTATTTAATAGTGAAGTGATTTTTTAAATTTGTAATAAATAAGACATTCAAATTTTAATTTTGATTTCATGAATTATTTTGTTGGTTGATATCGAGAACGATGTTTTTTATCTCTTTATCAGTATTATACCGGCTCGGTGACCGATTAAAACAATCATGATATTACAACATAATCATAATATTCATTTTATTATAGTGCTATTTGTCTAAGTGATAATACAAAATACGTTAAGACAAATAAATATATTAGTTTTGTTTTATTTTACTATTATACCTATTGTCCTACTCGATCGAACAATAACTTATATTTTAAATTTATAGTTTTCTAACAACTAGTGCAAATCCCAACCAAGTTATTAATTCACTCCAGACTCAAGTTAACGAAATTGACTCATGGGCCAAACAATGGAGAATCAAAATAAATACCGAAAAATCTGAAAAAAAAACGAAAATTTCGCAAACAATAGACTACATCTCCTCCACCCTCCCCTAACCTCCAAAATATCACTCCAAAATAAACTAATCATTTATAAAACAATTATAAGGCCAGTTTGGTCCTATGGAATCGCTATATAGGGTCCTGCAAAACCGTCGAACATCCAGACCGATCCAGGCATTTCAGTCCATCTCTTTGAGGCTACTAACAAATGCTCCCTGGTACGTTTCAAATCTTTCCCTACATAAAGACTTAAAACTAACAACTACCACAGAACTTGCCAAAATAACTTACAAACGCTTCCATCAAAATCTAAACACACATACTAACCTACTCGTATCACAAATTTCTACCCTCACTCTACCTAAAAATCCACCACGCAGACTCAAGCGAAAATGGTGTAGAGATCAATTAAATCAAAAGAGGTGTAACCAATGGGTTGCTTCCTTGTCAAGATACTCATGTCAATTTAATCTGCCATATATTATCAAATTTGCTTATTGTATTATATTTGTACAGATTGTACATTTTCTTTTAATTTAAAAAAAAAATAAATAAATAAAAAAAATAAAAATTATAGTTATACTTATTTTTTTTTTTTTAGGATTAGTATAGGCCATTAAGGCCCTTTGCCGCAGCTACCACCTCCTTCCATCGTTCTCTATCGTTTGCCATCTCTTCCGGATTCTCAACTCCTATTAGACTTAGGTCTTGATATACTCGGTCACTCCATCGTTGTCTCGGTCGGCCGAGGGGTCTCTTTTTGTTTGGTTTCCATAAAGTTATTTTATTTAATATTTTTCCTTCAGCACGCCAGACGTGTCCTGCCCATCCGATTCTTTTGCTCTTCATTACTGCTACTATGTCCGGTCGGTTGTATAGTTCATATATACATCATCATTAGTTCTACGTTCAAATTCATTGGTTTCCTCATTCTTTTTTGAGCCATATATTTGTCTTAGTATTTTCCTTTCGAATATTGCTAGCTTTTTTTCATCTGTTTTTGTCGAGGGCCATACCTCGCATGCATACAGAGCAATAGGCCTGACAAGTACTTTATACATTGTTATTTTCGATTTTTTTGAGAGGATTCTAGATTTAAAGAGTGGTCTTAGCATTCCAAAACATCTATTAGCTGCAGTTATTTTTTCTTTGTACTTCATCGTGTCCCCCATTGGTTGTGTCCAGTCCCCTACTCCAAGGTGTTTTAAAATTTCTACTCTTTAGTTATACTTATAGTAGTTATATTTCGTAAAACATCGAATGCATTTTTGAAGACGGGTTGTTGGTCGGTGTGTGTGTGTGTGAAGTCATTGTAGTAAGGGACGCTAATTTTTTTTTTTTAAATCTTTAAGTCCACCTTATTTTATTGTTGCGATTCGAACGCTGGTTACAGTACGACCGTGGAGCGTATATAATCGTACGTATCACCTATGTGACATAGGCTGCGGCTACACAGAGCCCGACCAGACACGTCAGATCAGACACGGTGTGTCTGTCAAAATCAAATACACGTTTCCTTATGGCTGTGGCTACACTTGGCCGTTCAGACAGTCCAGACACGGCCGTGTCTGGCCAAGCGGTTCAGACATATTTCGTCAAATCAAACATGTTTGATTTTTTCGTCAGACACTGACAAAAAATTCGTAAATTTATATTAAATAAATATAATATAAATACATATTATTATAATATGCATATCTATAATCATTATTCATTATGTTGTTTATTGTTATTGAGCACGTATTGTAATAATATAATATTATATAAGTAGTCTCGTTCATATTGGCCAGTAGCGACTCTTTTGACTTCGATTTTGAGTAACGAAATGTTTATTTTACTAAATTAAACAATGCAACTGCAATTTTTCCGTAAAATAATCTTAAAACCACAGAATTTTTCACATCATAAAAATTATTACCGGGCAAGATAAATTGAACGCTTGACTGGATGCTTGACTTGGAAGTTCCTTCAAGTTCTCGCTATTAGATTACGCTATAGATTACGCTTTTGACGACGATCTCACGCGATACAAAGTGTGTGAAATTGTAGTCAAATACCAATATATCTACAACTTTATACGTATATTAATGTTAAAATCATTGTTTATGTTAAATAGTTTGGATTTATATTATATAAATTTGAACCCCCAAATCCCTCCTGCATACGTGCCTGTTTTTATAGAATTTTTTAAATGTATGTCTGACCAGATTTATGGTTGAATGTAGCCACTTTTTTGTGTTTGTCTGATCAGACAAATTGCCTGTCAGACATTGTCGTGTCTGTTACGGTTCTAGTGTAGCCTTTACCATAGGGTGATGCGTCACCTCGTCGTCTCCGTCCCTACCTACCCGCGACTTTCGCGGCGTCGAAAATCAGTGGCGTCGTTTTCCGTTAATGTGTGTGCGTGCACGTGTGTGTACGCATCCTCTACCCGTCGCACCGACCCTCCCGTCCCCGAGCCGAACAAAGTATCGCTTCCCCTCGGCCTCGCACAAAGTCTTCTCGCCCCTACGCGTCTCGTCCACCCGACGCCGGTACCATGACCGCCGGGGGTCGCAGAGGCGGCGGCGGCGGCCGGATGAATGAAGTGCACCCGGGACAAAGAACATCGCAGTGCGCATGGCCGCGAGCCGCCGCCGGTACCGGTAACGATTTTACCGCCGCCACCCCCGCCCGTCCTCGTCGAACAGCTGACTGGCAGACCGGCCGGCCGGCCGGCCGACCGTGTGCGCGTGTGTGTCCGTGTGCGTGCGTGCGTGCGAGCGTACCGCGGCCCGCCGCCGCCGCCGCCTTCGGCTAGCCTCTGTCAAGGTTGACTATTGATTTCCTCGCGCCAGGCGGCGGCCGTTGCAACGACATTTTACACGTCCCTTTGTTCGGCGTCGTGGCCACGCGCCGCCGCGTCCTTTGTGATGGCCGTCGATCTAGCGAATCGAACGCGCGGACACACACACGCTTGATGATGGTCGGACGCGCGTTCGTCCGTCGTCGGGTGGGTGCGGCGACCCGCACGGGAGACGAGGGTACAAGTTTTGGGGGGCTCGGGAGGGGGGATCGAGAGACGATCTACGTGCTGCTCCGACGTGCGTGCAGGACAAAGACCCGATAGAATCGTTCACCTTAAAACCAGAGAGTCGATTTGATTAGCTTTGACTTTTTTATTTATTTTTTTTAATAAAGTGATTTATTGTAAAATATAAACGAGACGATTTGCGTATTATTTAAACGTTTACAATAAAATATCTACCCCCTTTAAGCGCAATGCTTGTGATGGTGGTAAAGAGGTACATTACATAATAGGATACAAAATTACTTACTAATTATTATATTAAACCTTGTAATAAATTAACGTTGAATAAAACAGACACAGCAATATTCGAGACTTTGACTTTGACGTCTTTGACTTTTGCGATTTCGAAAAAGGTCGCGGATCTTATTGTCGGATCATCCCATAAACGATACCTAACACCTAATTTGATTTTATTATTATTATAAACATAAAATTAATATATTGTCAGCAAACGCACACTGTACACATACGCATACACACACCACCTTCAGGAAATGATGACCAGATAGATTGCAACAGCATAAAACGACCCGGCAAGACGTGATGATTGTTCGTTCTGCCGCCATCGTTGTAGAGGACGAAACGCTGCCCGATTTACGAGTGAAGTGATCGGCCGTTCTTTTGTTTTTGTAATAATAATATTTTTGTCTTCGATTAAAAGGTGTTTATATATTTTAATCATTTTTCTATTTTATGTACTTGTGAAAAGTATGTGAGCAAGTCGGTACATTTAACAAAAACGGTATTTCAAACATATAATTGTATTTCAAACCTCAATCCAGTGCTAGATCATTTTCTTTGTCAGTTCGAGGAGAGAAGTTACAATATCTTTTAGGTAAAGGTCGCCTCACGCTCCAAAAACATCCAGTGCTAGATCTTTTTCTTTGTCAGTTGTTTCGAGTGTAAAATAACTTTAGAGCTGTGAGGGAAAGTAAGCCTTTAAAAAAAAAAACCTGTTTCGACTATCCTATTAAGCAGTGCTAGATCGTATTCTTTGTCACTTAAGAAGGTAGTCCGGGCCGGGCCAATTAATAGGTTTTTCCTTACATGCTTGTTTAACGGTTAGAGTGTACAAAACCAACAAACACCTTGTTTTGTGTTGTCATACGTCAAGCCTTTGCGTGGCGTATACGACATTATCATCGAAAAAAGTTCGTTTCGACACCACAGACGCGCTCTAAACGATACGTCTGTGATGACAAATCGTACCCGAGAAGACAATGAGATTTTAATAGTCTAGTCGTCGTGCACGTGTGTAGACGTCGTCTTGGACAAAGACACTGTGCAGTGGTCGTATATAGTTTGACGACTTGACTATCGGTGATGGCCTGCGGTCGATCGATTATGAAAATCGATCAAAAACGTCTTGACGGGCGAGCGTCGGGTATCGCGTGATTAATTACCATTGAATATTTAACACCGTCATTAGAATATAATAACCGTTTCTCGTTTTATGTAACCAGTCAGCGTTCCCTTTCGATCACACGCCAATATACAATAGCATAGTGCTCTTGTGCGCGACTCAAATGTTAATTCGGGGGAGGAAAACGTTTTCGGAAATATAACACACATAATACGCTTAATTTGGACGCGTAGAGGGGCCGAAGCCAACCGTACCCCGCGGTACGTTGCATCGTGTATAATAGTAATAAGACGTATTGTTTCGCGTTCACCGACGATTCATCAGCACAATGTAACACTGTTAAACGCGCGAGTAAATTTTCCACATCCACAGTCCGGATTTTAACCTAATTATTTAAGAATACGGATAAAAATAGCAGCGTGGGCAATACGTTCGTTTTACACACCAGGGACTCTAAATACGAAATTTTATTTTGCTATTTTTTTGCATATTTGATGCATTTTAGATATTTTCTAGTGCTTTTTTTCCAGTGTTGGTACTATTTTTCTTATTTTGTTAAAATGCTTTATTTGGTAGTTTGCATAAATATCGTTTATATCGAGAACAAATTATTATTATTCATAATATATGTGAATTCGTAAGAAAAATTACTACATTTTTGTTTCGTAATTGATTTATAAATAACATTGTAGTTGTAGTTAAGGTATACAATATTAAACATGTTGGTCTATTTTTAACAAGCCCGGAAATATCGAATATTATACATTTTATGTCCTCTAATCTGTTTATATATATTTATATATGCATATTTTAGTACTTTTTGGTGCTATAAAATCCGAACCCTGGCCATAACGC
The DNA here is from genome assembly GCA_027580255.1 of Therioaphis trifolii. Lineage (NCBI taxonomy): Eukaryota > Metazoa > Arthropoda > Insecta > Hemiptera > Aphididae > Therioaphis > Therioaphis trifolii. The sequence goes on from CM050404.1 coordinate 9,076,817, forward strand.
TCGTTCGTCGGCATTATTTTTACCCGTATCACGTGACTAATAGTGTTTTTTTTTTGTTTTTTGTTGCAGGTGAGGATTTTTCACGGAATATTTTATGAACGCGAGAAACGCGGTATGTCGCCGAACGGTAACTCATACAACGGTCGTACGCAATCATGTAGGGCAAATATATTTTTGTATTTTAACATAATATGCGGCACGAGCGTCGCTTAGACGTTGATTCAGAGGTAGGAAATAATCGAGTCGAACACGTAATACGCTTAATTCGGAGAAACCAAACACTTGGATTTTTAACAGGTCTTTAGACAGGTCTAAATGAAGTACTTATACTTTATCGATTTTTTTTTATACATTATAATATACGTAATACATTGTACGCCGTCATAATAATAATTCTGTCGGGTGATTATTGGCCGTGATTAATAGTTTATATCATCGACGACCAAAACGATGACCGAGAATCGTTTTGTTCGACTGGAACGTTGTAATTCTGAGCGCGATTTTATGAGCTACAGTGTTTTTAGGAGCACCAAAACGACAGTCGCACTACCCCGAAAATATTTCCGGCCGGGTGGCAAAATCAACCCTCTACGTACCTCTCGGTGACGCCTACGCCTCGTGAAAATATTATATACCTACGTCGTGAAAAACCAACCGCCGGACTGGCAACATCTCAGATCGTGTACGCGAGTATATAGTACCTACGATGATCTAAATTCTAAAGGATACATATTATTTATTGTATCGCGTGTCTACGGTTTGTGCACGCGTAACGTTTGTAGTATGCGTGCGTGTGGTGCCCCGCCCGGTCGCGTTATTATTGTATACACGTGCCTACACGTAGAGGTACTCTTTATTTTTTTCCCATTTCTTTCGGCATTTCTATGACACCGGAAACCGGTGATATCCCGGCGCGTATCCGTATGATTTTTTTTTTTTCGTGAGCGCGATCACAGAGGGGTTGTGGTGGTGGCGGCGAGGGAATCGAACTTGTGCTTACCTATCAACCACCTACCCTTCTCGTGCTCTACTCACCGTAGAAAATCCCAAAACTTTTCGCATCTCTCTCTCTCTCACTCCCTCTCTCTCTCCCCCCCTCTCTCTCTCTCTGCAACTCTCGCAGTCTTTTTTACCCCCGGAAACGAGAATTCTATATACGCCCCATGGTTGTTCTATGTTTATTTTCATACAGGTAATATATACTTATACCCCGCGGTAAATAAGAGGGTTTTTGGATTTCCAAGAGGCATAATTTATAATATTTACGGCGATGCGAACTTAATGGTCAATCCCTCGTCTCTCCGGCTTGCAGGGATGTATAGAAATATTTCAAAAACATTTTATTAATATATGGACAGAAATACCAGATCGGTAAACTTCTTTATCCGCAGTTCCTTAATGTGCTCAACTATGACTTACGGACTTTTGACGTGTAACACAATTGATCGTGTGTGTGTGTGTGTGTGTTTAGTGCAATATATTGTTCAGGCAATTTAACAATAAATCCGAGAGCAAATTGAAAAATTGACCTTTTTCACATCGTTATATCGCGTTATATGAAATTGAAATTGCATATTAACGGTTATTAGATCTGTTTGTAAAACAGAATGACATTTCTTATAATGTTGTCGAAATGTCGAGGACAAAAATATCCGAATTACGTCGCTATAATATTTCTAACGCTTATATGTTAGTTGCTCATTATTATTACTTCCCACCCAGTTCAAACAGTGTGTGTGTTCGCGACGTCATCCGCGTATCGAGAACAGCACTTCGTGTTGTACCTGTCGAAAAACGAGTAAAAATCGATTTACGCCGTTAAAGAAACGCTGTTTGAGAAATTAGTCACTCGACTGTACGTTTGAAAACTCAAAAACAACATCACAACTTTGTCTCTGCTTCCGAGAAATCCACGTGAGTTTCAACAAAGTCTGTCCAACACACGCGATATTTTATTTTTCCTTCCGAAAATCATTTTTGTTGCCGAGATTTTTTTCTCTGCTTTCAAGTCCGACAAACGGCTCTGTTTCGAACACGGACGTTTTGCCACGTACCGACAATATCAAAGACGATTTCTATTTCTATGTTCGCGTCGACAGTCGAAATATCGCGCGTGTATATCTTATATATTAAAAAAATTTATGAAAACTAAAATCAGTCCGTCTGGCCGTTCTGTCCGGCCGATTCCCTACATTTTTTTTTTTTTTTTTATTTACTCAACTCCCACCTTACTCAAGTTATACTCAAACGCGATTCTTCCCTGTACATTTCTTATAGGACACATTCACTCAAGCTATTCGAATTATCATAGCTCCTCATCTAATGAATGGATCTTGATCGTTTCACTCTTGGAACACTCAGTGGATCGATTTTTTTTATCTTGAACTGAAATTTTATATTTTATCTTGAAAAAAAGGAACACAATACGTGCACAATCAACTTTACATTCAATTTTTTCAAGATTTTCCTTCACTCAAACCTCTATAATTGGAGTTCTAACTAACGTAGCCTGATGACACAAGTCTAAAAACACTCAATGGATCAAGCTCCTTTTTTTTTTTTTTTTTTAGCTACTGACTGCTTATATTCGTTGAGTTTGAGGAAAGTTATGTGAGCACAATCGACTTTACTTTCAATTTTTTCCAAATATACATAATATAATATGAATACAATATATTTTTATTATATAAATAAACTATCTATTGCGAATTATCGCAACGGGTGTATACTAGTTTTTATAATTAAAACCAACGGAAAACTCTTGCAGTATACGAATGTAATATAATATATGCATAGCGCGGCGAGTAGGGAATAAAAAGATGTTACGCCTGCAGGACGTGTATTATAATTATAAATTATATAATATATACATTTATTTATTTACGATTTAACGGACGAAATATACGAGCCTCGGGCCGACCGTATATTGTATGGTGCGTCGGACTTTGAGACTCCGGGACTAGGAAAACCGTAAATGTACGCTATCTGGGACAAAGTCGTCGATAAAGAACACTACAACGGTCTAATATATACGACGACTCGACCGCACGTGGCTATATGGCAGAATATACATTTGACCCCTCCCCTCCTTCCACAAAGACACGCGCACACACTCACACAAAGATTAACGCACACACACACACAAACACACACACACACACACACACACACACACACACACACACACACACACACACACACACACACACACACACACACACACACACACACACACACACACACACACACACACACACATACACACACACTACGTACAATATTGTTTTGTTCGATCGTAACTTCATTGTTAATCGTGTACATCATGCAGATGTTTTAATATTCTTGACCGTCGTCGATATACGATAGTAGTGTGTTCATATTACCGTGAAATTGCGAAGGAGCGTGGCGCAATGATAAATCTCCGGTCTTCATGATTCCATAAAAACGACTCGCGGCGCGTCATGAATAAAATCCGCACCGCGTTCTTCCCGAAATCGTGTTCTGGACCCGCCCGCACTGGCGCGCAGTTTCCCGTTCGTTTTGTTTTTGTTTTTTCCTAGGACGGGATTTGATATTGTTCTCCCCTCTGCGCATTATTGTCTCGTGCCTTACGTCCGGAGATTCGGACGCGCCGTCGTCGCCGACGGAACGATTTCGCCCGAAAAAAATAGTCGGTCTGTTCCCGAGCACGCACGCGTATCGCGTACCAAATCACGCGAAAATGACCGAGAGGAGGAAATATTTTCAAGTCTATCCCGTCGTTTTTCGTCTCCAAACAGATATTCAAGCGCGCGCGTTATACGTGTACGATACGGACTTTTAAAATTTGAGACGCGACCGCTGTAAATTATGCGGCATAAGCCCGAGTGATAAATAAAAATTCTGACCTAAGTTTCGGCGTAAAATCCAGGAATTAAAGTCCGGTAGTTAAATGCTTCTAAAAAAGACCGCGAGTGAGGATTTTTGAGTTTTGTTTTTCAAAATCTCGTCAGTTAAGCACGAGTTATGATTAATATTTTATTTTAAGTTGAATATTTTCTATGATTAAGACAAAAACGTTGTCAAAGGTCTGGGCTTAGCTCAACAGTAGTCGGTTTTTTCAAAACTTTTGTTAATTACTCGTTTGTAGTCATGTTGTTACCTTGTGAAAATGTCAAATTTCCAAAAAACGTCGATTTCGGAGTTATGACTGAATAATTAAAATCAATTTAAAGGAGTTTTTTTTTTTTTTTTACCGTTTTAACCATAATATATTTTCCAAATACGGGAAAAACTTTTGATAACAGAGAAAAATTACCTTTCCAAAGTAAGCACGGTGAAAGCGACGTCTCCTTTATGATTTACGAACGTAACTTTTAGACTAAAAATAAATGATCAACTAACATAAATCGATCGTTCGCTTCACTCGGAATCTATGACTCAGGATTAGAATTTATAACACTTATAGTGTTAAAACAAAAATTCAAAACAAAAACGAAAGGAGTAAAAATAAATGGGAAACAAATACACAGCATAAGGTTTGTAGAACATAGTCAACCTATCAGACTATATGACATAGCGATAGAAGAAGTCAAATCTTTTTGCTACCTAGGAAATTACATCACACAGGAAAATAAATACACAATAGAAATAAAAAGAAGAATAGCTCTGGCTAAACAAGCTTTCTTTAAAAAGCAAAATCATTTAACAAACAGGCATAATATATCAATTAGAATTAAGAAACTGTTTATTAAATCATTTGTTTGGAGTGTGTTATTATATGAAAGCTAAACATGGACTTTAAGTGCTCTAGACACAAGAAGAATAATAGAAGCATTCGAGATGTGGACGTGGCGTAAAACGACGAGGATAAGTTGGACGGAAATGAAATCAAACAAGGAAGTATTAAGCTTAGTACAGGAGCCGAGACAGATTATCAAAATGATAGAAATAAGGAAAATCAAGTTTTTTGGACACGTTATGCGACACAACACGCTCATTGCAAATGCAATGGAGGGGAAGATAAATGGAAAAAGAGGAAGAGGACGGCCAAGAGACACAAATCTAGGAAATATGAAGAAGCTATTATCCTTACCAAGTTATGTAACAATGAAAAGATTAGCAAGAGAAAGAGAAGAATGGTTGCAGCGACAAGGCGAAGCCTTTAGATAAAAAAAAAATAAAAAAAATAAAAAAATAAAACACTTATAGTTTCGCATGAGTCTGAAGCGTTAGATTTACAGGTGCGCCGACGCTCATTCTACGCCTCACCCGTCGATTATGATAAGTCATAAGTAGAGACCGGATTTTTATGCACTCAAAAAGCCTAAAATAGTATGCATTTATGCATCTAAAAACTTTTAAATATGCACTTGATATGCTCTTATTTTTTTTAATTTTATGCGAAAATATACTCTTGCCCAAAATATATGGATTTATTTGCATATTTTTTTATTTCTTTCGTAAATAATAATTCAACTAAATTAGATACCAGGTAACTTAATTTTTTGATTGCAGACATCAACTTACAATATTGGCTGAGGAATTGTAAATATTTAAAAATGTATTAACAAATAAAACAAATATTTTCATTAGGAATAGTAAAAAATAATTAATGAAATCATATTAAATCCGTTTATACCATTTCTTTGGTAAATATTTTTGAATAAAAAAACAAAATTAAGAAATTAAGAAAAAAACACGGTTTTATAAAATTTAATACTTTAATAGTTACCAAATATGCTTGAATATCATGTAAACATTTTTAAATATGTCGTCATATTTAAATGAAATATTTAATTGAAATGTACATTTATATGCAAAATAAACTTTTTTCTATGCATTACCTTTTGCACAAATCGTCCACATTTCTTACTGTCATCGAACTGCATACACTCATTACACATATGTAAATGCATACAAATCCGGACTCTAGTCATAAGTGTATATTATATTATAGTCGTGACGTTGGGGAAAACTTCATTTTTTTTTTCGAGTCGTCAGATTTCGACTTTTTTTAACTGACGTCCCCGGGATGCAATGGTAACGATCGTGAGCGTATACGATAAATACGTGTTTCCGTGATATATAAACGACAGTCGGACGACTATAGCGCGCGAACGCTATCGTAGGGAGAACTTTCGACCACCACCGCCGCCGCCCGTTTTGTACTTTGCTCGCCTATCCCCGTGGCGCGGCGGTGGCGGTGGCGGTCGGTCGGTCACACACGCGCACACTTTTGCTTTTCGTAACGTAAACACGACTGCTGCCGCCGTTCGATAATGCGCTCGCTCCTAACGGGACGACCGAAGCCGCGTCGTGTTTTCATTTTTATTTTTTTTAAGCTCGGATATGTTTTTTTGCCCAGAGTACACTCAGGTAATCGCGGTAATCGTTTTTTGCGACACCGTATTTTGTCACCATGGTAATGGTAATAATAATAATAATAATGGTAATTGTTTTAAGCGGAGGGCTTTTTTGAATTCACATCACACACCGGCGCCTACATAAAAACAAAATGCTTAAAACACGCGAGCCAACGGGAAAACCGTACGATTTCTCAAAACGTACAAGTAAAATACGTTCAAAACGCTCGAATATCTGATGAAAAAAATATAAAAAATACCATAAACGCCAAACGTTTCGATCGCTTAAAGCAGCGTTTCTTAAACTGTGTTCCGCGGAACCCTGGGGTTCCACGAAGATCACTTCAGGGTTCCGCGAAGCTTTAGTGATTTATTTCAAAATTCCAGTATTTTCCAAATAACCAATCGATGAATGATAAAAATGAATTGTGAATTAAAAATCCATTTATTGTCAATACATGACCTCCAGCCATGTCAGTAAGTGTATATGAAACTTTTATTGAAATGACATTAGATTCATCGTTGCAAGAAAAATTTAAATCGATACCACTGGTAGAATTTTGGTGTAGATTCAAAGATGAATATCCTCAACTGTCACAAAAGGCGCCAACAAGGCCTTTTGCAACTACATACTTATATTATGTGTGAAACGGCGTTCTCCTCCAATATATCAACAAAAACAAAATACCGCAACATACTTGATGCTGAACCTAATATAATCATACAACTTTCAACAATTGAGCCTAATTTTAAGAATATTTGTAAAAATAAAAAGCAATTTCATTCGTCTCATTAAAATGTATACTTAGTCTAATCAATGTAATTATTATTGAAGTATTATTACATATGCATACAATTGTTATTGTTTTTATTTTTATTTTAACATATTGTTTTTTTGAATTAAATACCTTTAACTTAATATTATTATATGATTATAATTTATTTACAAATAATCATAAAAAAAGCTAAAAAGCTAAAAAAAAGTTGGGGTTCCACGATAAAAGTGGACATCAAAAAGGGTTCCATGGATAAAAAAGTTTAAGAAACGCTGGCTTAAAGAATCGAATACGTACGACTCGATCAAATGAATTAGAAACGGTACCCGTTTACCGTATGGATTAATATTACGTATATTGACGTGGTTATCGCCACGGCGCGGCGCGATGACAGCAATAGTGGTGACAGCAATAGTGGTGACAGCAATAGTGGTGTCAGCAATAGTGGTGACAGCAATAGCAATGTCCAGAGTGTAAAACGATGAAAACCCCGTTTAATCACAAATTATCGTCGGCGAACTGAAATAAATCGAACAAAGTCGAAATCGTCAAAAAAAATCTCGAATATATTCTGTCGTTCAAAAATAAGCACAAACACGACGCAACGCCGTGCAAATGTACTGCACGCACTTTGAAATATTGCGTTTGAATCGGCGGTGGCAGTGCCGTGTGAAAAGCGTTCACTTATAATTTTATACGATTTTTGCGGAGCACTAGGTCGTAAAATAAAACAATACTTTACATTTTTTTTTTTTTTTATATAAAATTACATAGATAACTATACTCGTATTTAACCAATGTAATAATATAATTAAATTTCTAAATGATATAATATTATCGAAAACGATGAAACCAAAAATTAAATTATCCCAGAAATTTTAATCTTAACAATAATTTTTTAATTTTTTTTCGTCAATTTTGAAATTTTGGCCGAACACTTTAGCCAAGTTCACGGAGTACCAGTGTTCCGTGGAACACCGGTTAAGAACCATTGTTCTATACTCACCATTCTCGATATTATTATCGCATTATCGTATTATCGCTATTACTCCGAAAACTGAATTATCAGAAAGCCTACCGTGAACGTTGAAATATTATTAATGAACAAATCTCGAATCGTGTATACAAGTATATACAAGTATACGAATATATCGTGTTTTGCGAATTGAGAAAATACTATTTCCTCGTTCAATAAACAAATTATTCAACACGCGCTACACGACGAAAACGGTTAGTGTGTACAGTAGTGATCTCGCGAAAAAAAAAATAAATAAAAATATTTTTACGATACAAAGTTTTACCGCGGAGGGAAGAAAACAACGGTTTTATTTTTCTACCCAATCGTTCCCGTTCGCACTTCGGCCGGCAACACTGCGGCCGGAAATAAGAGAAACGCGTACGCCCCGCGATCGAACGTTCTACAACAACATCGATGTGTTATACGTCCGTATCGGCGCGCGTCCGTCGCGACGGCCGATGAAGCTCAAGCCCGTGCCTTTTTTTTTTCACGTATCCCCGGGTCTTGACCTGACCGTTTGGAAACGACGCTCGTCGTTCGACGCCTACGTGTTAACCCACTCGGTGTTTTCGGCCGAGGAGAAAACGTGATGATTCCCGATTTTTAGATTTTTCTAATAAATTACCGTCAGGACCTGATACGCATATTATTATTGTTATTATTATTGTGTAATTTATTTTAATGTGCACGTGATGCGAGCAGAATACGTAAGCGAAGCGAGCACCTTAGGTTAAATAAGGTCAACTAGTCAAATTCTAAGGCAGTAGGCCCAGTAATCTATTCGGAAACATTTTAGATTCTGAACGGAGTGAAGAATGTATTGATTTTACAATGATGTGTTTTTTTTTTTTTTTTTTTTTTGTGTCTGTCGACACGATTTGGGGCAGTAAAAATGCTTCGATTGCCTTATAGAGCAACTTTTCTGAAAGGAAATTGAATCTAGTTGGTACTTTGGGGAGTCAAAAGTTAAAAATTTTCAATATTTTTTTAACACGCCGGGAAAAACCCTTAAAAAATGAGGGAAAAACGGTATATTTTACGCAAAACCAGTTTTCGACAAAATCAAATTTTTTATTTTGCTATAACTCAAAAACTAATCGATGTAAATACTTGAAATTTTCACCAAATGTTTAGATTAGCGTTCTCTATACACCGTTAAATTTTCAAAGTATTTTGACTTTTATTGAGCTAATTATAGACAATTGAAATTTTCAATTTTTTTAAGTATTTTTTTTTAAAATAACGATAAAATTTTTTTTTTTTGTCAGAAAATCTTGAAAATTTAATACAAGGTTTCTTATAAGTTGTTCCATAACTGATAAAAAAAAATCCAAAATCGTAAGTCACAATTTTTTTTTATAAGTGCTCAAAGTTCCAATTTATACGAAATATGTAAAAATTGCGAAAATTTGCAAATAATTTTGTTGTTGAAAAATCGTAAAATTTTTTTCTTTTATAACTAAGTTTTGAAAATTTGGTACAAGGTTTTTCATTAGTTTTTCTTCAATTATCTGCAAAAAAAACTCTACCGGATTCAGACAAAAAAATTTTATGAGTGTTTGAAATTTAAATTTTTACAAAAACACGTTAAACAACGGTTTAGCCTCAAACGATTTTTGCTATTTGTTTTTTTTTCAAAAAGTATAAGTTGTAGAAACTTGAAAATTTTATCAGTTTTTTATATTGGCATTTTCTTTATATAATTTTATTTTCAAAAGATTTCACTCATTTTTAATCAATTTATAGGCATTTGAAATATTCGATTTTTTTTTATTTTTTTTTTTATAAATGTTGATAAAAAAAATGTAGCTCGAACGAAATACTTGAAAATTTAATAGAAGGGTCCACATAAGTTGTTCTAACTCCCATTCAAAAATTATAAAAATACATAGGCACAAAATTTTTTTATAAGCGTTTATAAGTGCTAATATTGACAAAATTCGTCAAAATCATGTATATTTGCTATGTATTTAAAAAAGTATTCAATACTTCAAAAAGTATTTGAATACTTTTACCCAAATCCTTTTACTCAAATACTTTACAACACTGACCATGCCGTATGCAAATGCGTTCTAATTGAAAAATAAAATACTTGTTTCAAAATAGAATATATTACAATATAAAAAATATAATATATCCTAGACTAACATATCATCTCCGTTCAGAATCGTTTTTCGTATACAATGATACCTATCATTGGATTCAAATTTAACAAATCCATTATAATGACCTATCCTATGAACGAGTCGCACTCCACCCCCAACTGTATCTTACCGGCTTTTTAATTTTTAACTTTTGATTTTTAATTTTTTGTTTTTTTTTATTTCCGCCTTCAAACGTCGATCGGTTTGACTTTGTGGCGTTGGTAAAGCGTGTGATCTACCGGGTCCGCCGTGATCTACTATTAATAGTAGGGTAACGGATAATATGCCTTTTGTGACTAAAAACACACGGCGATAATCTACGATAAAGTCTTGAAAAAACCGATTAAAGAAATAAATATATCTTATTTCATAGCCAACAAACCACATAAATCGAAAATATCGAATATATCGAAAATACCTAAGTATCGAATATAGCGGAATATTTTAACCGATATTTTCGGTATATCGACTCATATACCGATATAAAATATCGTACCGAAGTATCGATGTGAAAAAATACACCGTCATCCCTAGATAAAACCATCTACACTAAATAAATCGTATTTAGTATATTTATCAAACGTAAGTATGTTACCTATAATTAATAATTTCAATTTTTTTCGCATTCAAAATAAATTTTTATAATACTGACTATCGAATATATCGAAACTACCTAAATATCGAATATAGCGAAACATTTTAACCGATATATCGTTTCAACCGCGATATCTTCGATATTTTCGACTCATACCGATATAAAATATCATACCGAAGTATCGATGGAAAAAAAATACCGTCACCCCTAGCGTCCACACGACCAGAGTATAATCAAATACGCATTTGAAATAGGGGGGGGCAATAGGGACAACCGCCCCGGGCGGAAAATGTTTGGAGGCAACGAATTTATTCGAGAGTCAAAAGTTAATCGGTCAAATTATTTTTGTATTTATTGTGAATTAATTCACATTATATTATTAAAACGATTTTTTTTGTTTTTTTAATTTTTCTGTGATAACTATTTGGAAAAAAATGTGTGTGATGTGAAAATGATCTATTAACGTTGGAGCGACAAAAAATGTTTGCCCCGAGCACCGAATTTCTAAAATATGCGGCCCTGAGTATAATAATGTATATAACGTCGTCGTATAAACGTCTCTAAAGCACCGTGACTCACGCGTCGCCCCCTACCCTGTTGTTTTGCAATACCGATTCCGACAAAATAACACGGCGCGCGGCGTTGCAAAACACAACAGTCGGCGACATAACTTTTGTTATACTTTCGTGCGAGCGAAGCAAAACGGGGGGGACGGGGCTGCTGCAAGTTCACACGCGTCCGGTAATAGTTAGTTATACACCGTAATGTAATACGCTTTATTTCGCGGCGCGTATACAGAATACGTTATTACGAAACCGTGATGTTGTATTATAAAAGCGTACGTTTTCAAAAAGAAATAAAAAAAAAAAAAAAAAAACAAGACTTAAGCAACCCCTGCCCCACACCCCTCTGGCGCACAATAAATTCTATCTGTTATATACGTGTATAAATATACACACACACACACACACACACACACACACATCTATTACTTTTATATATATATACAGGGTGTTTCACGAAGATCTGACATGTTGAATAACTTTTGTTCTATTCAATATTTTTAATGTTTTTTTTTTTTTTTAATTGAATACTATAGCCTAGCGCTACAATAAAATTACATTAAAATTTTATTTTTATTTTTAAAACTCAAATTTTAAAATTTTAAATTTTATTTTAGAGTTTGAAAAAAAAAATCAAAATAGCCATTTTGTAAACATGATTTTTAGAAAAATGTTGGTGTTTGAAATTCTTATAAAGGTTGATATGCTAATTTTCTATGATTTTTTAAAGTTTACAAAAAATGTAATAATATGTATCGTTTATCAGTCATCAGATAATATCACTTGAATTTTAAGCAATTTAATTCGATTTTTCGTAAACTTTAAAAAATTATAGAAAATTAACGGATCAACCTTTATAAGAATTTCAAACACCAAAATTTTTCTAAAAATCATATTTACAAAATGGCTATTTTGATTTTTTTTTCAAACTCTAAATTAATATTTAAAATTTTGAAATTTGAGTTTTAAAAATAAAAATAAAATATTAATGTAATTTTATTGTAGCACTAGGCTATAGTATTCAATTAAAAAAAAAAAAAAAAACGTTAAAAATATTGAATAGAACAAAAGTTATTCAACATGTCAGATCTTCGTGAAACACCCTGTATATATTAATAGGGAAGTTTCGTGGCGTTATTATTGCAAGTACCTCACGTATACCCACGCGTTTTAAACCCATCCTTGACCCGAACCGAGCGACGTTAATTATACGGAACGTGAAAATTGCACACTCTTCGTAACGACAAATCGAAAGGGAAAAAATCAAAATATATTACCGATGGCATTTGTAGTCATTTTTTCGTACGATATTATCGCACGATTATACATATTTATAATCATGGTTTAACGTCATATACATGGTCTCACGAATATATTTCCCCCGTTTACAATACGTCTTGAACGACTCAAATGTTACAAATGTAACAAATTTCACAATGTACATTTAAAAAAAAATAATAATGTTTTTCCATTTTTTTTTTTTCAATACGATTTGGAGATGTTCGTTTAGCGTATTGAGTTATTTTTTGGACATTGCGCCATCACTGTTCGACTTTTTAATTGTATCAACTTCATAGTTTTTAATAACTTTAAAAAAACATCATTTATTTAATGTAAACAAAAACTTCTAACTCGTAATTTTCTAGAAAAATGAACTTTATTTAATGGCTATCTTCATATTTTTTGAAAATTTTAAAATAAAAAACATTTTTTTTCCAAATATCTTTTAGTTGGGTCTTATGAAAACAGACTTCGACCGTGAAAGCCCGCAATGTGTAAATTGTCGTGTGACCCTGTTCATTATGTACATTGTGTATCAGAACGCGATATAAGACTTAAATCATTTGACCCGGGTCGTAGCGTATACTTACCGCGGTCATTGCACAGCTTCCATCGGTCATAACGAAATCGCTTGATATTATTGTAATATTAAGACGAACGGAGACCCTCCCCCCGGCCATCGGCGTTGACACGTGAAAAATAATCAAAAAAGAAACGTCACCTTATATCTAGTGATGCACAACGATAAGTTTTCAATTATCAATATCGATTCATTTATATCGATATCGTATCGCGATATCGAATAACATGATATACGATTTATTGATATAATTATTAATAATACCGAAGCAATTGAATAGTTATTAATTAATAATATCATACTATTTGTACCTATAATTTATGGACGGATTTATTTATTTATTTATTTTTTTTTTTGGAATTGTAGACGTTAAAAAAAGGTTTTCATAATTATATTTTTATAATTAATTTCAGAATTATATTTTCAAAACCACTTTTAAATTCTCCCTTTCTACTTTTACCATTTGGTCAATTTGTCTTGTTATGGTCATGCTACATGGGACAATACATTCGGGCGCAGCTATGTGCATAAACTCACGAAATCCTTCTCACCTTCTACAACACAAATTGGTTTTAAATCTTTGCCAACAAATGCCATTAAACCTTTGGTGATCGCTTGACTACGATCACTCTTTACAGATAGTTTTTTGACCAGTGGCGTGGCGAATATAGGTTCAAAACAGGCAAATTTTGAGGGCGTACCCCCAGGGCACAAATATGTTAGTGGAGCAACTTCCATGTATAGTGTATATTTTATTTTCAATAATGTCAGATAATACGGGATGCTTTGAGCAAACAATTAATCTCAGAGTAAATAATAATTTTCAGGTTTCTTTGTATTTATTTAGTATTTGCAGTAAAAATTAAAAATTTGTAAAACATTTGGGTATTCTAAAACTTCTTGCATAATATTTAAAAATATAAACATTTGTATAATTTGATACTTAATTTTTACTTTCCAATTTAGTTATTTTCAAAGAAAAGTTTTATGTATTATAATTTTATACATTAAATAAACAAAATTATAAAAATATGGTTCTTGTATCTACCATGTATTTCAATTATTTTAAAAATCATAACACATTTTAAATGTAATTATAGTAAAGTAAATCAATAAATATATAAATTTAATATATTTTGCTTTATCAAAATGTATGTACTGAGTGTCAAGACAAAGCAAAAAAAAAACTCTTATAACCAACCCACAAACATATCCTTACGCAGTTATAAAACTCTGCAGGTATTTAATATAAATATCAAATAAAACTAATAATAACTTTTTTATTTTTGTAATTTTTTGTAATCAACTAACTTGCTTTGGGCACATTCAGTATCTCTTAAATAGTGTAAATCTTGAAAAAAGGTTTTAGGGAGGCGGGTGTTTAAAGTTATGTATTTGCCCGTGGTATCACTCGCCACGCAACTGTTTTTGACGTACATACTCGACAATAAGTTTGAATATCATTCGATCAACTAGATTTTGTTGATGTGCACTGTTGCAAATGTGATTTCAAATTAGTAGTATTGCCACTGTACGCAATAACAGACTTACACGCCCGCCAATGAACTTGTTTTCTATTTAACATTATACCATTCTCATCTACTTTAGAGCCAAACTGTTTCCATATATGACTACGGCCTCCGGGTAATGGTACTAATTTTAAATCACTCATAATTATAATCGATTAATTTAAGTAGTGAACAAAATAAACTTAGTAACACGTCGACAACCGACATAGACGATCGACGAAAAAACCGAGACTAATATTGTGTACGATTCTGGTCTTTGCGATACAAGTTTATCGTGAGAACCTTGTTGTTATAGTATTATTGGCTATTGCTTATAGTTATCAGCAGGGCTCGGAAGTTGTGGCATTAAAAATGTTACTTTTTAGCTCCTTAATATGCACTTAAAAACTCCAGAATATGCGCTATAAATGTCACGAAAAAACAAAAAATATGCATTTAACTTGAAAAAATAATAATTATAAATTTATTATAAAAAAAATTAAATGTTATTTACCGATTACTAATTAATAAATAAACTATTTCATTAAATGCCACGAATTATAAATACATCGGACCGTCGATGAGTTTGTAGAACGGTGAAAAATTAAATATTTTTCGCTTTATTTCCCATAATTTAAATATTTAAAAAAAAAATAATAAAGTAAAATCATTCTTTTCAACGAAATGTGATTTTTTCCTATATTATATGAAAATATACCCAAAAATAGCACTAAAAACCGTAAAATAGCAAAATAGCAATAAAAACCGTAAATATGCAAAAAATGGCAAAAAAAAAAAATCGTGTATGCCATGAGATAAGTGTGAAACATGTTTCTATCTTACTCAGGGTGTTCTAGGACGAACATAAAAAAAATATGCATTTGCCACAACTTCCGAGCCCTGGTTATTAGTGTTAATCGTTCTTTTACACGGATTATATTTTGTTAAAACTTAGATGAACAGAAAATAGAAATTTTAACGTAGCGATATCGAATATCGACGTATTTTCGATAAATTCGTCTTATCGATATCGTAAAATTGGTTCGATATCGAAAAACGATATCGTTGTGCATACTACTTATACTGCAGTTATACCTATCGCGTGAATATGTTATATACCGCGTTGACGAGCGAACAAAAGGCGAAATGCGGGCTCCGAGTTTTTTTTTTCATTTTTTTTTTTTTTTTTTCTTACGTGTTCTAATAACGACGACGTCCTTAATGATCCGGTTTTGTGTGTTGCAGCTCGAGTCGTTTATACGTATATTTCATAATTATTGTGTCGTCTCAGCCGTTCTCGCGAATCGATCGCGTAATATCGCAAACGCGCATTCACAACGATCGGCCGCTACGCGCGGCGGTGCAACGTGCAGTATTTATGTTTTACGATCGCGATTAATAGATTTTATTGCCGTGTTTTGTGGACCTCTTCGACGATTTTATCGTAGACGCGCGCGCCCGCCGTAAAACTCTCCGTGTAGCCTAATGAATGTTTACGGTGGATTATAAACGAAATAAACTTTTTGAACTCTGAGTGAAGCCAAGGACCGTACGGTTTTACAATGATGTTTATTTTATTTTATTTTTTTTCATGTTTTTTTTTCTCGGCACGCTTTTTGCTCAGCAAAAAAAGTATCATCCAGCGGTTCTATAGATCGGAAATTCGACGTAGATGGCACTTTGAGGGTTTATTAAGCTCTCGTCTCGATAGTTTTTCCAGGCGACCGGAAAAACAGCCTCAAATGGACCAAAAACGGCGAAATTCGCAGTAAACGACGTTTTCATTAAATCGACTTTAGTAATTTCGTCATTACTCCAAAAGTAATGTTGCTATAAACTTGAAACTCTCACCATATACTATTACCACATACGTATCAGTACACGTTTAAAAAAAGTTTCGAAAAAATTTGACGACTTTTGGGTTTAAAATAGAAATTTGAAAATACCTTGTTTTTAAAACTTTATCCCTAATAAAGTTTTAAATATCTGACAAAAACTTTTGACTTCTAATCTAACCGTCCGTAGGCCCTAGACATTGAAAAAAATTGAATTTCATAACAGACACTTTTGAATATTACTATTTTGTATTATTTTAAATTAATACAGCGTCATAAATTTGAAATCGAATTATCAAATATTTAATTTTATTTAATAAATGAAATTAATGAGCACTAACATATTATAATTATCTAGATTAAATTTTTTTTCGGCATTTTGCGTTGGCAAATTCATCAATGATATCATCTCTTCTAATTTCTCTCGATAGTTCTGACTCTATTGATAACAGTGCTAGAGATTTTCTTCGACTGATAGTAGACCTTTTAATTCTTTCTAACACAGAAAATGACCGTTCACCTTCGCAAGAAGATTAAAATATCGCTAAATAAATTCTAAAAGCAATGTTGACATTTGGAAAACTTGTCATTGATTATTTTTTCAATTTGTTTCTGAAGCATGTCACTTACAGTCATGCCTCGTTCACGAAAATTTACAAAAATTAGAAATTCTGCCACAAAATTATTTTCCAGATCTAATGGGTATACTTGAACTAAATTAGTCGCTTTTATTTCGATTTCACTTTTGGATAATCGGTCATCGGTTAAAAAACTAAACCTTTCATTTAATTTTGTGTATATGCTTCTTTTCGTTTTTTTTAATTTCCTCAATTAAAAATAATTCGTCAAAGCAAAAAATGTTTGTATTTTAAATTTATTTAAATTCGGCCCGCGGAGAGAAAATAACTGAACCGCCGAAAATATTTTTCTTAGACGTCGGTTTACGGCATATTTTAAAATTCCGTATAGAATCTAGATATTTGATCCATTTGCAGTTATGACGTAATTGAGGATGACGGTACCGATTACATTAATTATCTTAAACTGTGATTTAATACGAAAATATTTATAACTTGATTACTGTCTTTCCAATATTTATGTTTTATCTGGCCCTCGAAAATTTGTTTTCGAATATTATCCGGACCGTCATAGAAATCAATTGCCGACCCCTGGAAAATGTTTTTAGATTTTGACCGACGCAAAAGATCTCGTTTTATTAATGTTTATTTTTTTTTAGTTTTAGCCATCTTTCGTAGGCTTTCCGTATGTCGTAGGCCCTAGGCACAGTGCCTACAGCGCCTAATGGTTAATACGGCCCAGCACACGCGTGCCTGTTCGAATCGTGTCGGCAAAATCAATGGTCGGCAACTGGCGGACCGCGGAAGGCAGTGATCCGGACCGTCGACATGTCTTTCTTTGATAGTTTAATAAACACGTTATTTCGATTTTCATCGTGATTACTAAAAACCGTTTCGTTTTGTAAAACAATTTTTTTATAAACTAGTAGAGAACAAAGTTAACGGATTCTCACCTTGAGCTTTGAGGACATATTTCGTATTAGATGTTCTACAAGAGTTCCCGATTTCAAGTTACTAGCCAAAGACAAGCATTGCAATTCATCCCCATTGAACATCATACGGCATGTTTACTCTTCAAATAATTTTAACATTTTAGTAACAACTATTGAATAATGTAATAAAATACATTTTTTTCTACGGACCCCGTTTACGCATTATTTTAGTTTTCCGGACTCCAGTAGAAATCACTTGCCGACCCCTGCTCTAAATCATAAAACTTATGATTTTGTAAACGAATTTATCCAGTCGATAAACAATTCAAACTGGATGTTGTCGAATGAAAACTACTTTTTGTCATTCTGTAAAAAAAAAAAAAAAAAATATGTTGAAATTTTGTCGACTTCCAAATGTCACCGCTCTAGGCCCGGGCCTACAGGGCCTGTGCCTATAGATACGCCTCTGATCACGGTCGTTTATTCGCCCCCCGCGACAAACTGCGTACAGATAATAATATTATTATTATTATCATTTATGCAGCCCGACCACGACGACCGTCGTACTACCGTGATAAATACCTACCGTAGTGCGGTACAGTGTAATCGATATTAATTCGGTCGGACGCGGAGCCGATCAAATCAACGATCATTTTTCACGTTCAATACGTGTCATCGTCGGTGGAAACTGAACGTTTTCTATACAGTTAGTATACGCGCATTTATCGCAGTGGTGTTATTATTACAGTACATTTTATAGTTTTTGTTGTATAGTTTGCGCCGATTGTTACACACCCACACACCCACACACCGACACACACCGACACACACACACACACACACACACACACACACACACACACACACACACACACACACACACACACACACACACACAATTCTGTACAACACCTTTGTGTAGTTTTTTACGATGAAAGGTTTCTACTATAGTGCTAATGAACGAGATAGAATTACACGAAGTAATATTGTAAATAACTTATTCACCGCAATGACAATGGCCCGCGGATACGGCGGGTTTGAAAAGAATAATAATAATAATAATAGAAGTAAGCGTTTATTTTTACACGTTCTATAAACGCGTTTATTGCACCGAAAAATAACAATAATTACGTATTGCGATTTAAAATTACACTATAGATATTTATATAAATTATGTATGTATAGCTATTATAATATCCACAAAACGATTATTGTTATTGAATACAAATGTAAATGGTAATCGTTTCAAGTATAATTCCATCGTGTGTGTGTGTGTGTGTGTGTGTGTGTGTGTGTGTGTGTGTATGCTGAACATTATCGGCATTTTTAAATACAGATTTCAAATTATGTTTTCAATTATTTTAAACGGAGTAGAATGCCTCGAAACGTCCGTATACGTACATTATAATGCCCGTTCGTTGTGAAATAATCGTGTACCGTCAATTTTCAAATACAAATTTGTCCTGCGACTAATTGCAGCACATTAATAATGCGGGTGCTTCGTATACGCACGAATGTGTGTGTGTGTGTGTGTGTGTGCGTGCGTATGCGTGCGCGATATCAAAAGTACGTGTATGCCCCATGTTTTCGGACAGAAATTAAAACTACATTAGTAAAAACAGTGTACCAACACGGGAGCGAAAACATCGAAAACGGACGATTTCGCGTTGTTTACGACGATTGGCCGGCTCGTGTTCGACCTCGAACGGAACATAATTCGTGATTAGCCGTGAACGGTCGAATAGCGCGTGATGAAGAGAGAAAAAAATTGTCGGTTTGTTGTACGGCCGAAAATCAAAGTACGAAAAATTGTAATTATTATTACGCACGCGGGCGTCGTCGTCGCGTACCTGTGCCCCGATACGCGTCGTCGACGGACGGAACTAAATCAAAATTTATCTAGATAAAGATAAAAGATAAATACATTTTATCTAGATAAAAAAACAGATAATTTTTTTTAATTCCTACTTTAAAGCAGGGTCATCATTTCAATATTTTGTAGGGTAGGGGCGTAGGGCATAATGTTGAGACGTAAGTATAAAACTACCCTTCACTTCTTAGGCATCCAATCAGTGACGCCACTAGCACTAAATTTTAGGAAGGGATATTTTTGTCTATGGTCCTATCTCAGTATTATGCCACAGGTAAAATATTTTTTTTTTTTTTGGTGGGGAGAAAATATTATCGTGAAAAAACTATATAACACGACTCTTCACAATCATTTTGAACCTTAACAATATTTTTATTTGGTAAAATACATATAATATAATTTATATCATTAATTTTTTCATTAATTTAATGTTGACGACGGTTGACGAGTCATCAACACAACATAACAATGAACTGTAGGTTTACTCTATATTTGAGCACCAACCAAGTTCCAAGTGGGTCGACGGATAACGACTGACGACGGGGCGAGGTGTTTCGAACGTCGGTTTGTTTTAAGTATGTAAAGGTGTGCCACGAGCATTTGAATATTGTCACATCTCCCGAGACGATTATGATCAGATCGTCTTATTTTCTGATTATTGTAACTTCATCGTTTATGACACTCCGCCAGCTTTGGACCGATGATAAAAACTATCATAACAAATTACGAGTTTCTTGCGCATAATATTATGATACATTGATAATTGAAGGGTAACAAAGAAGTCTAAACGCGTTATTGCCAAACATTTCGAATTTCAGAAAACACATTTTTCTGTTCCACCCATATTTTAAGTGTTTAAATTAAATTCAAATTATTATACATTGTAAGTAGTTTTTTTTTTATTATTTATCTTTGAGTTTGATGCAAAACGTACTATTTTTCCGGAAATAATACATTTTGAAAAAAATTAAGGTTGGAAATACCACGTTTTGAAAAAACTCCAACTAAGCCCTGCGTTACATCTTAAAAAACATGAAAATAAAATACACACAAAAATGAATTCGTTGATTGTTTTACCATATTATGAATCATTATTTATCTCGATTTCGTCAATTTTGGCAATAACTGCACGTTTTGACTTGTTACCCTTCAATCATGGCGTTAAATAATACATTATTTTTCTAGAAACTAAAAATATATTGAAAATCATCGTGTCACTGAAACATTTTTAGAAGAAAAAACTCTATAAAATTTAAAATAAAACTTGGAAATTTTTCGAAAAAATAAAAATAAAAACGTTTTACCGGGGGGACGTTTAAATCGATTAAAACATCAAGTCGTATTTGTGCTTTTTAAATCCTCGGCCGCGTGAGTCTTGCTTCGAAAACAAGAAACAAACAGAATTCGATAATCTTCCGTTTGTCGAAAGTTATCGGAATATAGTCAAATCGTTCCCGAGGAACGGCCTGTACGCGCACGTAATGTTTGTACTACAGTGGGTTCCGCTTAATGTGATCACTTTGGTGCAGGTCATTTTGATTCTATTAACCGGTTGATTCTATAAAACATTTACAACATTTTTTTTAATTATTCAATCTTTTAATACAATAACATTTGTATTTATAATTACACATTTAATAATTTATAACACATAAAATTATTTATTGTTACATTTTTTATTTAATAAATTTATTAATATTTTATTTAATTAAAAAATTTTCTTTAATGTTGGTTGAGGAATTTTCAGAGCTAATGCGGCCTCTCTTTGAGAACATTTATCCAATTTATCATAACGAACGAGTAAGTCTTTTTTTTTCTTTTATTGTTAAATCTTTTCGTTTGGTCGACATTTCAAAAAACACGTCTGATCATGAACTAAATGAACTAAATGACACAAGTACACGACGCATAAGGATAATTTACGTAATAATGTACAACAATATACTGACATACTGATGAGTTCAAAAATAAAATGGGTTTTATAAATTAATCAGTTTGAAATACCGTAAAAACGATAAGATTGATCATAAAAGTGATTCAATTATCCGGTACTTAGTGATTCTAATAAAAGTTCAATTTAACATTAGTAACATACGATTTGGTTTGGGATTTTCATTTTTGATTCTAATAAACGGTTGATTCTATAAACCAGTGATCACATTAAACGGAACCCACTGTATTACGTTATACAATATTCACGAACAACGCGAT